>OU343222.1:351672354-351717012 GCA_910596185.1 Chrysanthemum makinoi
TTAAACTAATAAGATATGATCGGTTGAGTAAAGAAGCCAACTCCACTTCTCAATGGAATGAAAAGAAACAACTACATTATCATTTGATTATATTTGTTTTTCTGGATAACTTTTTCTATCATTTTTAATAGGTTGTAACAAGCTGGGCGAATCTGACGGGCCTTGTTCAGTGTTAGTTCATTTAATTTAATCCGAGACGAATAAGCGAAGCGAGCAGCTTAAGCAGACGAAATTTCACATTTATGTTCATTTATTAAGAAAATGAGTTGTTAAGTATTCGTTTATGTTGGATTCATTAAGACACTAGCGAATGCTAGCGAACATAAGCGATCAAACATAAATGAACATAGACAAACAATCAAAAACTTTATTAAATTATGCATCTAATATCGTTTTATAAGTGTCGTATTGTTTAAACAAAGTAATTTAAAAATTATACAATTAAAAGATTTGATATCACGAACATAAAGCGAGCGTTATCGAACACATGTCGGACGTTAGCGGCATAAATAAGCGGGCGTGACTTTTTGTTCATGTTAGTTCATTTAACTAACGATCGTATTTTGTTCATGTTCTTTCATTTAATAAATAAGCGAACATAAGCGAACTTTTCTGCGTTCATGAAATGTTAATTTGAGCGTTAGGTTAGTTTCTGACCTAATTTATAATTATTGTTTTAATGTTTATTGTTTAAGCGTAAGTTCAATGATTTTAGGCCACACCGCCACACCAATAAAGTGTAGATAAATAAGAATAATACTTTGTGTTGGCAAATGGTAATGGTCGGAAGAGCTCTTCAATAAGGGCTATTGGTTCCAAAAAAGACATGAAGTGGGATAATGAGGTCTTAATTTGAGGAAAAAAGACATAAAACTTGCCAAGACTTTAACGCTATGTTCTTTAGTTTTTCATTAAAAGAAAAGAAAAGAAAAGAGAATAAGAAAAGTGAAATTCCTTCATTTTCTGCCCAGATATGGGCGGAAGATTATCACACAAACATTCATTCCATTTTCACTTCCTTTCTCTTCTAATTAATCTCAAGAACACAAGATCATCTTTAGTTCTTTTCATTTCCTTTTTTTTCTCCTCAATTTTTAACTCAAGAACATACAATAAGTCAAAAGAGAGACATAGAGCGAAGCTCAAAGGAACTTTATTATAGAAAAAAGCATGTTTTAAAAGTGGGTTTTACACATAGAATCTCCAAGGAACTTTGAATTATTATATAAAAAACATGTTTTAAAAATTGGTTTTTTAGTTGATCTAGTTAAGCTTTCGGTTCCAGTTAAACCATTTTAATTGGACCTTCAATAAAACCGCTTTTAATGACCAAAATGGTTTTCGTTTGAATCGGTCAAGTTAACCCGAGTTATAAACATAAAAAAGGGTGGAGTATCAAATTTGACATGACATCTTATTGGGAAACGTTGGGTAGATCAACATAGTACAATTTAACCAACAAGATCTTAAATCGGTCCAATTTTCAATTTAGGAAAACGATACAAATAATTATTTTCACAAATATATTTCACAAAATACATAATATATTTTTTCAAAAGCCAAAATATTCATGAAATTGCCAAAACTTTGCGATTTTTTTAATAAATATTGCAAAGTTTGGGATTTTTTTAAGAAGTTTCGTAAAGTTTGCGATTTTTTTAAAGAAATTTCACGAAGTTTGCGATTTTTTTTTAAATATCACAACTTTACGAACTTTTGCAAATTTCTTCATTTTCTTTCGGTTTTAAACAGCTCGAACATAGAAAGTTGTAGATATCCTTTTCTTCTTTAGTGGCTTGAATCACTTAAAAGGAGTTTGTATGAGAAGTTATAGCCATTATCTACAACGAACTTTCTCGTTTAGTTGATATGGTATTTTGGTAGTAAACTTTCACATCTGACTTATTTTACTAGTGATTCAATTTGACGAGAAAAAGATTTACAACATTCACTTTTGGTATGCGTGAAAACCAAAAAATGTGCAATTTTCAAAAATTTGATTTATAAAAAAAAAATCCATGAGTTTGGCCTGCATAGTCAAGCCTTTGTGATTTTTAAGTAAATCAATTTTTGAAAATTGCTTTCAATTTCAATTTTCAGCTTAGCTCAAAATATAAAAGTTGTATATCTCTCTTTTGTTGTCAAGTGGCTTTTTAAATCATGCACAAATATATTTGTATTATGAAGTTATGGCAAAAAGTCAAAAATAATAACTAGCGAGCAAAGTTGTTGTGAATGCTTTTAGTATAACTTTTCATCTGAACTTCTTTTAGAGTGATTCAAAAGCCATTAGCGAGAAAAGGGATATCTACTTGACTTTCATGTATTGATCTAAGCGTAAAAACTGGAGGAAAATAGAGAAACTTTCAAAAAATCGCATAGTTTGTGAAATTTATAGGTATTTTGTGTTCTTTTTCTAATTCGGGTATTTTGTGAAATATATTTGTGAAAATGAGTATTTTTGTCATTTTCTCTTTCTATTTTTACGTATTGATTCATGTTGAACACTTTAGTGTATCTTCTTTGAGTGTGCCATCATACTGAGTCTTCAGTTGTACCAATGTGACGATGCAATATAGGTTGTGTGACTGTGTCATGGTCATATCAATATTCAATAGTGGTGCCTTGTGTTTACAAAAGCTAGTGAACAGGTGAAAGGCCTAATATATCGTTACATTTTAAGAGATGTTGCAATTTTGAGATGTTTTTAGTTTTGGGATATCGACCTTACCTCGAATACATGGCTTTTGTGGTTCTATTCAGTAGTTTAAGGGTTGTGCACATAGTGTTTCATTTTTAGATACTTGTATTTCTGTTCATCGACGAATTTTGATGTTAATCTCTAACACGGGCCATCTAAGAATTCTAAGTTATTGTGTATTATGGGACGAGTATAAGACGGCCAAATAAATTGTAGCATTTATAATACTTCTCACCCCTTTCATTTTATATTTCTTTTCACTATATACTTTTGTTGCTTGCATCCACTTAAAGATATAAACATACGTGATTATATGTCGATCAACCAAAAGATTGTGTTCAAATATTATTAAGAATTTTGTTCATGTCTTTTCTAGGTAGAAAATTGACCTAACTATGCAAGTCATTATCTTTTAAGAAACATTGCCCTAACTTATCTAATTAACCAACTTCAATAAATTATAAAACACATGTTACACTAAAAAACTAAACAAATCTTTTGTATTTATTAATATAACTAAAATAGATAAAACTTGTTAACTTTAATAATGATCACTGCATCATATTTGTGATAGGCTTATAAAGTTACTCAAAGAAGCATTGCATATTTTTTAGTCATGTCATCTTATTTTCATGAACCAACTTGTCTGCACTTTCATCAATACTTTGGTTTAATTACATACTTGTTTTCAAGCAATTTTAGCTTTTCCCTTGGATAACTCCCCTTTGACATCATAGGCAAGGGTGGTACGGAATTTTTATTAGAGGCAAAAGTTAAGAGTAAAAAGTCAAGTAGTCATATCACTAACTCGACCTTTGTTGATTTAATAACATCGATTTTACTTTGAATAAAAGTGAACTTGTTTTGCTAGAACCTAAACTAGTTGTTATTATATGGACAATATTTAGGAAGTACTCATTTTCTACGTCGATATTAATACGAACAGAGAAAGCGAAAACAAAAATTTAGATTACAAAATATAAAATGGTTAATTAATTACACATAGTAAGAAACACATAGTTAATTAAATAAGAAGAATTGTACCGGTGAATAAGAAGAAGTAGATCAAATAAAGGAAATGATAAGGATTTAATACGTACGTTTTTAGTGGGTTATTTAAGCCCTAAACTAATGTATTTATGATCAAATATTATTGTCTAAATTATTCATTTTCACTTTTTAGGTACTTTTGAAGCAAAATTTGGGAAATCATGCATATTTGGATGAAAATGTGAAGCGACTAAGTCATGAAAAGTGCGGAAAGGGCACAGGCTGAGTCATGACCCACAAGGTGACGCCGTCACTTGCAAATGAAAATACCAAAACAACCTAGATTTTACTAGAGGCGGCTCGTGGAAAATTGAAGAAATAACAAGTGGCCGTCACTTGTTAAGAGACTGGAATTTTATGTGAAAATTAAAAGCGTGGCGGCTTGAAAAATCAAGAGGAGACGGCGTCGAGAATTCGGGACGACGTCACGAAGGCATAATGACCGGTACAAAGGTTGACTTGGAAGAGACGAAACCTAATGGCGGCGACTTGGCGGCGTCACAACTATAAAGTGGCAAGCATCGTAATCCTATGTATAGTTTTAGAATTTTACGCATTAAGTGTGCACACTTGGAGAGTAACTTTGTGTCACGAATTTTATAGGTTTTTACAGTCTTTTTAGGGTTTTAACACCCTCATTCAATAAGAGATAAGTCTCTTAATTCATTATATCATTATGTTTAATTCATGCTTGATTATGGTTGCTTGTTTTTTTATCTTTAACATGTCTACCTAAATTAACATAATGTTTGCTTAGATCTAATGAAACCTACTTGTTAACTATTGATTGCGTCTCTTTTTAAGTGGTTTATTTACACGTTAGGTTAGGAAAACTTGCTTCTTCCTTTGGTGTTGACTTGAGCGTCCTAAACAATGTATTCATTTCCTAGAGTGCACTAGTAGACTTTTTGTTGTGTTTATTGCGTGAATTGCGATTGTTGATAATAGGAGATTTGGGGGAGATAACTTAGGTTACTTGACGATCCCGGTTTCTTAAAGGAGATCAATACATTCATAGAGGCGTGTTTTCCGTTAACTTAGCTAGAATTAACTATAAAGTTAATATATCCAAGCCTCATGACTTAGCAATGTTGTGAGAAATTCTTTGTTAAATTATAAGCGTAAAGTAAAAACACAGTTTTCAACGTTTAATTCTATTTGAAATTAACAATGAATTATACCCAAGTGTTTTCGGAACAATACTTGGGATTGAATGACAAGTATGGTAATTTTCCTCACTAAACAAAGCTAGCTTAAGTACAACTATACTAACCAACTGAGATATTCTCGGGGACTTAGTTATATTTAGAGAGAAAGGTGTTTGTGAAAGTCCAGCGCGTTAAGTGCACAAACTTGTCAACCTTTCTACTCCTACTTATGATCTTATTTATACACAATGGTTTACAAGCTGCTATTGAAAAAGACAAAGATGACCTAAGCAAGTTTGGACAAAATACCTGCGTATTTTGTCTCTCTTACAATGCCTACATTAGGAATGGGACAATGGTACTTTCGAATAGCGGTTGATGACTTGCTCTTGTCTTTAGCCTTTAGGGAAAAGTTTGACCTTTGCTTGATAAGGACTTCCCTTTAGTAAACAAGCTTATCTCGCATTGTCAGTCTTTACGGATCTTTTAGCTTTTTGTCTCTTAAGTCTCTTAAGTCTTCGGTCTTCATAGTTGTTGAGGAGACTTTTATTGTATGTTTTACTTGGTTAAGTGATATACACTAATTGTTTATAGATCTAAAATTGGGAAAGTCCTCAATCATTATTATTCAATCAATTATGTGCTATATGGTATATGTTTAATTTTGACTTATGCAATCGATGAATCGATGCATGTGGCTCACCTTGTACATTGATGAAAACGGGTGAAAGGCTTAATTAGACATATACATATTGATGAATCTAGAATTGATTATTAATATGATTTATCAAAAGTTTGCATGTGGCTATTTGTTATGCATGATTAATTGTTAAGTTGTGTATTCATTGTTTATATGTTTATTTTAAATACTTGCTTGTTTGTTTTGTATAACAAGGGTATTTTATAAGAAAAATAAAGCGATCTAAACAATGGTGAAACATGTGTTTTTAAGCATAGTAATAAATGTCGTTTAATTGATTGATGTTTATGCACAAAATAGTTAGAACGGCTCACCCATTATTGACAAACTGTGTGATGGGTACAAGGTTGGTACGCATTAAATTGTGACCTTAAAGATGAGGGTATGTAATATGCTTGTGACCTAATTCTCATTTCGTTTGTGCGTCTTAATGGAGCTACCAAGTATTCCTATGAATGTGCATAAAATCTTAAAGGTGAATTGACCTTAAATTCTACTGCGCCACTTTTGTAGTAATTATCCGAATAACTTAGGTCTTATGACTCATGCGGATGAGGATATAGTGGTAATTAAAGGTAATTCTTTAATTGGTTTACCAATACCTCGATTAAAGTTTGATGATGAAAAGCTTGAACATTAAAACAATGATATGACCGTTTTAATAAAACCTTATGCTACGAAGATGAATGTATGACATCTTTTGTACATATTTGATTGGCAAAGAAAAATCAAATTTATTACCCTTAATTTAAGTTATATGCCATCCAATGAAGCGGAAATACCGAGATTACCTTTTTATTTGCGTGAGAACGTGATTTAGATCGTAATCAAAGGGTAAAATATCCACGTGGCGTGAGAACGGGCATGGATGATTTTGCAGTTTCTTAAGTTGGACAACTTAGTGAGTTTTGTAGTAAGCGGCAACTCAACGCATAAGATGGGGATAAAGCATGCTTACATTGCAACTGTTGTTGGCAATATGTAAATCCCATAAATCTAAGAGTTGCAATTTGAAAATTGGCAATTGAGGATCGACTTTACCATTTTGAATAATTTCATTGCTAGCGGATCAACGTGTGATGAAACTATGTCAATTTGGATCTTAGTTTTAGGTGAAAATTAAATGGTTTTATGTTTATGAACCATGGGTATTTAATTTTCTTGAAAAGGTTAATTATCGAAAATACTAAAATTGAATTTTGTAATTCTTTTGAATGTATTAATGCAACATTTAACCGAAAGCGTGGTTTAGTCTTTTATTAGTAAATTGATCCATTCTGATTTCAAACAAATGTTTGATCGAGAATAATTCTAAAAAAAGACAAACAAAGTCTATTTTCCATGGGAGAAGAATGAGACTCAATCTTTTTCCTTTTCATAAATGAGAAATGTATAATAGGAACATTTGAATTGTCTAAATTCTAATGTAACTCATAGCAATGAATTGCACATCTTATTTTCCATAAATATTTCATTACCCTCATTTGGTGAATGATTTTTTTTTTAACAAACATGACTTTTGGTTAATTGGAAAACATGTATATGAGTTACTAAATTAGAAGCTAGACTAATTACCGCGAAAATTGGTAAAAGGCAAACTAGCATAATTTATCTAGTTGTTTCTTTGTAACCTTTAAAGGTGCTCTGAGACCATTATAGGCATGGTAGGCACATTAAGGAAGAAATTGCATACCCAATTTTTCAAGTTAATAACATTGGTGGATAACCCATCATTCATAGAGTAGAATACACCTTTTAGTACCTTAATAATGATTACGTATGGTTCTTCAAAGGTGTAGGAAAATAAAAAGCAAGCAAGTTGTTTTCACTGGTTATGAAGCACTTACATGTTGTCAAATTAATTGGGAGCATTGTGTTGCATCTTGAATAAGAAGTTGTTGAAATGATTTCTAATTAGGTGGGAGCTACAAGCCTTATTTGTTGTGTAGTAATTCAAATTATCTCATGAATATCATGTAGATAATTCCAATTGTAAACTTATGTTTTTAGGGATAGTAAATGTACGTTTCCTTACTAAACAATATAGTCCTACATATACTAGTTATATCTATGACACAAATCATATTAATCAAATAAACGAACGTGTATCGTGTTGTTTATACGCTACATAATGTTGGACCATGCACAAGTGGGAGAAATCTTTATTGTGTGCAAGGTACAACACATATAAATATGATTTAAATGGATTTCTCTTGACCCTTGGTAAGAGAGCAACGTTCTAATAGGAATTATGCATTTAAATATGTATGATTAGCTATTAAGACTTATGTGTCAATATTATAACAAAGACTACTTTAAATATTTATGTCATTCAATATTTAAGAAACACTTGTAGTTACAATTTCACGTTACGTGAGAACGTTAACTAGATTGTAGCCCAAGGTAAAATATCCACGTGTCGTGAGAACGAGCATGGATGATTTTGTAGTTTCTTACGTTGAACATTTCATGGAATGACATAATTAAATGAAGTAATTGATGAGTGTCTAAATACTCATCATTTTTGTTCCGTCTACCTTTGCAAAAACATTTAAAAACACTCAGAAATGCTTCAAAATATGTTAAAAATATCCCGGGTGTGTTTTGTGTCTTAGGTACAAAAGGATTGAAAGCAGAGAAAACAACGGACAAAATCGAGCAAAAATGAGAAAGTCTTTGGCTTGATGCGGGTTGTGATTTTCTACTGTTGATCAATTTAAGACCGAACACGTTTTTAGAGTGGGAAGCAGCAGATCCTTAAACCTAAACCAAAACCAAAATCACCATTTTACCCGTCCCCGATACCCAAATAAACCTTTCTTTTTCTACTTATAACCATTATTGTGACAATCCGTACTTTCAGGTCATTTCTCGACACCGTTCATGTCTCATTATTTCAACATTTTTAGTAAACTTGGTTTACTTGTTTCAAATTCGCGTAACCTTGGAGGTTTAGCGGCGAATTCATGATCATGACATCACATACATTTCATATGGACTATGAGTAGTCTACATTTCATTGACATCATGTGCATCTCATAAATTCATTCACGACATTTCATTTCATATTTTCCGCGTAATTTTTATGTTTAATAATTTTTATCGCGTGAGTTTTTATTTTGTATATTTAACCCGTTACTTTCAAAAATGATCCCGAGGTATTTTAAACTTACCTTTAGTTTATAAAAACTATATTTTTAGTTTTCCTAGTGTTTCAAATTTATTTGGTACTTAAATCGTTAAAGTTTTATTTATTACGTGGTTTTCTTAAAATCTTACGATAATTATTTTATCACTCAATTTTCACAAGGAAAGTATTTTTATAATTTTTATCATTTCAATACACTCTATTTTGACCTAATAAAAAGTACTTGTACCAAAAATTCTACCATTTACTTTTACACTCATTTAACTTATATTTACTTTACAATTTATCAAGTCTTACAAATAACACAAGATTTAAAAAAGTAATTTGAGAGACAACCCTCCCCAAAAAGCGGCCAAGGGGAGGGTGTGTGTGTCTTGTGGTAAGGTTCATGTCTTTCTAATAATTCACTTCACCAATTAAAAGTCTCACTTGACAATATTTTTCTCATTCAATCTCATAGTCTCAAAGTGTTAAGAAAACAACTTTCCTCTCTTTTTGGCTTCATCAAACCGGCCAAGCATCCAAGAGCCAAGGGATCAAATTTTTCTTGCAAGTTCAAGTGTTATTCCAACCTAGAATATATCCTTTTTATGGTTTTGAAATAAAAACCAAGGATATTTAAGTTAATCCTTGTTACCTACACCTCTTCATTTCTCTTGTAAGCATGTTTTCATCATTTTTATGTTTCCTCTTTCATTTCATATGTTTCTTATCATTTTTGGAGCTTTTATGCAAGTATTGTGATTTATACCATTTATGTCATGATTTTTAAGTTATATATATACCTAAGGTCATCCTATAATTACTCCCATGGTATTCTTTGGTCTTGATGGTGATTAGGAACCCATGACACCCTAAGAAGGTGTATGGTAGGATTAGATTAGTTTCGGAGTTGATTTGAAGGGATTAGAATAGGTTTTGTCCGTGAAAAACTATTTTCGATAACTATATTTTGTGTTCTGTCCTTAATTCGAATTTCTGGAAAAATCAGCAGATGGTACGAAAGTTTGGCCTTGATTTTTGGAAAATATACTTAAAAACGAATCCGTGGCGCTTGAGCGGATAAAAGCGGACTTATACTTGGCCGTGGTGAATTTTTAAAGTTTGGCTGACGAAATATATAGTTTTAGAAAATTTCAGCTTTCGTTTTAGTTATTTCGAGTCAAAAACAGGCCTTAAGCTTCACAAATTATTCGACTTCTCAAAAATATATTAGTTTACTTGATCTGAAGCTAAGGACATATAAAGCGTAAGAAAGCGAGTTGAAGCGACAAATATATGGCCATTTTCATAAAGTTGCGTAAATATTATTTTACGAAAAAACTATATTATTTTTACGTTCAAGTATTACACTAGTAAGGGCTATGTTGGCGGCATTTTTAACCATCTGAGAAACTTTTAGAACAAAGTGTCTTCTAGTAAAATCAAGTTCTGACCATATTTTCCAAAACAAAGCGGTTTGTCAAGCGGAGTTGTAGTTATTTATTCTGGATGTTCAAACTTGGCGAAACCCATTTTACTTTGAATTCAACAAAATCACCAACTTTAGCCTTTGATATCTTTATGATCGAGACCTTTTGGGCGAAAACTCCGAGCTGAAACTTTTAGATATGGATACAAACTTTCCAAAACCGTCGATTTAGTTCTCTAGATCAGCGTTACTGTTTTCACGATTGTTTTTTCGGGCCATTTTTGTTAATTTCCGATTTTTCAAACGACATTGTTTTGCGACGAAAAATGGTAATTTCTCTAAAATCATTATAAAACCATTGTAGGATGACATTTTGGCGTATAAACATGTAAAGTGATTTTGTTTGGTCAAGGCGTCAAAAGAGTATTTTTCGACGATGAGTAATATTTTCAAAACTCGTAAATGGTATAAATAACATATCAAGTGCATGCATAACATTACATTGCAACTCATGACATATCATATCATTGATAATAGGTCCTGTTGATCACATTAAACCTCGGTGTACTCACTTTTGCGTTATTCGGTTTATCCAAGTGAGTTTTCATAGCAGTTTTTACATGCTTTCGATTATTTTCAAACCGGGGAGAATACATTGCACTACATTTTCTTTATGCGATACCAAGTATGTTAAATTCATTACATTGCTTAAGTTATCGCATTTGCCAATTTGAAAGTCCCCATTTCTTGAACATGAACCGTTAATCTTTGGAGCGAGGATGAGTGGATAGATCTATCGAGGGTGGCGCCTCCATCGGTTTGGTGAATCCCACGAATTAGCGGATGCATTTCATTTGATAACATTACGGGTTGTCGGCAAACACTCTGCGAGGGGCATACATGATTGAACAGTCTAGTTTCAGGGTCATGGGCTTAGAGCAATTGTAACATTATTTTTACGTGACTGGATTGTCATGCATGCTAGATACTTGTGTAGTCGTATAAAACATTTACATAAACCTATGATTTCTCACCAACATTATTGTTGACCGTTTTTAAATGTATTTTAAAGTGGCGAGGTATTCATCATGACATGGTTTAGGGACCTACATTTTTAGTCCTGGCGTCGACTTACATTATGTACATTATGGCACTTTATTTCAAAACATCGTTTGGATTTATTATATTTGTATTTCCTAAACTTGATAACCTTTTGGGATAGATGTTGTACTCACGAATGTTTTTATGAAATATCCAACGATGTGTTTTAAAGCGACACTTTAGGTCGTTCAATATAAGCTGTGATGTGGTGCTATGACGGTCAATCCCCCAGAATTCCATTCGTTTGCCAAAGCAGTAAATTGGGGTGTGACAGTTGGTACGAGCTACGGTTATAGAAACTAGGTTGCATCATTGACCCTAGTCTATAGCTACATTATCATAGCATCTCATCATTTCATCATAGTACATATTCATGTTTTCATGCGGATTCACTTACACTTTATTCGAGATTATTTACTTTTATTTCACATCGGTTGTCACAGACATGTCTTCAGATTCACATCCCATCACCATATCATCGGACTCTAGCTCGGATGATGTTCCGATAACCCCATCATGGATGATGTTGCATCACATTCCGCGAGATCGTATCTTCCATTGGATCCACTACTCGATCTTTCCACTATCATGGCCGACGAGGCCGAACCCTTGAGGAGGCGAGGTTGCACCACTCACGTTAGCCCGACTCACGATCGCGGCACCACTACTAGCACCATCACCACTATCATCACCACCTTCATCATATTTTCTTAGAGATCCTTTACCTCAGCGGACTTGCGCCCAAAAGCGTGCTCGTTTGATATCCGACACCACCATCTCGAGCCCGAGCCACGTTAGATTTGAGTTAGGTGAGTTCTAGGGCAGCGGTGCTCCCCGACTGACCTTCCTGAGGCGTTAGGAGCCATATTGATAGTCAGCGAGATCAGTTGATAGTTTGACCGCGGCAGGTTGGAGGAGTTGTCGGTAGATAGGATTGAGCCCATGTTGAGGAGGTCGAGGGTTTGATATTGGCGGGGTTTGTATTGACTTATCTCATCGAGTATTGGAATGGCGGTTAGAGGGCAGGGGCTATTGCTTCTTTGCGGTCGATTGATGAGTTGAGGAGTTTGGTGGATAGTTTGGTTACTCGGGTTAGCGATCTTGAGGACGGGGCGTGAGCACCATGAGGTGTCTTATGTAGACTTTTGTCATTGTATAGTTTTGACCATTATTATCCTAGTCACAAGGTGTGACGTAGTTTAAAGAACTTGTTGTATTTTGGTTGTTGTACAAACAAATGTATCAAGTATTGACTCTACTATGTAGGAATGGTTATTATTATCTATGATATCGGTCCATGTAGGCGAAATTTTCATGTATATTATCCACGTGTGTTGTGATCATATTTGTGATATTTCGTTATTGTTCCGTTGTGATTCCATTTATCTTTATGCATGATGTGGTTGTGGATATATTTGTATGATGGTTGTTTCTACTACGAGTTCTCATGATTGTTTCATCTTGTGATTTTGAAGAGTTATGGCGCCTAAGAAAGTTACATCGGAAATGACCCAGCGAGAAATTCAAAAGTTGGTGAATGATAGCATTGCTGCTAAACAGGGTCGAAAGGAAAGCAGTGCATTTCTTCTTTGAAGCCGCTAGGCTAATACCTCTTTCGGTAATCTGCAGAGATCTGGGGTTAAGAAATGTTAGTACAAAGATTTCAAGAGTGGTGAACCACTAAGTTTAGAGTACCGAGAACTCTTGCAATGATGCGATGGTTTGAGAAATTGGAATCGGTGTTTTTGCTTTATAGCGTCGGATAATGATAGGTCAAATTGCTACGAGCACTTTACTCGATGGAGCGTTGTCATGGTGGAATTCATACGCTCAACCGATTGGGATGGAGAATGCTTTTAAGCTTACTTGGGAGGAATTCAAGGGCTTAGTGACTAAAGTTTTGTCCTCGAGCGGATCAAAAAGTTGGAGACGAAGTTCTATGAATTGGTCACTATTGGTTATGATATCGACACATACATTCGAGATTCAAGAATTAGCCGCGTTATGCCCATCAATGGTATCGGATAATGAAAAGTTGCTAGAGGCTTTTATTGGAGGACTTCCCGAAGTTATTCAAGGAGATGTGACTTCATTTGATCCACAAACGATTGAGGAAGCTATTCGAGTGACTCAGAAGTTGATGGCACAAGTGGTGAAGCGAGGTAAGTACACCACCACCAACCGAAGCAACAACAACAACCCCAA
This sequence comes from Chrysanthemum makinoi, assembly GCA_910596185.1. NCBI lineage: Eukaryota > Viridiplantae > Streptophyta > Magnoliopsida > Asterales > Asteraceae > Chrysanthemum > Chrysanthemum makinoi. The sequence goes on from OU343222.1 coordinate 351,685,819, forward strand.
CAACCGTTTCAACAACAAGGAGGCAACTACAACAACAATAATAGCAAGCAATAACAAAGCAAGTGGGACAACAGGGGGTAGGAATGCTACTCAACAACCGCCCAAGGCAAGAGGTTGCTAAGGCTTATGTTGGTCGAAGGAAGGAAAAGGATATCACGGGGGTTTTGCGGTGTAATAAGTGTTTGAGTCATCACAATCGGTCGATGTCCGATCCGTGTGAAAATTGCAAGAAAGTTGGTCCCGAGTACTAGGGATTGCAAGTGGCCACAAGTTACATGTTTTGGTCTGGGGAACTGGACACTACAAGAAGGATTGTAAGAAAGGAAAGAATCAAGCAAATCGAATCAAGAGGGTTTGCACGAGGAAGGGTTTACGTCATTGGAGGCGGAGAAGATAGGGGCCCGAATGTCATACGGGTATGTTTCTTCTCAATAATCGATGCAGCAGTTTTATTTGATTGGTGCGATAAAAGTTTTGTGTCCATGCATTTGCACCTTTGCTCAACATTAAACCAACTATTAGACATCATACATTGTCGAATTAGCTAATGGTAATTTAGTTAGTACCAACACCATTGTCCGCGGTTGCACATTCAATTTTCTTAATCATCCATTCAACATAGACCTCATGCGGTAGAGCTTGGTAGTTTTGGCGTCGTCATCGGCATGGGTGGTTATCTAAGCATCGCGCGAAGATCATTTGTGATGAGAAAGTAGTTCATCTTCCCTACAACGGCGAAACTTTGATTATTAGTGGGAGCAGTGGAACTAGAATTAGTATCATATCGTGCATCAAAGCGGAGAAGTACATTAAGAAAGGTTGTCTTGCTTTCTTAGCCCATGTAACGAGAAAAAGGGAGGAGAAGCGACTTGAAGATGTTCCTATTGTTCGTGAATTTTAAAGTATTTCAGAGGATTCACGGGACTTCCACCGTACGACAAGTAGAATTTCATATTGACTTAGTGCGGGGCTGCCGCAGATTACTTGCGAGCACCGTATCGTTTAGCGCCATCCGAAATGCAAGAGTTGTCTAATCAATTGCAAGAGCTTCTCGACAAAGGATTCATTAGGCGAGTTCCCCGGCAGGAGCACGGTCTTGTTTGTGAGGAAGAAGGATGGATCCTTCCGAATGTGCATAGATTATCGAGAATTGAACAAGTTAGCGGTGAAGAATCGTTACCCACTCCCGGAATTGATGACTTGTTCGATCGGTTGCAAGGTTCAAGTATTTATTCCAAGATTGATCTTCGTTGAGGTTATCATCGGCCTGAGTTCGGGAAGAGGATATTCGAAAAGGCGTTTAGAACCGTTACGGTCATTACGAGTTTCAAGTGATGCCGCTTTGGATTGACTAATGCACCGGCGGTATTCATGGATCTCATGAATAGAGTTTGTAAGACGTATTTGGACAAGTTTGTTATAGTGTTCATTGACGACATCTTGATCTACTCCAAGAACAAGAAGAGCCGAAGAGCATTTAAGGATGATTTTAAGGCTACTCAAGAATGAGAGTTGTATGCCAAGTTTTTGAAGTGTGATTTTTGGAACCACAAAGTGCAATTTCTTGGTCATGTCATTGATAGTCATGAACTACAAGTTGATCCGCAAAGATTGGCCAGTAAAGATTGGGCTACTCGCGAATCCTCTGAAATTGACAATTTCTAGGACTAGCCGAGTATTACCGAAGGTTCATGAAGGTTTTTAGAAGATAGCGAGACCTTTGACCAAGTTAACAGAAAAACAAGAATAGTGAGGGGAAAGAAACAAGAAGTTGCTTTTAGGTTGTTGAAACAAAAGCTTTGCGATCTTGTAGATTTTGGCACTACGAAGGCATTGAGAACTTTGTTGTATATTGCGACGCGCCAAAGGACTAGGGGCTGTTTTAATGCAAAACGAGAAGGTGATAGCGTATGCTTCTCGACAACTTAAGGTTCATGAGAAGAACTACACAACTCATGATCTCGAGTTAGGAGCTGTAGTTTTTGCGCTCAAGATTTGGAGACACTACCTCTATGGTACAAAGTGCACAGTGTTTACCGACCACAAGAGTTTGCAATATATTCTTGATCAGAAGGAGCTTAATATGAGGCAGCGTCGTTGGTTGGAGTTACTCAGCGACTATGATTGTGAAATCAAGTATCACGCGGGAAAAGCCAATGTTGTGGCTGATGCTCTTAGTCGGAAAGAGAGGCCTAAACCTTTAAGAGTTAGTTCATTGGGAATGACGATTATTTCTCCTTTACCATCGAAAATCCATGAAGCACAAGTCGAAGCACTTAAGGAGGAAAATCGACCAAGTGAAAAGCTTTATGGTATGCCGAAAGCAAATGGTTTTGTAAAGAGAAGCGGATGGAGTATTATGTTTTAAGGATAGAATGTGGGTTCCATTGTATGGCGGAATACGAGAATTGATTATGCATGAGTCGCATAAGTCAAAGTATTCTATTCATCGAGGATCGGATAAGATGTATCAAGATCTTAAGAAGCTTTATTGGTGGACGAACATGAAAGCGGAGATTGCCACGTTAGCAAATGTCTTACACCTCTAGGTAAAGTGAATATCGAAGCCTTCAGTTTACTCCAACAACCGGAAATTCCTCAATGGAAATAGGAGCGTATTACAATGGACTTTGTTACGAAACTTCCTAAGACATGGGAGGTTCACGGCGCTATTTGGGTAATTGTTGATCGTCTTACCAATCGTACATTTCATACCCTATTAGAGACTTATTCCATGGAGCAACTCACTAGACTTTATGTCAAGGAAATAGTCTCGAGCACGAACACCAATTTCTATTATTTCCGACAGAGATAGTCGATTCACTTCAAACTTCTGGAATTCATTGCAAGATTCATTGAACCAGTTAGAGATGAGCCAAAGCATATCACCCACAAACCGACGGTCAAAGTGAAAGGACCATTCAAACATTAGAAGACATGCTTAGAGCATGTGTTATTGATTTTGGCAATGGTTGGGCTAACCATTTGCCATTGATAGAATTCTTGTACAACAATAGTTATCACACCAGTATCAAGATGGCACCATTTGAGGCACTTTATGGTCGTAAGTGCGTTCACTTTGTTGTTGGGCGAGAAGTAGGAGGCGCTGCAACTGCGGTCGAGAAATGGTACGGAAACCACGGAAAAGATTGTTCAAATTAAGTGATAGACTTCGGGCAAAAGGAGTCGGAAAAGTTATCGCGGATGTTAGGCGCAAGGATTTGGAATTTCAAGTAGGTGACAAAGTTATGTTGAAAGTATCGCCTTGGAAGGGCGTGAGTGCGATTTGGGCGTGGGAAGTTAAACCGGATACATTGGACCATTCAAGATTTTGAACCGAGTTGGTCCGGTAGCTTATCGTCTTGATCTTCCACGGAACTTAGTGTACACAACCGTTTCCGCGTTTCAAACTTGAAGAAGTGTCTTTCGGACGATAATCCGTTATTCCATTGGATAGGTTCACTTGATGACAAACTCAATTTTGTGGAAGAACACAGTAGAAATCATGGACCAGCGAGGTCAGCGGTTGAAACAGTCGTATTCCTATCGTGAAAGTTCGTTGGAATTCTCGGCGAGGTCTGAGTTTACTTGGGAGCGGGAAGACGGATCGCGGCGCAAGTATCCTCATCTTTTACCGACAGATTAGACCTAACCATTGAATTCGGGGAGATTCCCTTTTGGATGGTGAATGTGTGTCCAATCTTTCAGTCATTTCATCGACCGTTCATGTCTCATTATTACAACATTTTAGTAAACTTGGTTTACTTGTTTCAAATTCGCGTAACCTTGGAGGTTTAGCGACGAATTCATGATCATGACGTCATTTCATATGGACTTTGATTAGTCTACATTTCATTGACATCATGTGCATCTCATAAATTCATTCACGACATTTCATTTCATATTTTCGCAGCGTAATTTTTATGTTTAATAATTTTTATATCGTGAGTTTTTATTGTATATTTAACCCGTTACTTTCAAAAATGATCCCGAGGTATTTTAAACTTACATTTAGTTTATAAAAACTATATTTTTAGTTTTCCTAGTGTTTCAAATTTATTTGGTACTTAAATCGTTAAAGTTTTATTTATTACGTCGTTTTCTTAAAAATCTTACGGTAATTATTTTATCACTCAATTTTCACAAGGAAAGTATTTTTATAATTTTTATCATTTCAATACACTCTATTTTGACCTAATAAAAAGTACTTGTACCAAAAATTCTACCATTTACTTTTACACTCATTTAACTTATATTTACTTTACAATTTATCAAGTCTTACAAATAACACAAGATTTAAAAAAAAAAAGTAATTTGAGAGACAACCCTCCCCAAAAAGCCATTGAGGGAGGGTGTGTCTTAATTATGGTAGGTTCATGTCTTTCTAATAATTCACTTCACCAATTAAAAGTCTTACTTGACAATATTTTTCTCATTCAATCTCATAGTCTCAAAGTGTTAAGAAAACAACTTTCCTCTCTCTTTTTGGCTTCATCAAACCGGCCAAGCATCCAAGAGCCAAGGGATCAAATTTTTCTTGCAAGTTCAAGTGTTATTTCAACCTAGAATATATCCTTTTTATGGTTTTGAAATAAAAACCAAGGATATTTAAGTTAATCCTTGTTACCTACACCTCTTCATTTCTCTTGTAAGCATGTTTTCATCATTTTTATGTTTCCTCTTTCATTTCATATGTTTCTTATCATTTTGGAGCTTTTATAAAGTATTGTGATTTATATCATTTATGTCATGATTTTTAAGTTATATATATACCTAAGGTCATCCTATAATTACTCCCATGGTATTCTTTGGTCTTGATGGTGATTAGGAACCCATGACACCCTAAGAAGGTGTATGGTAGGATTAGATTAGTTTGGAGTTGATTTGAAGGGATTAGAATAGGTTTTGTCCGGAAAAACTATTTTTCGATAACTATATTTTGTGTTCTGTCCTTAATTCGAATTTCTGGAAAATCAGCAGATGGTACGAAACTTTGGCCTTGATTTTTGGAAAATATACTTAAAAGCGAATCCGTGGCAGCTTGAGCGGATAAAAGCGGACTTATCTTGAAGCGTGGTGAATTTTTAAAGTTTGGCGGCGAAATATAGTTTCTGAAAAAACAGCATTTTTTAGTTATTTGAGTCAAAAGCGAGCCTTAAGCTTCACAAATTATTTCGACTTCTCAAAAATATATTAGTTTACCGATCTGACTAAGGACATATAAAGCGTAAGCGGAGTTGAAGCGACAAATATATGGCCATTTTCATAAAGTTGCCGTAAATATTATTTTACGAAAAACTATATTATTTTTACGTTACAAGTACACTAGCTGTAGGGCTATGTTGGCGGCAGTTTTAACCATGTCGCGAAACTTTTAGAACAAAGTGTCTTCTAGTAAAATCAAGTTCACGGCCATATTTTCCAAAACAAAAGCGGTTTGTCAAGCGGAGTTGTAGTTATTTATTCTGGATGATGTTCAAACTTGGCGAAACCCATTTTCGCACACAAATTCAACAAAATCACCAACTTTAGCCTTTGATATCTTTATGATCGAGACCTTTTGGGCGAAAACTCTGACTGAAACTTTTAGATATGGATACAAACTTTCCAAAACCGTCGATTTCGTTCTCTAACGATCAGCGTGTCTTGTTTACGATTGTTTTCGGAGCCATTTTGTTAATTTCACGATTTTCCGGCGACATTGTTTTGCGACGAAAAATGGTAATTTCTCTAAAATCATTATAAAACCATTGTAGGATGACATTTTGGCGTATAAACATGTAAAGTGATTTTTGTTTGGTCAAGGCGTCAAAAGAGTATTTTTCGACGTCGAGTAATGACATTTTCAAAACTGTAAATGGCCAAAGTAACTATTATCGCTAGTACGCATAATATTACATTTGTAACTCATGACATATCATATCATTGATAATAGGTCCCTCGACGATCACATTAAAACCTCGCAAGGTACTCACTTTTGCTGCTATTCCGCTTATCCAAGCCGAAGTTTTCATAGCCCCGCTTACATGTTGATTATTTTCAAACCCACGGGAGACAATACATTGCACTACATTTTCTTTGTAATGATACCAAGTATGTTAAACTATTACATTGCTTAAGCTACCGTGATTTGCCAATTTGAAAGTCCCCATTTCGAATATGAACCGCTAATCTTTGAAGCAGGGATGAGTGGATAGATTCTATCTATATGACGCCCATCCGTCAGTGAATCCCAACCGTAAACGGATGCATTTCATTTGATAATATTACGAGTTACTGGCAAACACTTCAAGAGGCATACATGATTGAACAGCTCAGTTTCAGTGGTCATGGCTTAGAGCAATTGTAACATTATTTTTACGCGATCGGATTGTCATGCATTAGATACTGCAGTAGTCGATAAAACATTTACATAAACCTATGATTTCTCGCCCAACATTATTGTTGACCGCTTTTAGCAATGTATTTTCGTGTAACCTAGGCATTCATGACATGGTTTAGGGACCTACATTTTGAAGTCGCCGTCACTTACATTATGTACATTATGGCACTTTATTTCAAAACATCGTTTGGATTTGTATTATATTTGTATTTCCAAGAAACTTGATAACCTTTTGGGACCGATGTTGTACTCTGAATGTTTTTATGAAATATCCAACGATGTGTTTTTAAAACGGCACTTTAGGTCGCTCAATATAATCATGATGTGGTGCTATGACAAATAATCCTGTAGAATTCCATTCACTGCAAAACAAAAATTGGGTGTGACAATTATCCAATAAATAAACTACCTTCCCTTTTACCCAATTCCCACTTTTATCCATTCTTACCCAAGTCAACACTCAATACCAGAACAAAACCCATCTCCTTACTCACCCACCTGCAATACTCAACCCACTGCCCACCATCATCTCACTTCCTACCCTCCACCTCACCCCAAGCCAAGATGCATTAATACCTTCTTCAACCTAACACTCAACCTCTCCAATTCATAAAAACCTTTCCCACAAAATTGCATCCAACGGCTAAAATCCACTCAAGTAATCCAAAGGCCAAAATAATTAGCGTGATTTGAAGCAGAGGCTAGAGAAGCTCACCGTGTATAAAGAAGGAAGAAGGAAGAAAGTAGTAAAGCACTTAGTTTAATTTTCAAATGTATTTCTGCTTTTAAAATTTCTTAAGTCTTAAATGAATTCTTAGTTGTATTTTCAAATTTCATTGTATCAAGCTAACTTATTTCACAGTACAACTCTTTCTAAGTATCAATTCCGGTTTATGTTAAGAATTCATGTCATAATAACAAGAAAAAAGTGGGTTTGAATTCTTATATCCAAGTTTTTTACTTTTTAAACTCAAACAAGCTTATATAAGCTATTTATAGCTTTTTAAGCTTATATATATCGGGCCAAGCGATTTGGTTCTTGGTCAATGAAAGTCAACTAATCATCAAGTTGAAATGGAAATGGATATGGTAGAAGTAGTGGATTTGGGTTGAAATTGAGCTAGGTTGGGTTCGAATAGGTTAGTTGTTCTTGTTTTTGAAAGTTTCATGCTAGGACCATATGTAAGTCCATTTTCATGTTCATTGCATATTTGGAATCTGGTTAGAATAGTTGAGACTTGTTTATTTAGTGGTAGTTAGTTAATATTAACTCGCTTAATCGGTTGTACAAGTTGGATCAGTAGTTAACTTAATTAAATTGCATATCGTAGATAAAATGGTGTTGGATCATATGGTTAACTGATTGAGGCTTGTTCGCTTGTTGATATCATTGCCTTAGGCTTGTTTAACCGGTTACATTCATATCGTCCTAAAATTGCACTCCCAAAAGCTCTAAGTCAAAATCACACATCAATCGCCTTTATTACTTAATCGTTGTGATTTTGGAAAATCAAACACTTGTTTTGTGTTTAAGATTCATAGACATAGCTTGTATTAGCTTCATTTCATCATAATACATCAAGTTCATTCCATAAATTGGATTCAAAGTTCAAATTGGTCAACTTTTTCAATTTGCCAAAAGTCAAAATATTGAAAAACCATTTTGAGCCCAATCAGATGATTTATCATTGACTCATTTTCGGGTCAAATTAAGTGAAACTTGGGATTTTAAAACTTCCATGGTCTATTTACTTATCACCATTTTTGTAGAATTTTGTAAATTTTTTAAGCTTCAAAATTGTCGTGATTGGTCTTATATGCCCCGGCACAAACTCGGTGAATCTGAGTGTGCACAATGTCTCATAGGCTGCACGAGCTCATAAGAGTTTGTCAAAATCTGGTTTTTGGTTTACATGTTCTCACCCAGGTCTAATGTAGGATCCAGCATTTGTTTTCTAGTTTCCAAATTATTTAAGTGCTTATTCTTTAAATTGTAGTAGTAGCCTAAAACCCTTTAAATTTAGTTCATAAAAAGCAAATCCTGAGTAGCTTGTGTTTTAGAGGTGTAGAGTAGTTGTAACTTGTTGCATTTTTGTACTTTTAGCATATTATAGCCTTTGTTTCAGTTTGGTAGCTTATTGTGTCCATTTGCTTAAAATAAGTGCTTATTTATAAGCACTTGTCATAATTGCATTTTCTTACACATAACCCACTGTTTTTATATTTTTCCTAGATTCTTTATTTTAGACTTATCTTTAATTTTTTAGATTTTCTAGATCTTGCTATTTTTCTTGATTTAAATCGGCTTTTTAAGCCTTTTAATTAGCATTTAATACAATTAATTAAGAAAAGTTTCAAAAAATAATTTTTCATTTTTCTTAAGTTAAGATAAATATAAAAAGTCAAAAAATATTTTTCCAGATTTTTCTTAGTTAAATTTGTATTTTTAAGCAATTTAAGTAGTTTTAAATAGTTTTTAATTCCTATAAAATACAAAAATAATCAGAAAAATAAAAAAACAGTTTTGAAAATTCTCTTTTGTTATTTTAGGTTTTTCCAAGTCATAATTTCATTTTTCTAGCTTTATTTCATATTTTCTTGTATTTTAGGTTAATATTTAATAAGTAAAATTAGTTTTTAATTAATAATAATTAGATAAATAGTAATAAAAATAATTTTCTTTTTCTAAAAATTTTCTTTTATCATTAGGTTTGTAAAAATGTCATTTTCATATTTTTAGGATTTATATTGTTTAAGTTTCAAATTTTCTTTTCGTCAGTAGCTTTTAAATTAAGTTTTATAAAAGAAAAAATCAAAAACATCATTTTGCAAATAGTGATAAGCTTTATTTAATATTTTTATCTTTTAATTCTCTTTAATTTGCATTTAATCCTTTGTAATTATAGGCTATTTCTGTAGTTATAATAATTCAAACCTCTTTTCGCTCAAATCTCTATCACCACGTTTATGATTCATCGATACTGGCCGACATAACGACTCGGGAAACACTATACTCTCAGATCTTCATTGCATTCGTAATGAGTTGCTTGTTTTCAGGTTGGCCATTCACAAGTGGCCGGCATGTGTGAAAACTCGGCCTGCCCAAGACGAATCAAATTTTTTGCGCCGCCGCCGTGGAGCAGTCTGATTATTCTCCGCTTTAGCGATTAGTGATTTGGATATTCACTCATTGTTTATACCATCTGTATGTATTTATATTTTCTTATAAAATCAAAAACCCAAAAAGATTTTCATTCTTTGTTTTTTGCAAAATGTTTATCCAAAACCCAAAACATTCATCTTTACCCTCTTACCCTTTTTGATTTTTTATCCCTTTACCCTCTATCCATTTGATTCTAACTTCTTCTTTCTCATGGAATCTCGACTACGACACTGGGATCAAGTTGAAAAACTTCGGACTTTATCACAAATGTCAAGAATTCGTTGTTCGTGATGATCCATTAATTCAAGTAGGGAAATGGAACGAGAAACCGGTGACAAAGGACCGTGTGCTTCCATCCGATAATGGAAGTGGTAAACACCAACCTACGGTTTTCCAAAGACCTAACCCTCAATTGCTCCTAAGCCGCCTAGAATTGATCCTAAACTTTCACGACACGGTAAAAGCAAACATGCGAATTTAGACCGTGACTAGCAAGAATGACTTACCTAATCTTCACGCTTTCAAGAACCGTAACCGAGACCATAACGGAAGTGGTGGAAATTACTAGCTCTCAGAGCACACCACTTGTCCCACCTCCAGATTTTTCAAAATGTTCTTCGAGACTTGATAGTCATTCGAATCACCATGTTGGTTTTGTTGATTCTTTGAATAAATCGATTCCTTATCATAACTATCAAATGAAATCGTTTATTCTTGTGGTTGGTTGTGGTGAGCCTCTTTTGGTTCACCGTTCGTATGCGTGTGTACAATGTGGTAATGATATTCATAACGGAGTTTGTTTTGTGGTTCGAGAATTCATTTGACTATGATCCTAATCGAACTCATTTAACGACCCTCAAATTTTTCCAACTACCCACCACGGCCCGAACTTATCTTCATATAATCAACATAATCGGCTGAATTTTGTGGAGGTCCTCACCAAGGATTTGAGTGTCAATCAAACACGCTTTGTCTATGAACAGCTTTTCCTGATGATTTAACTTTGGTTATGACCAATATCCATATAATTCGCCATCAAAGCTCAAATTTTCCATTGTGAGAATAATGAGGTCCTCACGATAATTTTCAATGTCAAGTGGAATCAAAATTACTATACTTCCTGGTTTGATAATTTCCAACCTCCACAGCACCATACGGTTCAAACTCCACCGAGCCGCTTGCCTAAAGAAATTTGCCAAGATTTTGAAACCGCAATGAAAACACTTGATGATATGATTCAAAACTTTAAGAATCCAGTGAGTGGTGAGAAAACCATGGAAGAATTGTTAGCCAAGAACGAGAGGCTCGCAAATCTAGGGAAAATTATTAGTCCTAGAGCATGCAATGGCTCTAGTTCTAATTTCTTAAAGGCACTATGTATGATGATGACGAGGAGAGTATTCCTTTTAAGAATATTATTTCTCAACTCCTCGATCGTTATCACACTCGATATTCCCACTCACTCTCACGAACATGGGGACGAGCATCTTGACATTGTTCACGAAAAGGAATCGGACAAATTCATAAAGTCTAGTGATGAGAACCTTGTCCCAATCCCGAGAGAGTCACAGGAAATTTCTGATCATATGTGTGATTCTCTTTCCCCTCTTGAGTGTTCAAAAGATCATTTTGAAATTTTCTCCGATTTTAGCGACGATTGTGCTTCCTATGGAAACATCGAGTATGTTGAGGCATCACTCCCACAGTCTGATCCTCTTCTTGAGGAGTTCACCGATGAACTCACTCACATCAATCCACTTTCATCGGATCGTTCACTCACTTCTTATCCCAACAGTCCAATAGAGAATGTTGATCACTTTGTTCCTGAAACATTCAAAGCTACTTTCACCAATCCTCTATTTGAATTGACTAAATTCACTTTAATTTCTGAGAATCCACTCTTTGATACTCAGATTGAGGATAATAATGAGTCCACAATGGAACAAGAGTTCACAAATTCACATCATGTGAATGATTCTCTTCATGAGAAGTTCGCCGGTGAACTCACTCATATCATGACTCCGAGAGTATGATCGCGGATGGCAAAAATCATGATCGGGGGGAAAAGTTCTCAATCATGAGAGTTTGTATTTCTATGACAAATTTTCCAACCCTCCCTCCCGAGATGCTTTCCAAACCAAAAGCTCAACCGATAAAATCCAAACGAGTGCAATCAAGACTTGATCCCGAGGAAGAAGATCTTATCATGATCGTCATCATGATTTTCCTTCTTTTCTTCACCTACTCGGTGACTTCCTCTCTTCTTCACTCCTTCGGGAATGAAGACACTATCTTTGACCAGGCATTTTCATTTTATTATTTGTGAGCCGGATCGTGTATATCTCATCGGTGGGGAACTTTCACGTACTTCAATGTTTATCCAAACATCTTGAATGAAAGTCAGATGGAGATTGTCTCTTCCACTTACTTCCCCATGAACAAATTAATTCGAGGTCGAGTCAAGCTAGCTTTTAAGGTAATCAAAAACATAGTTAAACATGGGTTTTCACCGTGTGTACCACCTAGTGTGGGGAGTTGCCCACGTATATATAAGTTTTAAAAATACACACATATATATATATATATATATATATATATATATATATATATATATATATATATATATATATATATATATATATATATATATATATATATATATATATATAAATAATAAAAAAATTCAAATAATGGCCGTAGTATTTCCTTTTACGTTTCGTTTTGGCATAACAGCCGGTACTTTGAATATTGAGGGCAATATTCATTTCTAGTGTGGGGGAATTCTCACGAATTTTATCATGTAATTATACCACCCAATTCCCCATTTTTGGCCAAATTTTTTTTTGGAGTAAGTGTTTTGCACTTACTCGACGCTTTTACTATCGGTCGCCATGTCTAACAAACAAAAGGATTGGCTAATCCAGAGCAAAGCGGCTCTTGGTAAATTTATCTCAAATCCGTTGACGGCTTGCAATTTGCCCAAAATTGTATGGTGTTCACCTCACCATATCTTTAATTAGTGAAAAGTTGGCTAGCCCGCAAGTTTATGGCTTGTGGTAAAGGCGTTGAAATCCATAATTGGTAATCTACTCACCAAAGATATTTTATCTAAGAGTTGGCTAGTCCAGAAGCAAACGGCTTTTGGTAAAGACAAATCAAATCCGTTGGAAAGCGGTGATTTGCTCAAAATCATATGGTTATCAAGTGTACCATAGTTCTTACTTGAAAGAAACATTTGGCTACTCCAAAAGTAATGGCTTTTGGTAAAGAGATTCAAATCCATTAAGTTTTCTCAAAAGATTGCTAGGGACTAACAATGTTTTTAGTGTGGGGATGATGAGTGTCTAAATACTCATCATTTTTGTTCCTTCTACACTGCAAAAACATTTAAAAACACCTCGAAATGCTTCAAAATATGTTAAAAATATCCCAGTGTGTTTTGTGTCTTCTTGTGTACAAAAGGATTGAAAACAGAGAAAAAACGGACAAAATCGAGCAAAAATCAGAAAAGTGTTGAGAAGCCGATGCCGGGTTGTGATTTTCTACGATTGTTGATCAATTTAAGACCGAACACGTTTTTAGAGTGGGAAAAGCAACCGCCGAATTAAACCTAAACCAAAACCAAAATCACCATTTTACGGAGTCCCCCGATACCCAAATAAACCTTTCTTTTTCTACTTATAACCATTATCCAATAAATAAACTACCTTCCCTTTTACCCAATTCCCACTTTTATCCATTCTTACCCAAGTCAACACTCAATACCAGAACAAAACCCATCTCCTTACTCACCCACCTGCAATACTCAACCCACTGTCCACCATCATCTCCCTACCCCTACCCTCCACCTCACCCCAAGCCAAGATGCATTAATACCTTCTTCAACCTAACACTCAACCTCTCCAGCTGTTAAAAACCTTTCCCGCCAAAATTGCATCCAACGGCTAAAATCCACTCAAGTAATCCAAAGGCCAAAATAATTAGTGGGATTTGAAGAGAGAGGTGAGAGAAGCTCACTGGTGTATAAAAAGAAGGAAGAAGAAGGAAGAAAGTAGTAGCACTTAGTTTAATTTTCAAATGTATTTCGTTTTTAAAATTCTTAAGTCTTAAATGAATTCTCAGTTGTATTTTCAAGTTTCATTGTATCAAGCTAACTTATTTCAGTGTATTACAACTCTTTCTAAGTATCAATTCCAGTTTATGTTAAGAATTCATGTTTCATGGTCACTTTGTAGCAAAAGTCGGGTTTTGAATTCTTATATCCAAGTTTTTAGTTGCTTACTTTTAAACTCAAACAAGCTTATATAAGCTATTTATAGCTTTTTGTAAGCTTATATATATCGGCTTTTCAAGCGATTTGGTTCTTGGTCAATGAAAGTCAACTGAATCATCAAGTTGAAATGGAAATGGATATGGTTGAAGCAGATTTGGATTTGGGTTGAAATTGAGCTAGGTTAGGGTTTGGAATAGGTTAGTTGTTCTTGTTTTCTTTAGGAAACCCGTGGCTAGGACCATATGTAAGTCCATTTTCATGTTCATTGCATATTTGGAATCTGTGGTTAGAAATAGTTGAGACTTGTTTATTTAGTGGTAGTTAGGTTAATATTAACTCAGTTTAATCAGTTGTACAAGTTGGATCAGTAGTTAACTTAATTAAATTGCATATCAGTAGATAAAATGGTGTTTGGATCATAGGGTTAATCTGTGATTGAGGCTTGTTCAGTTGTTGATATTTGTCATTCTAGGCTTGTTTAACTCGGTTACATTCATATCTCGTCTAAAATTGCACCAAAAGCTCTAAGTCAAAATCACACATCAACTGCCTTAATTACTTAACTGTTGTGATTTTGGAAAATCAAACACTTGTTTTGTGTTTAAGATTCATAGACATAGCTTGTATTAGCTTCATTTCATCATAATACATCAAGTTCATTCCACCAATTGGATTCAAAGTTCAAATTGGTCAACTTTTCTCAACTGCTCAAAAGTCAAAATATTGAAAAAACCAGTTTTCACCCAAATGGAGTGATTTATCATTGACCCATTTCTGGGTCAAATTAAGTGAAACTTGGGATTTTAAAAACTTCCACTGGTCTATTTACTTATCACCATTTTTGTAGAATTTTGTAAATTTTTTTTAAGCTTCAAAATTGCCTGTGGATTTGGTCTTATATATTGCCCGGCACAAACTCGATGAATCTTGAAGTGTATGACTGTAGGCATGGCTTGCACAGAGCTCATAAGAGTTTGTCAAAATCTGGTTTTTGGTTTACATGTTCTCACCCAGGTCTAATGTAGGATCCAACATTTGTTTTCTAGTTTCGGCTTATTTAAGTGCTTATTCTTTAGTGCAAGTAGTAGCCTAAAACACATTTTAAATAGCTCATAAGCTCAAATAAGCAAATCTGAGTAGCTTGTGTTTTAGAGGTGTAGAGTAGTTGTAACTTGTTGCATTTTTGTACTTTTAGCATATTATAGCCTCTGTTTCAGTTTGGTAGCTTATTGTGTCCATTTGCTTAAAATAAGTGCTTATTTATAAGCACTTGTCATGCAGATGCATTTTCTTACACATAACCCACTGTTTTTATATTTTTCCTAGATTCTTAATATTATTTTAGACTTATCTTTAATTTTTTAGATTTTTCTAGATCAGTTTGCTATTTTTCTTGATTTAAATCAGTTTTTTAAGCCTTTTTAATTAGCATTTAATACAATTAATTAAGAAAAGTTTAAAAAAAATAATTTTTCATTTTTCTTAAGTTAAGATAAATATAAAAAGTCAAAAAAATATTTTTCCAGATTTTTCTTAGTTAAATTTGTATTTTTAAGCAATTTAAGTAGTTTTAAATAGTTTTTAATTCCTAGAAAATACAAAAATAATCAGAAAAATAAAAAAATAGTTTTGAAAATTCTCTTTTGTTATTTTAGGTTTTTCCAAGTCATAATTTCATTTTTCTAGCTTTATTTCATATTTTCTTGTATTTTAGGTTAATATTTAATAAGTAAAAATAGTTTTTAATTAATAATAATTAGATAAATAGTAATAAAAATAATTTTCTTTTATCATTAGGTTTGTAAAAATGTCATTTTCATATTTTTAGGATTTATATTGTTTAAGTTTCAAATTTTCTTTTGGCGTCAAGTAGTTTTTAAATTAAGTTTTATAAAAAGAAAAAAATCAAAAACATCATTTTGCAAATAGTGATAGCGTTTATTTAATATTTTTTATCTTTTTAATTCTCTTTAATTTGCATTTAAGCCTTTGTAATTATAGGCTATTTCTGTAGTTATAATAATTCAAACCTCTTTTTCGTTCAAATCTCTCGATCACTATACGTTTGGTGATTCATCGCATAGCTTCATTTGGGACATAACGACCGAGGAAACACTATACTCTCCAGATCTTCATTGCATTAAATTATGAGCTGTTTTAAGTTTCTTACGGTTGGCCATTCACAAGTGGCCAGCTTGTGTGAGAAAACTTGACGGTTTGGCACGAATCAGTAATCTAATACTACTTTGATTTTAAGTATTTGTTGAATGACTTAAATATATGTAATAAATATTAACTTGAAATTATTATTTGAAACCCGATGTGGTGTTCATAATTACTTTAATTATACATGTTTATGATTTCTTTGTAAAGTCACAAACATGAAGTCTTTTAATACAAGACTTACAATATAAAGTAAGACGTTAACTTGCTATGTTTTAAGACATATGCATGAAGTCAATGAGTTGATCAATGACTTATAACGTATAGTGGGATTATAACTGATATGTCTTTTGACTTGGTCAAGAATACTTGTGTTATAATGCATGCAATTGACTTGGTAATTATATTGTACCATTAAGTTTTACTTTGTTGGTAAATAGGTAAGCCAAAAGAGTAGATGGTTATCTTAAATATTGTTAGATTATCTTACAATATTAATTCTAATGAAATATCATAGTCTTACGGTATGTTCAGTTAGAAGAATCAAAATGTATTGGCACTGTTTGATTCAAGATAACTATAGTTTCTTCCAAAAGTTATCAAGGTTAGTAGATTAGATTGAATATGCTCAATAAGACTCCAACCTAGAAGATTAATAAGACACCATTTTTATGGAAAGTGATGTATCACATTAAGTCTTATAATAAAGTTCTGAATTTGTTAAACTACTTGTAAAGTGGGTTGTAACAAAATAATGTCAGGAACTGTAAATATTTTTTGTAATATCTCAAAAGAGAACAATGTATTGTTGCTATACTTATTAAACTATTTAAAGGTAATCTTTAAATTATTAAATGCAAGTGGGAGTTTTGTTTGGATCTTGAAAGATTAAATTACAAAATACATAATCTTCTAAAATTGCACTAGCAAATATCATGATGAGGCTAAACATGTAAATGACAGACCTCAGTATAATGGAATTGTCATTCATAGATCCGTAAGGATATCTCGCATATTTAATATCTTTGAGGATATGAGTTACAGGATCATGGTAGCATGTTAATCATAATGATGAATTTACCAAATGTTGAATTGTGGTAAATCAATCATACTATGAATGTAGAGATGCTGTCTATAAAGATAATCAACTTTAGATACTTGGTTTATCTTAATGAATATGAGTTTGTTCAAAGGATGGAAACCCTAGTGGTTTAAATCTTTGTGTAGAAATCATATGGACAATTTTGTACAAATATTTAATGGATGTCTAGTGATAATAATATTAATCATACTTAAGCAATTAACTATGATTGAATATTCTTTTCTATATACATTAAATAAAAGTATAAAGATTATAATTGTCATACTTAGTTTCATTGATATGAAATTTTGACAATGAATATCAACACTCTTTGTTATGGAATTACTTTGCGAGAGGACGATCGGTAATACAAAGGAGTTTTATGAATTCAAATAATCTTTGAATATGTACAAACTGCAAGAATCAATGAATAGATATATGCATGCATCTAGGAGAAGATTATTATGTTTAATATTAAATCGTGTTTGATTTAATAATTAAAATAAGATAGCTCATAAGTATTCCTGAAAGCTAGTGAGAGTATTATTTTTTATTTTCTTAAATCTTATATGTTGTATGGGAAACTACATTCCACATAAATTAAGTTTTAGTTGGGAATGAAACTTCGTTTGTAAGATTTGAAAATTAGTTATACAACCTTGGAGTATATGTTTATTATTATAAATATATGCGGTAAATAAATGAGTCTAATAGAACATGATGAATAAATATCTTTGACAAGATAGAATATGAATGAGATCTTAAAAGTCTAACTTGAAGATTCATCATGTACATCATGTTGTGTATAAGATTGTTGTGTCATGCTTGATTACAAGATGATTTTACATCATTGAAAGTTGTTAGTGTAATAAATATTTTAAAAGGAATATGTTTGGATTTAGAATCACATTCCACAGTCTGGAGATGCTCCTAGATTCTATGGATGAAAATATGGCAATTATTTCATAATTGTCATTGCCAACAAACTTGAGTTTTGGTAGGCACCAACATTACACTATAACTGTTCAAAGTTTACGGATGTTTAAAGAGAATATTGTTGGTTGTACATGATGCAATGATGCTAATAGTATAATTGAGATGACACTCAATTCTAGTCATGGTATCCTTGATGATGACCATGTTGAATAGTTATGCTCAACTAAGAGCATAGTTGCATTATACATTAAAGAATAAAGAATACTTTAAACTTTAAAGTTTTGAAAGATGATTGTCATAAAAGGTGGGCAGGTTGTCCACTCATTGCTGTCACGGAATATGGAATGTTATGACAATATCAAGATATGTGTAAACACATACAAGAAGTTCACTTATTGAATTATTGGAATAAGTATTCTCAAAATTCCTATAGATCAAAGTTAGTTGAAACTATGCCTTGTCAACAAGTATGATTCTCATGACTTGTGGCAAAATTCACTAACTAATATTATCATGCATTGATCTATTTAGTATTTGGATAAATGATGTTAAACAATTATTATTTATAATGAATTAAAGTACTTTATACGTTTAATTTCATTTATAATATTGTGTCTTGTATTTGCATGTTAAATCCTTGAATAACTTAAGTTATTCTAAATAATCCATTGTCGATCAATAACATAGGAATGATATTGAATTAAGACAAATCTGAGTATTAGTAAGAGTATACTTGAAAGTATACTGATGCGTAGCATGACTAATTTAAGATGATATTAAATGGATCGATTATAGGACTGATCCCACCCACTACGATGATTGCTTTATGGATCTTAGTGTCAAAGTACATCATGAATATTTATCCTCGACTTGAGATACCGAGAGAAGCGTCACATGGATGTAGTCATTTACGTAAGCTCTAACGCTATACGTAACGGTAGTTATAAGGGTTGTCAAGATGTTTGCATAAGGCATGCCCAAGGTCTTATGGAATATATTAAGAAGAATTGATAATTTTGATCAATCATATGCGAGAAACGTAGAATAGTTAATTAAAATGAAATGAGTAAATCCATATTCTTATTAACATGGTATTAGATAAAGGATGAATATGATGATGAATCATCAAAGTGTTTCTCCGGAAAATCATACACCAGTTGTAAGCGGGGGCATCAATATTGTTGGCCGGTTTGTTAAATGTTGGCTAGAAATCGAGATTTATGTTAAAAATGCCGGTGAAAATAGGTAAAAAGATTGCGAAATAAAATGTTATGAGAGAACAAATTAATTATATATGTTTGATGAGATCAAGTTTAATTAGTTGATTCATAGATTTGATATCTATAGGTTACATTTACAAGTAGTAAAAGTTTAACAAATAAATGCCATTAATAACGTTGTTGAATTTTGTTAAAAAAAATAAAAATAATAATAATAATAATTTAAGATCCACGGCTAAGATGAAAAACTTGGTGACCAAGTTTATATCAACGGTAGATGATAAAAAGATCAGATCACTATCCCCAAAACGCAAAACAAAACAAACCCAAACCCTACCACCGCCGCAATGGCTGCCACCGGCTCTCCCAAAGCAATCCCCGAACCAGAACCACTACTTGTGGGCTACTGTGTTGATGATTCACCCGTTGCCATGATCAAGCTTTTAAACGCAAAGAAATCTGGGGTGGTTCTATTGAAGGATCCAACGATCGAGAGGAGGGTCTATTCCATGGAAGCTGATAGGTGAAGATCAAGTTCCGGCTATTCCGGATTCAAATGTCTGAAACTGATTTCCTTCCACGGACTCGAACTCAACCAGATGCCAATTAGTAGACAAGTCCTTGCCCTTCTTATCGTATTGAGAAAATTTCAGAGTGAAATGATTCACATACCCAACAACAGCAAAACTTTCAAAATCATAGACGGCAACCCTCTCATGGTTTCTCTTGAAGTGCAAAACATCATCGACTGACCCGTCGAGCTGCCTTTGATAGTTGCTTTCGCTCCCAACCTGAAGAGACCGCAAAGAATAAAAGAGATGCTCATTTGGGAGCGAAAGCAACTATCAAAGGCAGCTCGACGGGGTCGGGGTCGATGATGTTTTGCACTTCAAGAGAAACCATGAGAGGGTTGCCGTCTATATTTTGAAAGTTTGCTGCTGTTGGGTAATGTGAATCATTTATACTCTGAAATTTTCTCAATACGATAAGAAGGGCAAGACTGTCTACTAATTGGCATCTGGTTGAGTTCGAGTCCGTGGAAGGAAATCAGTTTCAGACATTGTGCAAGCTTCGATTGGAGGATGCGGATGTGAAGAAGGGTAGGGGTAGGTTCCCGAGGTTGCAGACAAGGCTTAAGGCGGCTGAGGGAAGAGCCGCAAGTGAGAGGGTGAGATTGAATATGTCGAAGCTGCCTAAAGAGAATGAGGTTGCTTGAAGCTCTGGGGATGCACAGGATGATTTGCTGGCTGCTGAAGTTTCTGTGTTTGCTGCTCTGGAGTATCTCAAGGTTGTTAATGAATAAGCTCTACCTTTGGTTGTTGAACCTCGGCGAGCCGCTGCTGCTGCTGCGCCTGCTCCTAATCCTGCTGCTGAGGTTGCCAATTGGGCTGTTGATCTACATCAAAGGTTTCACCTAGTCAACAACAATGCTGCTGAGGTTGAAAGGAGACACAGCTTCTAAGCTAGTCGTTTATTGAAAATCGTAGTACTTTTAATACATAGTGATCGATCTGGTAATATCTTTGCAATATAGGCTGTAAAACTACTTTTTAATTCCTCTTTACTTCATTATGGTATGACTGATAGTCGTTTATTGATCATGTTATTATGCGTTTGACAATACTTAACTGTAGACACTTTTGGATGTGCCATGTTAGTTTTTTAGATCCGTTAACCGTTAATATGCTACTCATTGGATCACATTATATTACTTCATTTGAAATTGCCACATGAATAATGAGATTTGCACTTTCCTAAGTAATTGTTTCTTAAGCATTCTTAGGATGTCTTGCTATTTGTGCTCTTCAAGACCTCCTATACATGTTTTCAGGTAGCTGGATTAGGCCTGTACATAGATCTAAATCTAATAGAATATTGACGTATCTGAATTTTTATCTAATTAGCAAATCCTACTTTTTAATTTCACGGATTTTAAATTTGGTATTGAATTACAAGTTTGCCTAGTTTGAATGATTTACATCCCCCACTGATGCTGGCAAATATATCTTATATACACTTAACATAAAAATGGAAATTAGCATAGTTCAGGCTTTGTAGGAGCTGAAAATACGAGAGTTAGTTATTCACGCGCTCACACACAAAGATACAGTTTATGTTTTGTACTGTAGTAGCTGATAATTAATTGAGAACCGAAAATTAGTTACTCACGCAGCACAGCGCTCTCACACAGATTCGACTTTTGTGGCAGTTGAAAATGATGTTTAACTGAAAATTAGTTGTTCACTTGTGACCGACCGCCACACTTTTAGTTTTGTGCTTTGAAACTGGATATCTGTTGAGAGTGAAATGGAGGAAGTAGGTAGAAAGAAAATCATGGACGAGAGGAGTTAGCGAGTTTAGTAGAAGATCATAGTTCCAATCCGATACACGGATGATCAAAACATGTTTACGCCGTTTTGGCACGCCGTCTTTCGAAATGAAAACCGGCGTTGGAAGGTGAAAGTGGAGTCCGAGGGTTTGTGGATCAAATGAAAGGATTTGTGAAAGCTTGGGGTGAAATAGTGGTTGAGCTAGGTTAGGGTTTAGAGCGTTGTGCAATCGTGTTGACTGATGATTCAGTTATAGTGAAGAATGTGAGGAAAGTTAGGAAGCCTTGTGGAGTTGTTGTGGGGAAATTGAGTCTTTTGAATGAGTTTTTGCCCGAGGATTCTAAAAGGTGTAATTGGGAATTTAGAGTTTGGAGTCACTAATTGCTGTGTGTCAAGTTAGAAAGATGGCAATCTTAGGATGTCTTGCTATTTGTGCTCTTCAAGAGCTCCTATACATGTTTTCGGTAGTGGATTAGGCACGTACATGGATCTAAATCTAATAGAATATTGACGTATCTGAATTTTTATCTAATTAGCAAATCCTACTTTTGAATTTCACGGATTTTAAATTTGGTATTGAATTACAAGTTTGCCTAGTTTGAATGATTTACATCCCCACTGATGCTGGCAAATAGATCTTATATACACTTAACATAAAAATTTATCTTATATAGATAAATTTGATAGTTGCTGTCGCTCCCAACCTGAAGAGACCGCGAAGAGTAGAACATATGCTCGTTTGAATCCGGAAGAGCCGGAACTTGATCTTCACCTATCAGCTTCCATGGGGCCATGGAATAGACCCTCCTCTCGATCGTTGGATCCTTCAATAGAACCACCCCAGATTTCTTTGCGTTTAAAAGCTTGATCATGGCAGCGGTGAATCATCAACCAAGAGTCCACAAGTAGTGGTTCGGTTGGGGATTGCTTTGGGAGAGCCGGTGGCCCATTGCGAGGGTTAGGGTTTGGGTTTGGGTTGGGTTCGGGATTGCTTTGGGAGAGCCGGTGGCAAACCATGAGGTAGGGTTGCTGTCTATGATTTTGAAAGTTTTGCTGTTGTTGGGTATGTGAATCATTTCACTCTGAAATTTTCTCAATACAATAAGAAGGGTAAGGACCTGTCTACTAATTGGCATATGGTTGAATAGCCTTCGGTGGATGGGAGTCAGACATTGTGCAAGCTTCGATTGGAGGATGCGGATGTGAAGCGGAAGGGTAGGGGTAGGTTCGAGGCTTGCGCAGACAAGGCTTAAGGAGGGAGGGAGCGCGAAAGTGAGAGGGTGAGATTGAATATGTCGAAGCTGCCTAAAGAGAATGAGGTTGCTACAGCTCTGGGGGATGCACAGGATGATTTGCTGGCTGCTGAAGTTTCTGTGTTTGCTGCTCTGGAGTATCTCAAGGTTGTTAATGATAAGCTCTACCTTCGGATTGTTGAACCTCGGCGAGTCTGCTGCTGCTGCCGCTCCTAATCCTGCTGCTGAGGTTGCCAATTGGGCTGTTGATCTACATCAAAGGTTTCACCTAGTCAACAACAATGCTGCTGAGGTTGGAAGGAGACACAGCTTCTAAGTTAGTCGTTCATTGATAAATACTTTTTAATACACAGTGATCGATCTGGTAATATCTTTGCAATATAGGCTGTAAAACTACTTTTTAATTCCTCTTTACTTCATTATGGTATGACTGATAGTCGTTTATTGATCATGTTATTATGCGTTTGACAATACTTAACTGTAGACACTTTTGGATATGCCATGTTAGTTTTTTAGATCCGTTAACCGTTAATATGCTACTCATTGGATCACATTATATTACTTCATTTGAAATTGCCACATGAATAATGAGATTTGCACTTTCCTAAGTAATTGTTTCTTAAGCATTCTTAGGATGTCTTGCTATTTGTGCTCTTCAAGACCTCCTATACATGTTTTCAGGTAGCTGGATTAGGCCTGTACATAGATCTAAATCTAATAGAATATTGACGTATCTGAATTTTTATCTAATTAGCAAATCCTACTTTTTAATTTCACGGATTTTAAATTTGGTATTGAATTACAAGTTTGCCTAGTTTGAATGATTTACATCCCCCACTGATGCTGGCAAATATATCTTATATACACTTAACATAAAAATGGAAATTAGCATAGTTCAGGCTTTGTAGGAGCTGAAAATCTGAGAGTTAGTTATTCACACACACACACAAAATACAGTTTATGTTTTGTACTGTAGTAGCTGATAATTAATTGAGAACCGAAAATTAGTTACTCACGCGCACAGCGCTCTCACACAGATTCGACTTTTGTGGCAGTTGAAAATGATGTTTAACTGAAAATTAGTTGTTCACGCTGCCGACACGCACACTTTTACACACAGTTTTAGTGCACTGGAAACTGGATATCTGTTGAGAGTGAAATGGAGGAAGTTGGTAGAAGAAAATCATGGACAGAGGAGTTAGCGAGTTTAGTAGAAGATACCGGAATCCGATACACGGATGATCAAAACATGTTTAACGCCGTTTCGCGCCGTCTTTTCGAGCTGAGCTAACGGCGTTGGAAGGTGAAAATGTGGAGTCTGAGGGGTTTGTGGATCAAATGAAAGGATTTGTGAAAGCTTGGGGTGAAATAGTGGTTGAGCTAGGGTTAGGGTTTAGAGACGTTGTTGTGCAGACTGTGTTGACTGATGATTCAGTTATAGTGAAGAATGTGAGGAAAGTTAGGAAGCCGTGTGGAGTTGTTGTGGGGAAATTGAGTCTTTTGAATGAGTTTTTGCCCGAGGATCGCCATCCGGCTCATGCTTGGCCGGTTATATTGTCGGTCTTTTTAGTTGTTGTTGCAGGTAAAGTTTGTTCATCTCTGGTGATTTTGCATGTCGATTTTTAATCAACTGTGTAGAATGTTGTGTATCTGTTTATCTTTACGGATTGAGAATGATAAATATGATGTAGTCGGAGTTAGTTGGGGTAATGTTTGTATTAAACTGAGCGTTTCTGTTTTTGAAGTTGAGATAATAACATAATTTTGATTTTTATAGGTCTTGTTTTACATTGTATTCTGAGAATGATTATGTAATGTAGAATAGTTGAATTAGTATTGAAAAGGGAATATAACTTATTGTAGGGAGGTAGGCATCATGTAGCATTTGGATCATTGGATGTGTTTCTGTTTATTGAAGTTTCACATAATTAGCTGATGCGAGTGTCTGCTGGCTTTTGCTAATTTAATATCTTGTGTACTTACGAGTATATAGAATAATTGTTTCACTAGTGAAAGGGGAACAAAACAGGCTGCAAGAGGTAGAGGTTGGACGTGTGTATGTGTTTTGAAGTTAGGATAATCACATTATATTTCAAAAATGATTACAGTATATGACTTAGAATAGTTGAAAACTTGGAATCAGTAGTGAAAGGTAACAAAACGGGCTGTAGGAGACAGTGTGTGGACGTGTTTCTGTTAACGGATGATTACTTGGTAATTGTGGTTACTTGGTGGTATACTATTATTCGGTTCGGTTTTGGCTTTGTATAATTATTTCGGTTTTATTCGTTCGGTTTCGGGTCGGGTCAAAACACGGTTCGAAATGGCTTTTTCTCATTTTCTATTTCAATAGTTTTTCTCTTTTCTCTCGAATCACGTTTTACCCTTATTCAGTTTTGAATTGAGTTTGAGCGATGCTCAGCCTAATAATAATCTTTTCTTTTGTGTATCTTATAAATTTTATTTGAGTTGTTAGATTAATTGGTTGTAGAAGTGTGATGTTTAATTTTAGTGTTTTAATGTTCAAGTGTCCCAAGTCACTCGTCAGATTGTATTTATTAAACTCAAACTTTTGGTTTGGACTTAAAAATGCATCTAATGCATAATAATTAAGCTATAAATTACCATAATTAAGGAAGGGATCAAGTAAGAAAAATAATTTAGTCACACATTTCAAATTAAAAGGTTCAAACCCATTTTGAGCAGTTAAGAAATGTACATGTTTGTTTCATGGCTGATAACCAAATGTCTTTTTTCTAAAACATGGGCCTTTTAATTCATAGAAATGCATTTTCTTTCAACCATTAGGTTCCTAACAACCTCGTTAATATATTAAGTGAATCATTTTTTCCAGATTTATTATCCGCGGATGGTTTCAAGTTTGAGTCCAAACACGTTTAATCACAAGTTTATTCACAAGTCTTCAACCTAAAACACCAATATTGACGTCGATTCATCATTTTCAACGTCTCTAAAATAAAACCGAACATGTAAGGATTAAGAAATATGTATTCAAATTTGTACCCATTTGAGTTTTATGGGAACTGGAGTTAGAACCTGAACATCTTTAACTTGGATACTCGTTAGGGAAGATACAATTCACTAGGATTTGGTTTAGTTTTTTTGCAAACACCTGTATGTACTTAAATTTTGTTATGAAACATGACATGATGATGACCAAGACCATACAGCAAAAATGAACGGTTAAAACTTAAAAGAGTATTTTCTGCAGGATCTTGTCACAGAGGTTAGTGACATAATGCGACCAACAATACAGTGCAACAGGAGCCGGATCAAACCCCTTGCATGTGTACAAAGTATTAAAAAAACGAATAACGTCATTATAACCACCAAAACTTTACCACATTTTGCCTGCAGTATATGACTTTTAAATTATCAAATAATTCGCTCTAATATTTGATGTTATGCCATTGTTATCGACCCTACAAAACTTACAAAAATGGAAAGCAGCATTATAGGTTGAATTAAAACATGACCACTAGTAAACGTAAACGGGCTCCGTCTCTGCGCATTTTCTTTTGTAGTTTGTCTTGGGTACGATATCTATCACGTCTTTCTTCTCGCTGATGTTTTTCGCCACTAGATCTTCCTTTGCTTTCTCCGCGTCATGTTTGTTCTTCTTCTCCTGTTTCTTGAGTTTCTGCTGCAATAAATAAATAAAAGGAAATCATTAGCGGAAGTTAAGTGAGGGGATGTTGAAATAATCAATTCCTATATGTATATACATACATAAACAGCTTGCGCTTTATAAAAGTCTGGTTATTTTTAATACTCCCTATTCTTTTAAGCCTAACTTAAGACTTTTACGCATCTAGTATTCTAAAAATAGCAGTCTTCCTGGTCGTTCAATGTATTAGTTTCTTAAATTTTTAGAATTGTCAAACACAAACAACTGACAAAATATTTATAGCTTCAAACAATTCCTGCTACTCAAATATCTGATTCAAACTACACAAAATCAGCCAATATCCGTCCAAACCCCCCTTGAGTAATGATAAACTTATTGAACCCTCAACAAGCTGATGGAACACTAGCAATTTCAAACAAAAGTCTTTGATTGACAAGGTAGAGCAAAAAACATACCTTGTTATGCTTCATTAACTGCAGGTGCTGGACAAGTTTATGAACCTCTCGCTCATGTGGTTCTGGGACAACTGCTCTTGCATCCTTCTTCATTTTCTTTTCCTTGGGCTTTGACTTGAAAGGCAGTACACTTAGCAGTGACTTGGGAACAACCAAGTGGTTGAATTTCTTTTTTGACCTTTCTATCGGCTGTCAAAAAAAGTTTTAAAAAAACATATAAGTCTCTAAGCAGTGTCCATTGTCCAACGTGTATGCATACATACGTTACATTGTGACCAACAAATAGATTAAGAATCGAAAGACAAACCAATTACTTATTAAAGAAAATCGACTATTCCTCAGAATCAGAGATAAAACAATTCTGATGATCATATTAGGAACACTAATTACAGTAGAATATCGATTAATTAATAAACTCTCTAAAGTAATTTTTTTTGCAGGTCCCAATTCATTAATTTATAGATAAATTAATAATTTAGGTGATCCCATGAGTATTAATATCGATAAATTTATAACTCTTTTAATTAATAATTTAGATGATCCCACGAGTATTTAATTTATAGATTTTCTATTGTATATAGATAACAATTTGGACAAAAGTGTTTGGCCTAACAAACCCGTACACTTCAAAAGAGTTTTGACCCGCAACCCGATTCACCCATGTTGCCACCTCTAGTAGATTACCTTGCAGAGGGAATCTTTGTTGTCAGGAATGGGAATATTATACTCTCTCCTCAACTCTGCTACCGTTCTCACATGCCACGTGTCACCACGGGGTTGCTTAGCGGTGGTCAAGGGGTTGTAGAAACAAGGAACAGGAACTTCAGTCCAAGCACGCAGGAAAACAATCACTCATCAAAATTTTGTCCTCAAAAGTGCACCTAGCTATTCCGTCTACAGGTTGTCCTCCCATCTTTTTGGGCTTGTTACCAAGCTCAATCTTTGCAGCCTACAAAAAGTCCAAATCGTATATAGCTTTCTTTTTTTAATATCAGAAAATACATAGAACATAAATAGGCAAGTATAATGATCTATGAGAACATACCTTCTTCACTTGCCACGGATTCCACTAACTGTACGAACAGACGCACCTTCAAACCGAGCTATTTCAAGATCAGAATTGAACGTCTTTTTAATAAGTGCTGTTTTCTTGTAGATCTTGCATGGTTCACCTGTTAGCTTGGCCATTCTCCTTGCCTTTATTGTTCTTGTCATCATCCTCGTCAGGTGATTCAGGCCCATTATACGCACATAGGAATTAAGGGCACAAAAGTAACATGTTCGTTCAGATAATGCAGAATGATTAAGAAACTAATTGATATGACTATGAATTACACCTTATGAGAAAGCTAGTTTGAAAGAAGGGAAACTGAGAAATTTAATTTAGAACTGATTATTTTTTGTTGCAGCTGGTATGAAACTGAATCTCTAAAAAATTATTACTTGACCCGCAACAAATCAGAATCTTTTATCCAAACACTAAAACTTATTATCGCGACTTCATGTCACAATAATCAGATATTTGATCTCATAAGAAGATCCGAACACATTCCCAGAATACGAACCGCAACAATAAAATAATGCATAATCATAATGCAAAAATAGAACAACTTTGAAGGATATTGAGCATCAAATTTTGCACGAAGAGCAAGCTTTTTAAGCCTCCGTTCTTCAAGAACCGAGTCACCTTTATTTTTATCATCAACTGTTTCATCACCTTCATGCTTTTCACCAGTTTCCAAATCTTCAAACTCGCCAAATACAGGAGCATCATCGTCATCGTTCTCACTGCCAGCTTCAGTGGATTTACCTCTTAGGGCAGCTTTTGACCAATCTCCGGTCACAAAACGATTACGAATGCTTTCAACTGTTTCTCCATTTTTCCAGTCCTTTGTGTTAGCAAAGTTAATAAATTTTGAGCTATCTTCTGTATTTACTTGTTCTCCGTCCAATCCTTTGCTTAGTTTCTAAAAACAATCAGACAATTAAGTGATTAGGTCAACACATGTAAAGTCAATAAGCAACTTATGAAAAACAGCTTATTAAATAAACAGCACACAAGAAGGCCAAACCTTGTTTCCTTCACCTTTGGGCTTGAAAAACTCATCATCGTCGCTTTCGTCAGCATCGCTGTCTTCTTGAATAGAGTCATCTGGCTTTGTTTCAGACTTCCCATACACAAGTTGCTCAAGGTTAATGGTCTTCCTTGATACTGTCCTCTCAACCAATGATTCTTTCCATTTTGAGGCATTCCCCATATTCTCTGTAGGCAGCAAATGTAAGTAATGTTAACAAAAATCACCTGAATCTTAATAGTATAACTTATATTTTCATCTTGCAGGGATATAACTATTATTTTAATTAGTACAGATTAAAGATGTGAAGTGTACCTTCTGTGTCATCTTCATCCTCTTCATCGGAAGAACCCGAATGTGAGGATGACTCGTCGTCAGAATCATCATCATCTTCATCCTCGTCTTCATCCATGGCCTGCAACGATACACAACTTCCATTATAGAACAATATAATGGAAATATCCCGAAAGGGTATAATATAAAACTCAAGAAACCAATCATACTCAGAACTAGTAATGCATTATCTCTTGATCATCCTCGTCTTCATCCCGAAAGACTGCTTTTCTCCTCTTTCTACCCTTATCGAGCTCAAGTTCTTCCCTGATGTTATTAACTTTCACTTTGGGGCTTCCTGTTTCTTCTGACTTATCGAGATCTTCATCATCACTTTCATCATCAGAACCATCAGTCTCATGTTCCTCGATAGGTTCTAAGGATCTATCATGCATCATATGGTCTTCATCATCTCCATTAGTAGTTTCTTCTGGTTTGTTACTTTTTTGACTAAAAATATTTATAAAACTACTATTTAACTTCTCATCAACAGAATATTTCGTGTTTTGAAGTGATTTTACTAGAACCTCGCCTACATCCCTATCAGTTCCTGCAAAAAACAAATACAAGATTGGTTTATCACTTATATACATAATACAAAAATGGTCTTAAGACATCATAATAAATAACAAGGTAAGAACCTTTTTTTGATGCATCATCTTCATCACCAGTTTTAGAAAACTGCACAAAATGATCATTAATGTTTATGTAAACAGCATCTTTATTGTATAAAAGATCCCCCAATCCAGACATAGGTGCATAAAATAGCTTTTCTTTGTCACGTAACCCCTTCTTTTTTGCAGCAGAAGGTAAAGGGCAAGGATCAGGTAGACCTGTTAACCCAGCTACATTACAATCTCCGACACCAGCAATATGCACCTTAGTTCCTTTCTTCATGTTACAACCACGTAAATAACCATACAATGTCACGTTTCTATCACATTTTTTATTTTGCGCTACTTTTTCTGGAGGTGTGACATCTTCAAAACGATCTATCAAAAGGTATGGATGAGTTGTTCTCCAAGAAAGAGGATGAAACTTCATAACAGAAATAAAGCTTGCGAGATTATGGATCTCGCGCTTGACATACCTGTTTACCAATGAAATAATATTACAAGAGTTTATGAGATAATAGAATGTATAAATAGTTGTTAACTGCTAAGCACTTACTTTCCATGAATAAGACCAGATAAGTAAAATAACTTCGCCCCGTCATAAATCTCGGTCCAGAACCGATGCCTGAGTCGTTGCTTAGTCTTTTAAGTTTTTAACATCCTTAAACTTATCAAGATGTGTAAGAACACCCATAACCTTAGGGAATCCATGAACTTGTAAGATGTTAAGAAACTCAAACGTTTCCTGCAAAAGTAATTAGACATCAACTTGAGGCTACATGTCAAGTTAATAGATGAATAAATACATATAACACAAGACTTACCATTTCAAAACCATACGAGATCAGCAAACTTTGCGGCATCAATCATACCATTAATATCATTTGGGCACTCAACAAACTGTAGCCGTCTTTGTTTGCCTACATGATTAAAAAGAAATGTCTCTCAAACTTCATGAATTCTATGTGTACCCGATAATCGTTGTAATTATTTTTACGCACCTGATACAATAGTAAGTGGACCTCGTACATCTGGTATGTTATGTTTGGTGTAGTGCTTAACAAGAGACATTATAAGTAGAGACTTTCCAACCTAACGTGCAAGTTTAAGAAATAACAGTTAATCATATGGTAAGACTGATATGTACAAATACTACAACTCATAATTTAACCTAATCAGGGGAGTTTGGTTTCGTGCTTTGCAAGTGATTATTGCAACTGTGAGGAGCAAAGATCAGTACTAGTTTCGGATATATAAAGTTTGCTGC
>OU343222.1:351717112-352023475 GCA_910596185.1 Chrysanthemum makinoi
AATTTAATTAATACAACTTCACCATTTCAGAAAAACTTTAGGACCATATTTTTTGTAATTGTGTGTAATAATGACAGGGACCACTTTTGCAACTTTTCGTAGACTACTTTTGCAACGCGGAGTAAAGAAAAAAAATGAAAATGTTCTATAGTAGTAGAGTTTTGTTTACAGTTTAGGCCCTTAAAGTTTATAACTTTCTTTTTTGAAGTTTTATTAAATGGAATTGTATAAGTTCAGATTTTTAATGAACAAGGGTTTTTCATTAAAAAAAAACGAACTTTATTAAATGGAATCACTTAATGTTCATATTTGCGGTGGAATCTCCTGAATCCTTGCGATTTAATTAATACAAGTTCACCATTTTAGGAAAAAACCTTTAGGACTGTTTTTATAAATTCAGGTAATTACAGGGACCATTTTGCAACTTTTCAGAGACTACTTTTTCAAAGTGAGTAAAGAAAAAATAGAAAATGTGCTAGAGTAGTAGAGTTTTGGTTACATTTTAGGCCCTTAAAGTTTATAACTTTCTTTTACTTGTGTTGTTGATGGATCTTTGTAGTTGAATGAAACTTGAGTTTGTTGTTGAAAATGAGCTTAGGCATAACAATTCCTATTAGCTGTGTGGAATCTCATGTAACTTGTTGATTTAATTAATACAACTTCACCATTTCAGGAAAAAAAAAACTTTAGGACCATTTTTGTAATTGCAGGTAATGACAGGGACCACTTTTGCAACTTTTCAGAGACTACTTTTGCAACGTGAGTAAAGAAAAAAATGAAAATGTTCTATAGTAGTAGAGTTTTGTTTACAGTTTAGGCCCTTAAAGTTTATAACTTTCTTTTTTGAAGTTTTATTGAAATGGAATTGTATAAAGTTCATATTTTTTAATGAACAAGGATTTTTCATAAAAAAAAACGAACTTTATTAAATGGAATCACTTAATGTTCATATTTGCTGTGTGGAATCTCCTGTAACTTGCTGATTTAATTAATACAACTTCACCATTTTAGGAAAAAACCTTTAGGACTGTTTTTATAAATTCAATTATGGGACCATTTTGCAATTTTTCGTGAGACTACTTTTTCAATGTGAGTAAAGAAAAAATAGAAAATGTGCTAGAGTAGTAGAGTTTTGGTTACATTTTAGGCCCTTAAAGTTTATAACTTTCTTTTACTTGTGTTGTTGATGGATCTTTGTAGTTGAATGAAACTTGAGTTTGTTGTTGAAAATGAGCTTAGGCATAACAATTCCTATTAGCTGTGTGGAATCTCATGTAACTTGTTGATTTAATTAATACAACTTCACCATTTCAGGAAAAAAAAAACTTTAGGACCATTTTTGTAATTGCAGGTAATGACAGGGACCACTTTTGCAACTTTTCAGAGACTACTTTTGCAACGTGAGTAAAGAAAAAAATGAAAATGTTCTATAGTAGTAGAGTTTTGTTTACAGTTTAGGCCCTTAAAGTTTATAACTTTCTTTTTGAAGTTTTATTAAAATGGAATTGTATAAAGTTCGTATTTTTTAATGAACAAGGATTTTTCATAAAAAACAAACGAACTTTATTAAATGGAATCACTTAATGTTCATATTTGCTGTTTGGAATCTCCTATAACTTGCTGATTTAATTAATACAACTTCACCATTTTAGGAAAAAACCTTTAGGACTGTTTTTATAAATTCAAGTAATTACAGGGACCATTTTGCAACTTTTCAGAGACTACTTTTTCAAAGTGAGTAAAGAAAAAATAGAAAATGTGCTAGAGTAGTAGAGTTTTGGTTACATTTTAGGCCCTTAAAGTTTATAACTTTCTTTTACTTGTGTTGTTGATGGATCTTTGTAGTTGAATGAAACTTGAGTTTGTTGTTGAAAATGAGCTTAGGCATAACAATTCCTATTAGCTGTGTGGAATCTCATGTAACTTGCTGATTTAATTAATACAACTTCACCATTTCAGGAAAAAAAAAACTTTAGGACCATTTTTGTAATTGCGTGTAATGTACAGGGACCACTTTTGCAACTTTTCTGAGACTACTTTTGCAACGTGAGTAAAGAAAAAAATGAAAATGTTCTATAGTAGTAGAGTTTTATTTACAGTTTAGGCCCTTAAAGTTTATAACTTTCTTTTTTGAAGTTTTATAAAATGGAATTGTATAAAGTTCAGATTTTTAATGAACAAGGATTTTTCATTAAAAAAAAATGAACTTTATTAAATGGAATCACTTAATGTTCATATTTGTGTGGTGGAATCTCCTGTAACTTGCTGATTTAATTAATACAACTTCACCATTTTAGGAAAAACCTTTAGGACTGTTTTTATAAATTCAGGTAATTACAGGGACCATTTTGCAACTTTTCAGAGACTACTTTTTCAAAGTGAGTAAAGAAAAAATAGAAAATGTGCTAGAGTAGTAGAGTTTTGGTTACATTTTAGGCCCTAAAAGTTTATAACTTTCTTTTACTTGTTTTGTTGATGGATCTTTGTAGTTGAATGAAACTTGAGTTTGTTGTTGAAAATGAGCTTAGGCATAACAATTCCTATTAGTCGGTGGAATCTCATGTAACTTGCTGATTTAATTAATACAACTTCACCATTTCAGGAAAAAAACTTTAGGACCATTTTTGTAATTGCATGTAATGACAGGGACAACTTTTGAAACTTTTCAGAGACTACTTTTGCAACGTGAGTAAAGAAAAAAATGAAAATGTTCTATAGTAGTAGAGTTTTGTTTACGCTTTAGGTAAAGTTTATAACTTTCCTTTTTGAAGTTTTATTGAAATGGAATTGTATAAAGTTCATATTTTTTAATGAACAAGGATTTTTCATAAAAAAAAACGAACTTTATTAAATGGAATCACTTAATGTTCATATTTGTTGTGTGGAATCTCAGTAACTTGCCGATTTAATTAATACAACTTCACCATTTTAGGAAAAACCTTTAGGACCTGTTTTATAAATTCAGTAATTACAGGGACCATTTTGCAACTTTTCAGAGACTACTTTTTCAAAGTGAGTAAAAAAAAATAGAAAATGTGCTAGAGTAGTAGAGTTTTGGTTACATTTTAGGCCCTTAAAGTTTATAACTTTTTTTACTTGTGTTGTTGATGGATCTTTGTAGTTGAATGAAACTTGAGTTTGTTGTTGAAAATGAGCTTAGGCATAACAATTCCTATTAACTTGTTGATTTAATTAATACAACTTCACCATTTCAGGAAAAAAAAAACTTTAGGACCATTTTTGTAATTGCAGGTAATGACAGGGACCACTTTTGCAACTTTTCAGAGACTACTTTTGCAACGTGAGTAAAGAAAAAAATGAAAATGTTCTATAGTAGTAGAGTTTTGTTTACAGTTTAGGCCCTTAAAGTTTATAACTTTCTTTTTTGAAGTTTTATTGAAATGGAATTGTATAAAGTTCGTATTTTTTAATGAACAAGGATTTTTCATAAAAAAAAACGAACTTTATTAAATGGAATCACTTAATGTTCATATTTGCTGTGTGGAATCTCCTGTAACTTGCTGATTTAATTAATACAACTTCACCATTTTAGGAAAAAAAACCTTTAGGACTGTTTTTATAAATTCAGGTAATTACATGGACCATTTTGCAACTTTTCAGAGACTACTTTTTCAAAGTGAGTAAAGAAAAAATAGAAAATGTGCTAGAGTAGTAGAGTTTTGGTTACATTTTAGGCCCTTAAAGTTTATAACTTTCTTTTACTTGTGTTGTTGATGGATCTTTGTAGTTGAATGAAACTTGAGTTTGTTGTTGAAAATGAGCTTAGGCATAACAATTCCTATTAGCTGTGTGGAATCTCATGTAACTTGCTGATTTAATTAATACAACTTCACCATTTCAGGAAAAAAAAACTTTAGGACCATTTTTGTAATTGCAGGTAATGACAGGGACCACTTTTGCAACGTGAGTAAAGAAAAAAATGAAAATGTTCTATAGTAGTAGAGTTTTGTTTACAGTTTAGGCCCTTAAAGTTTATAACTTTCTTTTTTGAAGTTTTATTAAAATGGAATTGTATAAAGTTCGTATTTTTTAATGAACAAGGGTTTTTCATAAAAAAAAACGAACTTTATTAAATGGAATCACTTAATGTTCATATTTGCTGTGTGGAATCTCCTGTAACTTGCTGATTTAATTAATACAACTTCACCATTTTAGGAAAAAACCTTTAGGACTGCTTTTATAAATTGTGTAATTACAGGGACCATTTTGCAACTTTTCAGAGACTACTTTTTCAAAGTGAGTAAAAAAAAATAGAAAATGTGCTAGAGTAGTAGAGTTTTGGTTACATTTTAGGCCCTTAAAGTTTATAACTTTCTTTTACTTGTGTTGTTGATGGATCTTTGTAGTTGAATGAAACTTGAGTTTGTTGTTGAAAATGAGCTTAGGCATAACAATTCCTATTAGCTGTGTGGAATCTCATGTAACTTGCTGATTTAATTAATACAACTTCACCATTTTAGGAAAAAAACTTTAGGACTATTTTTGTAATTGCATGTAATGACAGGGACCACTTTTGCAACTTTTCAGAGACTACTTTTGCAACGTGAGTAAAGAAAAAAATGAAAATGTTCTATAGTAGTAGAGTTTTGTTTACGGTTTAGGCCCTTAAAGTTTATAACTTTCTTTTTGAAGTTTTATTGAAATGGAATTGTATAAAGTTCGTATTTTTTAATGAACAAAGATTTTTCATAAAAAAAAAACGAACTTTATTAAATGGAATCACTTAATGTTCATATTTCTGTGGTGGAATCTCTTGTAACTTGCCGATTTAATTAATACAACTTCACCATTTTAGGAAAAACCTTTAGGATTGCTTTTATAAATTCGTGTAATTACAGGACCATTTTGCAACATTTCAGAGACTACTTTTTCAAAGTGAGTAAAGAAAAAATAGAAAATGTGCTAGAGTAGTAGAGTTTTGGTTACATTTTAGGCCCTTAAAGTTTATAACTTTCTTTTACTTGTGTTGTTGATGGATCTTTGTAGTTGAATGAAACTTGAGTTTGTTGTTGAAAATGAGCTTAGGCATAACAATTCCTATTAGCTGTGTGGAATCTCATGTAACTTGCTGATTTAATTAATACAACTTCACCATTTTAGGAAAAAACCTTTAGGACTGTTTTTGTAATTGCAGGTTATGACAGGGACCACTTTTGCAACTTTTCAGAGACTACTTTTGCAACGTGAGTAAAGAAAAAAATGAAAATGTTCTATAGTAGTAGAGTTTTGTTTACAGTTTAGGCCCTTAAAGTTTATAACTTTCTTTTTTGAAGTTTTATTAAAATGGAATTGTATAAAGTTCGAATTTTTTAATGAACAAGGGTTTTTCATAAAAAAAACGAACTTTATTAAATGGAATCACTTAATGTTCATATTTGCTGTGTGGAATCTCCTGTAACTTGCTGATTTAATTAATACAACTTCACCATTTTAGGAAAAAACCTTTAGGACTGTTTTTATAAATTCAGGTAATTACAGGGACCATTTTGCAACTTTTCAGAGACTACTTTTTCAAAGTGAGTAAAGAAAAAATAGAAAATGTGCTAGAGTAGTAGAGTTTTGGTTACATTTTAGGCCCTTAAAGTTTATAACTTTCTTTTACTTGTGTTGTTGATGGATCTTTGTAGTTGAATGAAACTTGAGTTTGTTGTTGAAAATGAGCTTAGGCATAACAATTCTAATTAGCTGTGTGGAATCTCATGTAACTTGTTGATTTAATTAATACAACTTCACCATTTCAGGAAAAAAAAAACTTTAGGACCATTTTTGT
Source organism: Chrysanthemum makinoi (assembly GCA_910596185.1). Taxonomy (NCBI): domain Eukaryota; kingdom Viridiplantae; phylum Streptophyta; class Magnoliopsida; order Asterales; family Asteraceae; genus Chrysanthemum; species Chrysanthemum makinoi. The sequence continues at coordinate 351,722,904 of OU343222.1, forward strand.
AATTGCAGGTAATGACAGGGACTACTTTTGCAACGGTAGTAAAGAAAAAAATGAAAATGTTCTATAGTAGTAGAGTTTTGTTTACAGTTTAGGCCCTTAAAGTTTATAACTTTCTTTTTTGAAGTTTTATTGAAATGGAATTGTATAAAGTTCGTATTTTTTAATGAACAAGGATTTTTCATAAAAAAAAACGAACTTTATTAAATGGAATCACTTAATGTTCATATTTGCTGTGTGGAATCTCCTGTAACTTGCCGATTTAATTAATACAACTTCACCATTTTAGGAAAAAACCTTTAGGACTGTTTTTATAAATTCAGGTAATTACAGGGACCATTTTGCAACTTTTCAGAGACTACTTTTTCAAAGTGAGTAAAGAAAAAATAGAAAATGTGCTAGAGTAGTAGAGTTTTGGTTACATTTTAGGCCCTTAAAGTTTATAACTTTCTTTTACTTGTGTTGTTGATGGATCTTTGTAGTTGAATGAAACTTGAGTTTGTTGTTGAAAATGAGCTTAGGCATAACAATTCCTATTAGCTGTGTGGAATCTCATGTAACTTGCTGATTTAATTAATACAACTTCACCATTTCAGGAAAAAAAACTTTAGGACCATTTTTGTAATTGCAGGTAATGACAGGGACCACTTTTGCAACTTTTCAGAGACTACTTTTGCAACGTGAGTAAAGAAAAAAATGAAAATGTTCTATAGTAGTAGAGTTTTGTTTACAGTTTAGGCCCTTAAAGTTTATAACTTTCTTTTTTGAAGTTTTATTGAAATGGAATTGTATAAAGTTCGTATTTTTTAATGAACAAGGATTTTTCATAAAAAAAAAACGAACTTTATTAAATGGAATCACTTAATGTTCATATTTGTTGTGTGGAATCTCCTGTAACTTGCTGATTTAATTAATACAACTTCACCATTTTAGGAAAAAACCTTTAGGACTGTTTTTATAAATTCAGGTAATTACAGGGACCATTTTGCAACTTTTCAGAGACTACTTTTTCAAAGTGAGTAAAGAAAAAATAGAAAATGTGCTAGAGTAGTAGAGTTTTGGTTACATTTTAGGCCCTTAAAGTTTATAACTTTCTTTTAGTTGTGTTGTTGATGGATCTTTGTAGTTGAATGAAACTTGAGTTTGTTGTTGAAAATGAGCTTAGGCATAACAATTCCTATTAGCTGTGTGGAATCTCATGTAACTTGCTGATTTAATTAATACAACTTCACCATTTCAGGAAAAAAAAACTTTAGGACCATTTTTGTAATTGCGGTGTAATGATGTGGACCACTTTTGCAAATTTTCAGAGACTACTTTTGCAACGTGAGTAAAGAAAAAAATGAAAATGTTCTATAGTAGTAGAGTTTTGTTTACAGTTTAGGCCCTTAAAGTTTATAACTTTCTTTTTTGAAGTTTTATTAAAATGGAATTGTATAAAGTTCGTATTTTTTAATGAACAAGGATTTTTCATAAAAAAAAAACGAACTTTATTAAATGGAATCACTTAATGTTCATATTTGCTGTGTGGAATCTCCTGTAACTTGCCGATTTAATTAATACAACTTCACCATTTTAGGAAAAAACCTTTAGGACTGTTTTTATAATTTCAGGTAATTACAGGGACCATTTTGCAACTTTTCGAAGACTACTTTTTCAAAGTGAGTAAAGAAAAAATAGAAAATGTGCTAGAGTAGTAGAGTTTTGGTTACATTTTAGGCCCTTAAAGTTTATATCTTTCTTTTACTTGTGTTGTTGATGGATCTTTGTAGTTGAATGAAACTTGAGTTTGTTGTTGAAAATGAGCTTAGGCATAACAATTCCTATTAGCTGTGTGGAATCTCATGTAACTTGCTGATTTAATTAATACAACTTCACCATTTCAGGGAAAAAAACTTTAGGACCATTTTTGTAATTGCGTAATGATGGGGACCACTTTTGCAACTTTTCCAGACTACTTTTGCAAAGTGAGTAAAGAAAAAAATGAAAATGTTCTATAGTAGTAGAGTTTTGTTTACAGTTTAGGCCCTTAAAGTTTATAACTTTCTTTTTGAAGTTTTATTAAAATGGAATTGTATAAAGTTCGTATTTTTTAATGAACAAGGATTTTTCATAAAAAAAACGAACTTTATTAAATGGAATCACTTAATGTTCATATTTGCTGTGTGGAATCTCCTGTAACTTGCTGATTTAATTAATACAACTTCACCATTTTAGGAAAAAACCTTTAGGACTGTTTTTATAAATTTAGGTAATTACAGGGACCATTTTGCAACTTTTCAGAGACTACTTTTTCAAAGTGAGTAAAGAAAAAATAGAAAATGTGCTAGAGTAGTAGAGTTTTGGTTACATTTTAGGCCCTTAAAGTTTATAACTTTCTTTTACTTGTGTTGTTGATGGATCTTTGTAGTTGAATGAAACTTGAGTTTGTTGTTGAAAATGAGCTTAGGCATAACAATTCCTATTAGCTGTGTGGAATCTCATGTAACTCGCTGATTTAATTAATACAACTTCACCATTTCAGGAAAAAAACTTTAGGACCATTTTTGTAATTGCATGTAATGACAGGGACCACTTTTGCAACGTGAGTAAAGAAAAAAATGAAAATGTTCTATAGTAGTAGAGTTTTGTTTACAGTTTAGGCCCTTAAAGTTTATAACTTTCTTTTTTGAAGTTTTATTGAAATGGAATTGTATAAAGTTCGTATTTTTTAATGAACAAGGATTTTTCATAAAAAAACGAACTTTATTAAATGGAATCACTTAATGTTCATATTTGTTGTGTGGAATCTCCTGTAACTTGCTGATTTAATTAATACAACTTCACCATTTTAGGAAAAACCTTTAGGACTGTTTTTATAAATTCAGGTAATTACAGGGACCATTTTGCAACTTTTCAGAGACTACTTTTTCAAAGTGAGTAAAGAAAAAATAGAAAATGTGCTAGAGTAGTAGAGTTTTGGTTACATTTTAGGCCCTTAAAGTTTATAACTTTCTTTTACTTGTGTTGTTGATGGATCTTTGTAGTTGAATGAAACTTGAGTTTGTTGTTGAAAATGAGCTTAGGCATAACAATTCCTATTAGCTATGTGGAATCTCATGTAACCTGTTGATTTAATTAATACAACTTCACCATTTCAGGGAAAAAACTTTAGGACCATTTTTGTAATTGCAGGTAATGACAGGGACCACTTTTGCAACGTGAGTAAAGAAAAAAATGAAAATGTTCTATAGTAGTAGAGTTTTGTTTACAGTTTAGGCCCTTAAAGTTTATAACTTTCTTTTTTGAAGTTTTATTGAAATGGAATTGTATAAAGTTCGTATTTTTTAATGAACAAGGATTTTTCATAAAAAAAAACGAACTTTATTAAATGGAATCACTTAATGTTCATATTTGCTGTGTGGAATCTCCTGTAACTTGCTGATTTAATTAATACAACTTCACCATTTTAGGAAAAAACCTTTAGGACTGTTTTTATAAATTCAGGTAATTACAGGGACCATTTTGCAACTTTTCAGAGACTACTTTTTCAAAGTGAGTAAAGAAAAAATAGAAAATGTGCTAGAGTAGTAGAGTTTTGGTTACATTTTAGGCCCTTAAAGTTTATAACTTTCTTTTACTTGTGTTGTTGATGGATCTTTGTAGTTGAATGAAACTTGAGTTTGTTGTTGAAAATGAGCTTAGGCATAACAATTCCTATTAGCTGTGTGGAATCTCATGTAACTTGCTGATTTAATTAATACAACTTCTTGCATACATGAAGACTTATTGTTGCAATGTTGGTGGTTGGAAGAGACATCAATTCAAAGGAATGTCTAATGATCAAGTTGAAATTATCTACTACGTGAGTTCAAAGATTTGATAAAGATTTCATTCCAATGGATTCTGAAGAAGAAGCAAGAAGATATCCTGATTTGAAAAGAAAGGCCAAAGATAGTGAATCTCGTGACCGTAAGAAGATTCAAGTTTGCAAGAACAAGAAGTTCCAACTGGTAGTTCATGAAGAAATGTATGACTCAAAATGATTGTGATAGTAGAAGAAGATTTTATCCGTAACCACCGCAAGTTAGATGATCCTATCATTCATTGGAGGTTTAATCGCTAGCAATTTGCTCCAACATGAAGATCACAAGGCTAGGAGGTGCAACTTCCTCATACATTCAATTTGAAGATCTATCAAAGCTTTTGATTAAGAGATAGTCTTGACAAATTATGGAAATTAGTTCAAGAAAGGTTTGATGCTCAAGATTTCAAAGATAAGGAAGGAGATGCGTAATGGGTTAATCTTAGAAGGCTCTATGAACCTGATGTTAATGATGATTTCTGGAAATTCTCATGTACATGTCCTGGTACTAAATGGTTTTACTTATGATTCTGTGAAGTTCATGTTTCTACAAAGAAATGGAGTAGATGCATTCATGCTTGCTGAGAAAAGAATATCCACTGTGAGTCGAACACTCACTTGACGTTGTGTACTACTATAAGAGTTCATGAAGACAATGAAAAGGTCAGAGCATTGTTACATAGGCTTCAAGATCAATGTTCAAGAGTTATTCGTATAAGGAAGAAGTAAAGTGTTTGGTTGAATTCCCAAATCCTAGAAGATGATGTAGATTGAAGAAACTTATTGATTTGCATAGAAACTGGAAGTTTAGGGGAGGATTGTTGGGAATAATCATACCACCTATAGTTGTGGAAGATATGGCTGATTACACTAGCAAGGAAAACGATTACCACCGGCCGTACATTATTACCACCGCTATTAGGAAAACGTGTTTAGATAAGTATAGAAAAGATCTTGTGTATATTCTATATTGTTAGCTTTATACTTATTTTGTAAAGGACTCCTTGTGCTATAAAAGGAGATCCTAGGTCATTGTTTTAGAGACTAACTTATTCACGCATCTACATACACATAATGACATTCAAAAAGGCTTCAAGGTGTAAACCCTAGTGATAAGCAAGATCACTCGTTATAATTCATTAATAATATTGAGCTTAAGTTTTGTGTTTAATATGTGTTTACTACAATACATCATACAATCTGCTTAAGTATTACTAAGTAAATTCAGCTAAGGCTTACTAATATATTATACAAAAATATCATTGACACAAGGTGTGTGTCCGTGATCCATCATGGTCCCTCAGAATATTCTAAATTATAAAAACAAATTTAAAAGTTTTGTTTTCTTAAAAATGGTGAAGTTGTATTAATTAAATCTTATTACGTGAGATCTACCACGTACTAATATGAACATTAAGTGATTCTTATTTAATAAAGTTCGATTTTTATGAAAACTTTGTTCATTAAAAATAATATAACTTTATAATGCATTCCATTTTAATAAAACTTCAAAAAAGAAAGTTATAAACTTTAAGGCCTAAAACTATAAAAACAAAAATCTACTACTATAGAACATTTTCATTTTTTTCTTTACTCACGTTGCAAAAGTAGTCTCCTGAAATGTTTCAAAAGTGGTCTCATATTACCTTCTGCAATTACAAAAAATCGGCCCCAAAGTTTTTTCCTTAAATGGTGAAATTGTATTAATTAATCGACAAGTTACATGAGATTCCACACGAATAATATGAAAATTATAATGATTCTATTTAATTGTTGGAATCAATTCCAACTAGTATTTCAAGTGTTAGTCACTTATATGTAATAGGTTGTGTATTTATGGCTTTTAAGTTTGTTATTAAGTACTAGGCTTGTATTAAAGCTCATAGGCCTATTCTCTACTTAAATTCAGAGTTTACTAAGCAGTTTATGTGAAGGAATCTTCACCAAATTCTTTGAAGTTGTTATAACTCTGTTTCTCTCTTGCTTGGATAAGCCTAAAAAACACTTCAACTTGTGGATATCTCTCACACTTGGACAAGTGTGAAAGATTTTGGTTTCAAACCTAATCTTACACCTAAGCAAAATACTTACTTAGTAACACTTTACGCCTAAGAACTATCTTACGATAAGGTTCTTACTTAATAAGTCCGGCAGTTTTATGCCTAAGTTTATGTTTAACCACTATTCTACGAGTAAGATATTTTTAATGAGTAAAGGAAACTTTACGCCTTAAAGGAAGTTTATGCGAAGGACACCACTTAAGGAAATTGTTTACGCCTAAGCTCATCTTCAACAACAAACTCAAGTTTCATTAATAAAGATCCATCAACAACACAAGTAAAGAAAGTTATAAACTTTTTACCTAAAATGTAACCAAAACTCTACTACTATAGCACATTTTCTATTTTTTCTTTACTCACTTTGCAAAGTAGTCAAGAAAAAGTTGCAAAATGGTCCCTGTGAATTACGGAAATTATAAAAATCGGCCCTAAAGGTTTTTCCTTAAATGGTGAAGTTGTATTAGTTAAAATGCCAGTTACAGGAGATTCCATTACGCCTAATATGAACATTAAGTGATTCCATTTAATAAAGTTCGTGATTTTGTTTATGAAAAACCTTGTTCATTAAAAAATACTGTTCCTATACGAATTCCATTTTAATAAAACTTCAAAAAAGAAAGTTATAAACTTTAAAGGCTTCAACCGTAAACAAAACCTTACTACTATAGAACATTTTCATTTTTTTATTTACCACGCTGCAAAAAGTAGTCTTTAAAGTTGAATTATAATGATTCTAGTTTTCATTGTTGGAATCACTCAAACTAGTATTTAATGCTATCATTTATAGTACAGGGGTTGCGTAATTATTGCTTTATGGTTAGTGCTGGCTTATGTAGTAAAGACCATAGGCCTTTTAACGCCTGGACATCACTCCCTGAGTCATAATTACATTCAGCTGAGTACGCAGAATTTCACCAAATTCTTAGCTTGTAACCTCGTGTGAGAGATATTCACAAGTCAAAGTGTTTTTTCTGCTTATCCAAGCAAGATAAACACCGAAAGGTTCAATGTTTCTAAGAATTTGGTAAAGATTCCTTATGCGTAAACTGCTTAGGCGTAAACTATGAATTTAGGGGTAAACGTTAGGCGTAAGAATAAGCCTATGGTCTTTCTACATAAGCCTAGCACTTAATAACAAACATATAAGCTTGGCAATTATGCAACCTATTACATATAAATGACTAACAGCTTGAAATATACTAGTTTGGAGGATTCCAACAATTAAATAGAATCATGATAATTTTCATATTAGCTGTGGAATCTCATGTAACTTGCGATTTAATTAATACAACTTCACCATTTCGTGAAAAAACTTTAGGACTATTTTGTGATGCTACTTTTGCAACGTGAGTAAAGAAAAAAATGAAAATGTTCTATAGTAGTAGAGTTTATTTTACAGTTTAGGCCTTTAAAGTTTATAACTTTCTTTTTTGAAGTTTTATTAAAATGGAATTGTATAAAGTTCGTATTTTTTAATGAACAAGGATTTTTCATAAAAAAAACGAACTTTATTAAATGGAATCACTTAATGTTCATATTTGCTGTGTGGAATCTCCTGTAACTTGCTGATTTAATTAATACAACTTCACCATTTTAGGAAAAAACCTTTAGGACTTTTTTATAAATTCAGGTAATTACAGGGACCATTTTGCAACTTTTCAGAGACTACTTTTTCAAAGTGAGTAAAGAAAAAATAGAAAATGTGCTAGAGTAGTAGAGTTTTGGTTACATTTTAGGCCCTTAAAGTTTATAACTTTCTTTTACTTGTGTTGTTGATGGATCTTTGTAGTTGAATGAAACTTGAGTTTGTTGTTGAAAATGAGCTTAGGCATAACAATTCCTATTAGCTGTGTGGAATCTCATGTAACTTGCGGATTTAATTAATACAACTTCATTTCAGAAAAAAACTTTAGGACCATTTTTGTAATTGCGGGTAATGACAGGGACAACTTTTGAAACTTTTCAGAGACTACTTTTGCAACGTGAGTAAAGAAAAAAATGAAAATGTTCTATAGTAGTAGAGTTTTGTTTACAGTTTAGACCCTTAAAGTTTATAACTTTCTTTTTTGAAGTTTTATTGAAATGGAATTGTATAAAGTTCGTATTTTTTAATGAACAAGGATTTTTCATAAAAAAAAAAAACGAACTTTATTAAATGGAATCACTTAATGTTCATATTTGTCGGTGGAATCTCCCGTAACTTGCGATTTAATTAATACAACTTCACCATTTCAGGAAAAACCTTTAGGACTGTTTTTATAAATTCAGTAATTACAGGACCATTTTGCAACTTTTGGAGACTACTTTTTCAATGTGAGTAAAGAAAAAATAGAAAATGTGCTAGAGTAGTAGAGTTTTGGTTACATTTTAGGCCCTTAAAGTTTATAACTTTCTTTTACTTGTGTTGTTGATGGATCTTTGTAGTTGAATGAAACTTGAGTTTGTTGTTGAAAATGAGCTTAGGCATAACAATTCCTATTAGCTGTGTGGAATCTCATGTAACTTGTTGATTTAATTAATACAACTTCACCATTTCAGGAAAAAAAAACTTTAGGACCATTTTTGTAATTGCAGGTAATGACAGGGACCACTTTTGCAACGTGAGTAAAGAAAAAAATGAAAATGTTCTATAGTAGTAGAGTTTTGTTTACAGTTTAGGCCCTTAAAGTTTATAACTTTCTTTTTTGAAGTTTTATTGAAATGGAATTGTATAAAGTTCGTATTTTTTAATGAACAAGGATTTTTCATAAAAAAAAACGAACTTTATTAAATGGAATCACTTAATGTTCATATTTGCTGTGTGGAATCTCGTGTAACTTGCTGATTTAATTAATACAACTTCACCATTTTAGGAAAAAACCTTTAGGACTGTTTTTATAAATTCAGGTAATTACAGGGACCATTTTGCAACTTTTCAGAGACTACTTTTTCAAAGTGAGTAAAGAAAAAATAGAAAATGTGCTAGAGTAGTAGAGTTTTGGTTACATTTTAGGCCCTTAAAGTTTATAACTTTCTTTTACTTGTGTTGTTGATGGATCTTTGTAGTTGAATGAAACTTGAGTTTGTTGTTGAAAATGAGCTTAGGCATAACAATTCCTATTACGTGGTGGAATCTCATGTAACTTGGTCGATTTAATTAATACACCTTCACATTTCGAGAAAAAAACTTTAGGACCATTTTGTAATTGCGGTAATGACAGGGACCACTTTTGCAACTTTTTAGAGACTACTTTTGCAACGTGAGTAAAGAAAAAAATTAAAATGTTCTATAGTAGTAGAGTTTTGTTTACTGTTTAGGCCCTTAAAGTTTATAACTTTTTGAAGTTTTATTGAAATTGAATTGTATAAAGTTCGTATTTTTTAATGAACAAGGATTTTTCATAAAAAAACGAACTTTATTAAATGGAATCACTTAATGTTCATATTTGTCAGGTGGAATCTCCCCAGAACTTGCTTATTTAATTAATACAACTTCACCATTTTAGGAAAAAACCTTTAGGACTGTTTTATAAATTCAGAAATTACAGGACCATTTTGCAACTATTCAGAGACTACTTTTTCAAAGTGAGTAAAGAAAAAATAGAAAATGTGCTAGAGTAGTAGAGTTTTGGTTACATTTTAGGCCCTTAAAGTTTATAACTTTCTTTTACTTGTGTTGTTGATGGATCTTTGTAGTTGAATGAAACTTGAGTTTGTTGTTGAAAATGAGCTTAGGCATAACAATTCATATTAGCTGTGTGGAATCTCATGTAACTTGCTGATTTAATTAATACAACTTCTTGCATACATGAAGACTTATTGTTGCAATGTTGGTGGTTGGAAGAGACATCAATTCAAAGGAATGTCTAATGATCAAGTTGAAATTATCTACTACAGAGTTCAAAGATTTGATAAAGATTTCATTCCAATGAATTCTGAAGAAGAAGCAAGAAGATATCCTGATTTGAAAAGAAAGGCCAAAGATAGTGAATCTCAGACTGGTAAGAAGACCAAGTTTGCTGAAGAACAAGAAGTTCCAACGAGAAGTTCATCAAGAACAGATGACTGAAATGATTGTGATAGTAGAAGAAGATTTTTATCCAGAACCACTGCAAGTTAGACATCCTATCATTCATTGGGAGGTTTACACTGCTAGCAATTTTGCTCCAACATGGAAGATCACAAGGCTAGGAGGTGCAACTTCCTCATACATTCAATTTGAAGATCTCATCAAAGCTTTTGACAAAGATAGTCTTGACAAATTATGGAAATTAGTTCAAGAAAGGTTTGATGCTCAAGATCTCAAAGATATGAAGGAGATGCAGTAATGGGTTAATCTTAGAAGGCTCTATGAACCTGATGTTAATGATGATTTCTGGAAATTCTCATGTACATGTCCTGGTACTAAATGGTTTTACTATGATTCTTGTGAAGTTCATCATGTTTCTACAGCAAATGGAGTAGATGCATTCATGCTTGCTGAGAAAGAATATCCACTCAGAGTCGAACACTTGTGATGTTGTGTACTACTATAAGAGTTCATGAAGACAATGAAAAGGTCAGAGCATTGTTACATAGGCTTCAAGATCAATGTTCAAGAGTTATTCAGAAGTTAAGGAAGAAGTAAAGTGTTTGGTTGAATTCCCCAAATCCTAGAAGATGATGCAGATTGAAGAAACTTATTGATTTGCATAGAAATCATAAGTTTAGGGGAGGATTGTTGGGAATAATCTGCTACCACGATAGTTGTGGAAGATATTGCTTGATTACACTAGCGGTGGAAACGTATTACCACTGCTGGTACATTATTACCACTGCTATTAGGAAAACGTGTCTAGATAAGTATAGAAAAGATCTTGTGTATATTCTATATTGTTAGCTTTATACTTATCTTGTAAAGGACTCCTTGTGCTATAAAAGGAGGTCCTAGGTCATTGTTTTAGAGACTAACTTATCTACGTACCTACATACATACGTATTATTCAAAAAGGCTTCAAGGTGTAACCCTAGTGATAAGCAAGATCACTCGTATAATTCATTAATAATATTGGAGCTTAAGTTTTGTGTTTAATATGTGTTTACTTACAATACATCATACAATTCGTCTTCTAAGTATTACTAAGTAAATTCCGCGTGCTTACTAATATTATACAAAATATCATTGACACAAGGTGTGTGTCCAGATCCATCATGGTCCCTGTAATTACCTGAAATTATAAAAAAGGGTTCTAAAGTTTTTGTTTTCTAAAATGGTGAAGTTGTATTAATTAAATCAGCAAGTTACAGGAGATTCCACACAAATTTTTTCTTTACTCACGTTGCAAAAGTAGTCTCTGAAATGTTTCAAAAGTGGTCCCTGTCATTACCTGCAATTACAAAAACTGTCCCAAAGTTTTTTTTCCTTAAATGGTGAAATTGTATTAATTAAATCGACAAGTTACATGAGATTCCACACAGCTAATATGAAAATTATACGATTCTATTTAATTGTTGGAATCACTCCTAACTAGTATTTCAAGTGTTAGTCACTTATATGTAATAGGTTGTGTATTTATGGCTTTTAAGTTTGTTATTAAGTACTAGGCTTATTCAGAAAGCTCATAGGCCTATTCTTACGCCTAAATTCAGAGTTTACGCCTAAGCAGTTTATGCGTAAGGAATCTTCACCAAATTCTTTGAAGTTGTTGGTAACTCAGTGTTTCTCTTGCTTGGATAAGCTTGAAAAACACTTCAACTTGTGGATATCTCTCACACTTGGACAAGTGTGAAAGATTTTGGTTTCAAACCTAATCTTACACCTAAGCAAAATACTTACGAGTAACACTTTACGCCTAAGAACTATCTTACGCATAAGGTTCTTTACGAATAAGTCTGCAGTTTATGCCTAAGTTTATGTTTAACCACTATTCTTACGAGTAAGATATTCTTACGAGTAAAGGAAACTTTACGCCTAAAGGAAGTTTATGCGTAAGCACATCGACACGCCTAAGGAATTACTAAGCCTAATCATTCAACAACAAACTCAAGTTTCATTCAACTACAAAGATCCATCAACAACACAAGTAAAATAAAGTTATAAACTTTAAGGGCCTAAAATGTAACCAAAACTCTACTACTATAGCACATTTTCTATTTTTTCTTTACTCACTTTGCAAAAGTAGTCACTGAAAAGTTGCAAAATGGTCCCTGTAATTACGTGAAATTATAAAAATCGTCCTAAAGGTTTTTTCCTGAAATGGTGAAGTTGTATTAGTTAAATCGCCAGTTACGGAGATTCCACGACTAATATGAACATTAAGTGATTCTATTTAATAAAGTTCGTATTTTGTTTATGAAAAATCCTTGTTCATTAAAAAATACGAACTTTATACGATTCCATTTTAATAAAACTTCAAAAAAGAAAGTTATAAACTTTAAAGGCCTAAACTGTAAACAAAACTCTACTACTATAGAACATTTTCATTTTTTTTATTTACGCACGTTGCAAAAGTAGTCTCTAAAAAGTTGCAAATTATACGATTCTATTTCATTGTTGGAATCACTCCAAACTAGTATTTCTACTGTTAGTCACTTATATGTAATAGGTTGCGTAATTATGGCTTTTATGTTTGTTATTGTTAGCTAGAAAGACCATAGGTTTACTTTAACATTTACCTAAATATAATTTACACCTAAGCAGTTTACACGTAAGGAATCTTCACCAAATTCTTCGAAGCTGTTGGTAACTCAGTGTGAGAGATATTCACAAGTCAAAGTGTTTTTCAAGCTTATCCAAGCAAGATAAACACTGAGTTACCAACAGCTTCGAAGAATTTGGTAAAGATTCCTTATGCGTAAACTGCTTAGGCGTAAACTATGAATTTAGGGGTAAACGTTAGGCGTAAGAATAAGCCTATGGTCTTTCTACATAAGCCTAGCACTTAATAACAAACATATAAGCCATAATTATGCAACCTATTACATATAAATGACTAACAGTTGAAATACTAGTTTGGAGTGATTCCAACAATTAAATAGAATCGTATAATTTTCATATTAGCTGTGTGGAATCTCATGTAAATTGCTGATTTAATTAATACAACTTCACCATTTCAGGAAAAAAAAACTTTAGGACTATTTCAGATGCTACTTTTGCAACGTGAGTAAAGAAAAAAATGAAAATGTTCTATAGTAGTAGAGTTTTGTTTACAGTTTAGGCCCTTGAAGTTTATAACTTTCTTTTTTGAAGTTTTATTAAAATGGAATCGTATAAAGTTCGTATTTTTTAATGAACAAGGATTTTTCATAAAAAAAAATACGAACTTTTTTAAATGGAATCACTTAATGTTCATATTAGCTGTGTGGAATCTCTTGTACCTTGCTGATTTAATTAATACAACTTCACCATTTCAAAAAAACCTTTATGACTGTTTTATAATTTCGTGTAATTACAGGGACCATTTTGCAACTTTTTAGAGACTACTTTTGCAAAGTGAGTAATGAAAAAATAGAAATTGTGCTATAGTAGTAGAGTTTTGGTTACATTTTAGGCCCTTAAAGTTTATAACTTTCTTTTACTTGTGTTGTTGATGGATCTTTGTAGTTGAATGAAACTTGAGTTTGTTGTTGAAGATGAGCTTAGGCGTAACAATTCCTTAGGCGTAATCTGATGTGCTTACGCGTAAACTTCCTTTAAGCGTAAACTTTCCCTTACTCGTTAGAATATCTTACTCGTAAGAATAGTGGTTAAACATAAACTTAGGCGTAAACTGAAGATTTATGCATAAAGAACCTTATGCATAAGATAGTTCTTGGGCATAAAGTGTTACTCACAGGGTTTAAGCCATTACTTCACACACCTCGCTTAACAAATCCTCCTCCATTACTGGGATTTCCTCTCATCCATGGCTCTCGGCACTCATTCTTGTAGTGCCCTTTCTTCCCACATCTAAAACAGGGTGACGGTGGCCTTGATCCCCAGTCCTTGTGCGCTTTGAGCCGCACAAGTGGATGGGACCTCTGGGTCTTGGCCATGTGTCCTACCTTAGAGCACTTCCTACACACAATCGGGCACTGTCCATGGTGGTGTCAATTGCAACGACCACACATGGGCTTATTGCCTTCATAACCCTTCTTATCTCCATTTCCTATGGCGAATACCCTGGCTGTCTCTTGTCGTTTGTTGCCATTCCCTTTAACAACTTCATTCCTCTTCCTCTTATCACTCCTATCATTCTTACCCTTGTCTCTTACTTCCAATACATAAGAGTCCATCAAACGCTGAGCCACATTAATTGCCTCATGCAAGTTAACTGGCTTCGCAGCGATGACATCATTCCTAGTAGCTAAAGGTAATCCATCAGGGCAAAGCAGCGTCAACTCTTGGAAATGACGATTGTAAGTCGTCATGTCGGTGCCCTTAACCTTATGGTTCTAGAACTCAATCTCTAGCTTCTTAACTTCATTCCTAGGACAGTAAGTCTTGATCAAGAGAGCCTTAAACTGGGTCCAAGTCATGCTATAAGCTACATCACTTCCTACGGATATGTGATAATTTTTCCACCAGGTCAACGCTTCATCCTTCAAGGTAAATGTCATATACTTAACCTTACAATCCTCTTCACTATTACTAACGGTAAACACAGACTCAGTTTTCTCCATCCACCTAGCTAGGTAAACCACTCCCTCGGTTCCTCTGAACTCGATGGGACCACATAATCGAAACTCTTTATAGGTAAAACCTCCAGTCCAATTAAGCAGTGGGGTTACACCAGAGGTGTTAGAGAGATTAGACTCATGGCGTTCAGCCTACATGTTGCGCGTCGGTGAGTCAATGTGGGCTGGGTTTAAAGGCTGCAGGTTAGGTGGAACAGGACCATTCTTAGCACGGTTATTCACATTCAGGTTCTCTACAGCTAGGTTATCAGTGTTCAGGTTCTCAATAGGTGGAGTGGTCGGGGTCGGACGACGACCTCGACGGACAAGAACTACAACAGCAGAGGCGGGGCACCGGTTGTTCCTAGGCGGGTTTCGTCTTGGTGCCATCATACTGAAGGCAAGAATAACATTTTCATAAGTTCACAATTCACGCTCTAAAAGATAGAGTTGGGTTCCAAGGATAACACTATCATAACGAAACAACTAAAGTTCGAATCATAACTAAGGGATGCACGTTCTAATAACCATAACTCATCGGTTCCAAGTGGAATACATGAAAGGATACAGAGAAATCAAAAACGATCCTAACAACGATAATAATAAGATAACTAGGATAGATCTACATCTCGAACCAAGTACTACTTAGTTTCAAGATGGTACAATGCCATGAATCTAACACAGTCTAGCCACGATCACGAATACCTCTAACGGATCTCCTAACATCGTCCACCTCTCTCCATGGAGATGTAAGCTCAACACACTGAGCGTCGCGATCACTCTTTAGATCCATGACATCTCTCTCCAACTCACCTATCCTGTGCCATAGCGCTCTGTCTGCATCTCAGGCTATCGCGAACCCTCTCATCAGGTCCCCAACCTGCTCTTGGAGCTCCGACATACACTCCATCAAGATCGTAACCCTCCTAACTACCACATCCATATCTACTCTCAAATCCTCTACACTAGCCCTCGATACTCCGACTAATCGGTCCGTCAACTAACTAAGCCTAACACCCTGAGATGTAATCCTTTGCCACATCAGACCCATCTCCCCATACTTCTCGGGCTCTGCAGTAATCTCTGATGGTATATCTGAACCTAGTGGGCTACCTATATATGGTGAATAAGGTGGTGAGTCAATTTCTAAAGGCTGCCCAGGTGAATCAGGCTCAGGCAAAGGTAAGGGAGAGCCTGGTCCTGGAGAATGTACAGAATGCGCAGGACTCTGCAATGGAAGAGTACCCCCTTCTGGGATATCCTCATCATCCTGCTCCTGAGGATCCTCATCGTCGTCTACATATTACTCCTCAATCTCATGCTCCTCATGGATCTCATGCTCCTCCTCACCCTCATCTTCAGAGGGAGAGTCCATGAGTCAGAGTCTCTGTGCGGGTGATCCTGAGGTGGTACACAGGGGGATCTAGGGTCTTCTAAGACATGGTGATGTTGGTGGTGATGACACAAGAGAGTGAGTCGCTAGGTGAATAGGTGATGATGGTGGTTGCACGGATATGCGGCAAGCATTACGAGTAAGTCTAGAGTCGGGGCTCGTGCTAAGACCTGATGCAAAGTGAGCTACCTAGATGAGCTAGGGCGATCTAATGATGATGATGAACTAGAGTGATGGGAAATCACATAGGGATCACCCTGCGCAACAGTCATGAGAGTCAATGCTGGGAAACTAGCAGCAGCAAGGACATCCTCAGACTAATCAAAAGCTAGTGAAGGCATAGTCTGTGACCATGGCATAGGGTAGGTATAAGTGTTCGAAAACAACCGGTTCTAATAAGCGCATCAACTCAACCAAAACATATATCACATAATGAAAGCTTTAAAATAGAGGTACCGCATTACTCAGTACCGCATTACTCAAAATATGCCTTTAAATAAAACACGTAAGTTCTGTTCTATAACATAATCCACGCATCATATAATCCCGAATCAAATCAATCATATCATCAGCTCAAAATCCCAAAATCATAACATATCAATAATCCAAATCAAATCCATAATATCTCGACAATCGAAATACATATCCCAAAACCAATAATCATATCTCAAAACATCACATCTCAATAAACAATTCACAATACATAATATCTCATAAATCAAATCGCAGTTCATACCAAAATCAGATAAGAAGCTTTGGCTTGGCAGGCGGGCATGCGTCGGTCGAGGATCAATTTTTCTAAAAAGTGGTTATAGTTTAGGGTTTATTAAATACCTAGTTCTCTATAACCTTGAGCTCTGATACCAATCTGTAACATCCCCAAATCTCGGTATAGCGGAAGACTTAATCAAGTTTTTGGGGCATTACAATTGGATTGGTATCTCACACAAGTATAGCAAACAAGATAGTTATATTATCATTCAAAACCAATCCCAAATTTAATTATCCAAAACATAAATCCCAAAATGTAATTATAGGCCCAAACATAGTTTAATAAAATAGGTCCCCATAAATTATCAGAGTCTTAATTATGATCCTTCAACCATGCCTCCTTGCCAAGCTTCCACAGCACTCGCAATCCAAACATCACTTAAATACCTGAGAAAACATGCTAAAAGGTCAGCTAACGATGGTGAGTTCATAGGTTTAAGTTCAAGTTAAAAATAGTAGACCTGTGGGAGTTAATTTGCTATGCGAGACTTAAGATAGATACACATCAATCACAAACCATATCATATCCGATATCACAACGGGCCCCAAGCGACGCTAGCCAGCATAGCCGTAGCAAAGTCTAGAATGATTGCTAACCCTAGACTAGGTCGAGGTAGAAGTCTACTCTTAGCTAGGCAACATGTTATAGCAATTAGGATTGTTACCTTAGACTAAGGAAACAGCTACCACATATCTATCTAAACAGTCAAGCACATAAGCAAATCAAAATAGTTTTAAAGGTCCAAAAATAGTAGCATGATTCTCACCCCAATTAGTTAAAAACATAGATAAAAGTGGGGCTATGAAACTCACCTCAAGCAAGCAATGCACAAATAAACACTAGCAGAAGATAACAGCTAATCACGGCACAGCAACTATCGACTCGGCACAACCTATTAATGTAAACCAATTTTAATATATGTTTCCCAAAATCAACGTTATCTACCCCAATGTATTCCTTTTCGTTATCTCCAAAAATGTCTTGTTTCACCGTTTAGTCCTAGCGTTTGGTATCCTCGTGTTGGTATATCGACTCAATATGATATCATGAATACGCTCAAACAACCAATATGTGACTCAATGCAACACCATGAGACGTCTAAGCGATAAGCTCCATAGTCCAATAAGTTTTGGAATAAATAGTAGACCTTATCGAATTCGTCAACTCGATAAACTCAATTATTCATTTGTGTAGCTTATTATTCCATAAACCGGTCGCATCCTAACGAGTCATAAGGATAATTCACCCATTAATATTGTTATCCAACGTGCCTAATGGGCTCTTATTAGATTCGTCAACCTAATAAGTCCGTTATCCATGTGGATCGACACTATTAATGTTAGGTTATCCGTAACCCATGTACATAACGTAATAAATGAATACTTGAAAATAGTATTAAATGCTCATAAATGACACATTTCGATAAACGTGCACTTGAAACATTAAATGTTTATTTATTAAAAAACATTTCCATTTTAGTCGTTAATTTCCATTTAAAATAGTAAATAACAAGACAAGTCTTGTTATCGATATTTTTGGTATAAAAGCCTTTTTATTATTTATGTTTCATAGTTTTTATTAACCTTTTATATATATTACGTCAATTTCATTATTAGTTTCCAAATCGCCATTCATTTCGAGTCCACAAGCACGAGTCATGACTTCTCGGCTTTTAATCAATTTAAAGTCCAAATTATACTAAAGTCCATGTTACGGCTTTGTCGGAGTCAACTATTGACTAAAAAGTCAAAGTAACACCGACGTAGCTCAAAGTTGACAATTTATATTATAAGTTCAAATTAAAAGTCATAATAGTGCAACTCAATCTCAAATCAACCCAAATCAATCTCGCCAACCAATCAAACTACCAAATATACCCGAAACCAATGTTATGACCTTAATGGTCATGACACGGTCACGGTTAAGACCACGTGAACCAAACAAGCTCTAGACGCTTTTCGGCTCCATGCGTCTCATCCAAACACTAACAATATCAACCAACAAGCTACCACAACAACCCGACCCGGACCCATGGTCCATATGGGTCACGTACAACCCACCACAATGACCCATCGAGGGTCTTGTGGCTCGTACGCCCCATTGCTCACATCCAAACACTCCCAAATGGCTTCTACAACAACCAAACATAATCAATCAACCTCCAATCATCATCCAAACATCAAACCCATCAACTATAACTAATCAAAAACATAAAACTTGACCTAAAATGCAAAAACCCAACAATATGATACACCACATAATACCAAATCACTAGCTACATGTTTATTTAAGTGATAATTAGTTTTAATCCCATGTTTAAACCAAAACCCCTAAAATTTTAACCATGGTCGAGCCATAATAATGCCATACGTGGCTTCATGTGGCCAAAACAAGCTTGACCCATGTTCCATTTATCTTTTCCAAGCCCGATCTACAAGATTTAATGAAAACCCTAGAATCACGAATCTCAATTTCAAGATTTGGAGGTGTTAATGTAGGCTTTTGTGAGAGTTTTATATATGGATGGAAAAAGGACAGAGAGATCTACAAGATGGTGGTGGAGGTGAGATGTCACTCGCCGGATGGTGGCCAGAATCTCGCCGAAAAGGTGGCGGCTATGGTGGTTTTTAGGGTTAGGGTTTGTAGAGAGAGAAAGTAGTGAGAAAGAAAGGTGTGTGTATTTTTTAGTGAGAGAAACAAATGGGATAAATGAGGTAGGGATGGGGGTTTATATAATTGGGGAAAAGGACTAAATAATAATTATTTTGGGGAGGAGGGGCGCCAGCTAAGGAGAAAGAGGAGGGGCCGGAGTCGTCATTTTTTGTAAACTATCCCGTTTACCCATTTCCGAGCTCATATATTGTCCTACGAGTTTCCTACGATGTTCATTCGACTTTCTATTATGTTTATTTACGTTTTTCCACGAGTTTTGACTATTTATTTGTCAATTTTCGAGTTGAGGTCTAAAAGTTACGTTATTTCTCGTTTTAGGCTTTTATAGTGCCGAATCGAATAGTGACTATCGAAAAGAGTTAAAACTCACACGATAACTTATCCAATAATAAAATAAATCATAAAAACCAATAAACAATATAAAATCAAGTCATGGTCGATAAAAATAGTGATAAAGGCAAAAGCTCGGTTTAGTTTAACGTAATGCGGTTACCTAAAATAGACTCCCTAATTTGTCAATTGTCACATTATTAAAACCAGTTGAAGGTTTCAAATTAGGATTCTTTTTAAAACCAGGAGGATAACCAATCAGCTCAAAACATCTTTCAATAGTATGCCCTTTTAAACCACAGTTTTTACACAACAGATTGTCATAATTCCCTCTATTATTATTGTTCCCATGCCTATTATTATTAAAATTGTTCATGTTATTACCATTAGGCCTAAAAACAAAAGCAGATATTTGTGGTTTCTCAGTTTTAGCAGAAGTAGAAGGAATCCCCCTATGGGATTCTTCCCTAGAAACAATCACAAAAGCATCTTTAACCTTAGGAAGAACTTCCCTAGTTAGAATAGAGTTTCTAATAGGTTGATAAATCTCATCAAGACCCATCAGAAATTGCATAAGTTTTAACAGTTTAGCATGATCAACCAACTCTATTCTAGCCTCACAAACACAATCAGGAAGTTTTGTCAAAGTATCAAATTCCCTCCATAAAGAATTCAACTTATGAAAATATTCAGACACATGCAAACCTCCTTGTTTAAAGGAATTAATCTTTTGCATCAAATTAAACACCACAGAACCATCAATTCTATCATATGTATCCTTTAAATCTTTCCAAACAGATGCAGCAGAATCAGAAAACACATGACCAAGATACACATCTTGAGATAAAGAACTCAACAACCAATTTAACACAACAGCATTACATCTATCCCATTGTGCCTCTAACAAAGGACTAGCAGCATAAGCAATTCTAACACAAGTACCATCAAGAAACCCCATTTTATTTTTAATTTGCATAGCCAATTTAATAGCACTAGACCAAACCCTATAATTTTCAACACCAAATAACTTCATAGTAACAATAGATGCACAATTAGAATCATTAGGATGAAGATGCAGAGGATTACTCTGATCCAAACTACTAATCATAACAGCCATGATGCAAAACAGGAAAATAAACACACAGACCAAACAAGAAAAACCAAGAAAAAACCCTAAACACTAGCCACAGCCAAGAAACCAATCACAACTTCCAATAAACCAAAACCTATCCTCCTTCGACCTAGACACCAAAAAAAACTATCCTAAACCCAACACACACCCAGATACTTCCTAAGTCAAGCTTGCAGATTGTGACTGGTCAGAGCAGGTATTCGTACCACTCTTGGTGGTAGATCAAGATGTTAACCTATCCGTTTACGCCCACTACACTCAACTCAGAAATATCTAAGAGAAGAGAATTCACTTACAGTGCTATAAGAATACCAGCAGCAGAAAAATACCAAGAACCACACAATTCCCAGTAAAGCAAAAACCCCCCAAATTAGCAATTAGGGTTTCTACCAATTGAACCAAGAAACCAACAATTGATTCAAGAAATCAACAATTGGTCTCAAGAATCACCGTAATCCACCAACAATTGCTCAAATTAACCACGAGAATCAAAACCCCCAAAAAATAGGGTTTCAAGAAAAAACCCTAATTCTTCAATTAAACCTCAAGAAGTCCAATTAACCACAACCGTAACAAGATCCAAGAACCACATACTTGAATCGAACGATTCAAATCAAGATCCCCAAATCAAACGGTAATCAGAACCTAGGGCTCTGATACCATGTAAAAATGGTATCAAAACAACAAGAACACAAGGTGTAATCACCCAACCAACCACCCCTTGGTGATATAATCTTTTATTATAACAATATACACAGATAGCTTGCCCCCAACACGGATGCAAGCAAACAATACAAAGGAAAAGAGATAGTCCCTCTATAAGGTGCTATCATACAAAACTCACACACTAAACCAAACTGTTAAGATCAAGAGGATCTTAACTGAAACTAAACAATAACCCAGTGAAACAATGAAACCAGAAACAATATCAACTGCACAAAGATTGCCAGAGAAACCAGAGAGATGAAACCAAGTATGTGAAAGATGAATGAAACCCTAGAGAGATAAGCAGCTTTCATAGCCTGAGAAGTTTCATATCAACCCATGCACAATATGTTGGGAATAATCTGTTACCACTGATAGCTGTGGAAGACACTGCTTGGATTACACTAGCAGTGGAAACGTATTACCACTGCTGGTACATTATTACCACTGCTATTAGATAATGATTAAGAAAACGTGTTTAGATAAGTATAGAAAAGATCTCGTGTATATTCTATTCTGTTAGTTTTATACTTATCTTGTAAAGGACTCCTTGTGCTATAAAAGGAGGTCCTAGGTCATTGTCTTAGATATAGAATTACATGCATACGTATTATTCACAAAGGCTTCAAGGTGTAACCCTAATGATAAGCAAGATCACTCGTATTATTCATTAATAATATTGGAGCTTAAGTTTTTTGTTTAATCTGTGTTCACTTACAATACATTATACAATTCGTCTTCTAAGTATTACTAAGTAAATTTCGTGTGCTTATTAATATCATACAAAATATCATTGACACAAGGTGTGTGTCTAGATCCATCAAGTGGTATCAGAGCAAAGGTTCTGATATTTTGTTTTAGAAGATCCAAGGAATAAGCTTAACCTACTCACTCAAATCAATGGAGATGGAAAACAACCAGTCCAACACTGCTGCTAAGCTTCCAAAGCTCAAACTCAATGAGTTTGAGATGTGGAGGATTCTGATTGAGCAATACTTTCTCATTCAAGATTATGCTCTATGGGAAATCATTCTAAATGGAAATTCCTTCCAAACTCAGATGAAGATTGAGAAAGTTGGTGACACTGAAGTTGTAACACTTACTGCACCAGAAACTAATGATGAAAGAGCAAAGAAGAAGAATGACTTGAAGGCCAGAAGTTTGTTGCTAATGACTCTTCCAAGAGACCAGATCATTGCCTTCAGCAAATTTCAGACAGCAAAAGAACTCTTTGAAGAGATTTGCTCAGTGTTTGGTGGCAATGATGCTACAAAGAAGACACAGAAGACATTGTTGAAGCAAAGCTATGAAAACTTCTCTGCTTCAAGCAATGACTCTCTTGACAGCATCTTCACCAAATGATGAGTGTGCAAATACTCATCATTTTTTGTCAAATCTGAACTGCAAAACGCTCAGAAATGCATCAAAATACTGAAAATATCTCAAAATTGTATTTTATATGTCTCAGATGCAAAACGTTTAAAATCAGATGAAAAATGAGCTAAGTTTGCATAATTGGCAGTTTTAGTCCCCTAAGTTTCAAAAGTTGTCAGAAATAGTCCCTGAGCACTTATTTTAAAAGAAAAGTCACCAAAGGTCCTTTTGAAATCATAAGTTGTCATAATTAGTCCTTTGGTGAAAAATGTCATAAGTTTTGAGAAATTACAAGTTTAGTCCTTTGAGTTTCAAAACTTACAAGTTTAGTCCTTTGAGTTTCAAAACTGACAAGTTTGGTCCTTGGAATATTGGAGATTGTCAAGTTTAGCCCTTAAATTATAATTTCAGAATGTACATTATTGGTCCCTGGAAAATCAGACATGGCAGATTTGGTCCTTGGTTTTTATGGAATTGCAAAAGTGGTCCTTGTATTAATAAGCACCCTTGACCCTCTTTGGACCTTGACCCCTGCCTCTATACTTGTGACCCCCCCCCTTTTTTGACCCCTGCCTATAATACACCCAAGTCAAACCTCCCCAGTCAAACACCCCTCCCGCCAAAGCCTTCCTTCTTCACCCACCTCCTCTGCAACACTCAACCAACCTTACCTCCAGCTCACTCTCTCCACACCATGTTCCCTCCACCTCAACAACATCCAAGAAGCATTAAATGCTCCCCCCTCCTAGCACTCAACCCCCCAGTTGCAATATATCTACTTTCCCGCCAAAAAGCCATCAATGGCTAAAATCCACTCAAGTAATCCAATGGCTGTAAAAACAAGTGGGATTTGCTCAGAAACCAAGTGGGAGCAATTTTGTTGTATAAAAAGAAGAAAGAGAAGGAGAGACAAGAGTAGTTTTTTTAGTTTTCACTTCCTTGTATGTCGTTTTTAATTAAATGGTCTTAATTAGTTTCTAAAATTGTAATTTTAAGCTTTCTTGTATTGAACCTAAGCTATTTAGTCTTTTGTAACTCATTTCAAGCATTAATCTCAAGGTTTTATCTAAGTTCATGTTTTTATGTTTCCTGTTATAAATTCAGTCTACATGTTCTTAAATCCAAGCTCCAAAGAGCTTATTTCTAAACTCAAACAAGCCCACTGAAGCTGTTGATAGCTTTCAGTGAGCTTCAGAAACAGGTACAAGCTAAATCTCATATTGGTCAACAAAAGTCAACCTGGGGAGAAATTTGGGTTAGGCAGTTATAGAAATGGAATTTGGTTGATGCAGAGTTGGATATGGGTTGATTAAGCTTGGTTTGGATTGGTATTGGGTTTAGAATAGTTCTCAGATAAGCTACCTTAGCTGGACTTCATGTGAGTATTGATTTTCTTTTAAAACTGTTTAGCTTATAAACTTGTTAGATTAGCTCAGTAATAGCTTAGATTAGCTTTAATCTCAGTAATTTATTTGTTACTTTAGTTCATTAGTTTTGCTGTTTTAGTTTACTTTTTCTTCATTTAATTTAGACTTTGCAAATTAAGCTCAGATTAGCTATAGTGTAGTTTAATTATTTAGAACTCATTAGTTAGTGGTAATTTAGCTTATAGACTCTAGATAAAACAGTATTAAGGATCAGACATTTGATCTAGTAGTTCAAGTTTGCAATACAGTCATGTAACTAGTGTTTGGATTGGCTCTTAAATCTGTGATAGAAGTAAGGTTAGTGTTAATCAATTGATGCATCAGTTTATATTAGGTCTATAGATGTCATTTAGCTCATATTTTTGCATGCTAGATCTTTAAAAGTCAAAATCATTCTAAATCTGTCCTATTTGCATATCTGTTGGGATTTTTTAAAGATCAAAAGCTTGATCTGTGTTAAGAAATCATTAGAATGGCTTGCATTAGTCTTAGTTAACCATAAAACATCAAAATCAGTTCATAAATTGGTTTCAAAATTCGTTTTGGTCAAAATACCATAACTGTCAAAAAGTCAAAAGTTGAAAAATCTGTTTTTCACCCAACTTGGTAGAATTTTCATTGATTCATTATTGGATCAATTCAAGTGAAATTTTGGATTCAATAAGTTCAATTGGTCAAGAATTGAAAAGTGATTTTTGGAAATTTTTTGTAAGTCTTTATAAGCTCCAAATCAGCTTGTCAATTGGGGATAAAGTGCCCTGTGCACTGACTCAGTGATAACTGAGTATGCACAGGTTTGTGCAGAGCTTGTCAAAAGCTCATTTGAGCTCATCTCAGGCTCATTTTTGGTTTATAAGTTCCTGTCCAGGTCTACTTGAGACTGTGACATCTGGTTTTGAGTTTCAGCTTATTTGAGTAGCTTATTTTCAAGCTACAAAGTAGTAGCTCAAAACTGTTTTGGTTCTTAAGTATAATTCACATCAAATACTTGTTCCCTGCTCCCCAGAGGTTTAGAGTAGTTAGTTTAGGTTGCTTTCTAGTAGTTTGAGCATAAGTTAGGTCCTGTGATCATTTGGTTCTTTGTGGTAGTCTCTAGCTTAATTCAAGTGCTTATTTATAAGCACTTTTCTCTACAGCTTCATAATCCTTCACATAAGCTATTGTTTTTATATTTTTCATAGACTTAGAATATTAATTTAGACTTTCCTGAAATTTTCATAATTTTTCATCACTGTTTGCTATTTTTCTTTATTTTAATCAGTTTTTAGGCATTTTTAATTAGCTTTTAATACAATTAATTCAGAAAAGCTTCAAAAAAATAATTTTTCAATTTTCCTAGGTTAATATAAATATAAAAAGCAAAAAAATAATTTTCCAGATTTTTCCTAGTTTAATTTGTAATTTTTAGCCATTTAATTATTTTTAAATAGTTTTTAATTCATAGAAAATAGAAAAATAATCAGAAAAATACGAAATTAGTTTTGAAAATTCTCTTTAGTTATTTTAGATTTTTCTAAATCATAATTTCACTTTTCTAGCTTTATTTCATATTTTCTTATATTTTAGGGTATTATTAAATAGGTAAAAATAGTTTTTAATTAATAATAATTAAATAAATAGTCATAAAAATAATTTTCTTTTTCTCAAAATTTTCTCTTATCATTAGGTTTGTAAAAATTTCATTTTTATATTTTTAGGATTAATATTGTTTCAATTTCACATTTTCTTTTGTACGTTACGTAGTTTTTAATTTAAATTTATAATAGAAAAATCAAAAACATCATTTTAAAAATAGTGATAGCGTTTATTTAATATAATTTAGCTTTTTAATTTTCTTTCATTTTTCCTTTGTCATCTAGTATCAATCATAACCCTTTTCCCGTTCAAATTCACCCGATCACTATACGTTTGGTGATTCAGTCGCACAGCTCGTTGGGACTTAACGACCTGGGGAAACACTAAACTCCTCTAGATCTTCATTGCATTGGTTCTGAGCTGTTTGAAGTTTATTACGGTTAACCATTCACAAGTGGTTAGCTTGTGTGATAAACTTGACGGTTTGGCATCGATCAAATTTTGGCGCCGCTGCCGGGGAGCTGTGCTAATTATCTTACGTTTAGCAGATTAGTGATTTGAATATTCACTCCTTGTTTATACCATCTATATCTATATATATTTTCTTATAAAAAATCCAAAAACCCAAAAACATCTTAAAACATATAAAACACAAAAATATTTTTCTTTTTGTTTCTACATATATATAAAACCATAAAACTCAAAAAGATTCTTCTTTTCCCATTTTCATAATTCCCTTCCTTAACTCTGAGATTTCTTAGAGTTAACTCTAGTGTATGCGCACTCGCTCTTCTAGATCTGTAAGCCCATTTCGTGAGCTTGTCAGGATTCCAAGAAGGCGTGTCCGTAGACGTTCTGCCCCATCAGTCGGATCTGAGATCCGGACTGCTCACACTACTTCCGTTATCATGGCGGAAGAACGTCCTATGTGTGAGCTTCTCCAGGCACCCATCGATGGGTATGGAGATGCTATTGTTATCCCAGCCATTGTGGCTGAAAATTTTGAACTCAAAACCGGGTTACTAAATCTTGTAACCTCAAGTCAATTCTATGGTTTTGAGAGGGATGATCCTCATGCTCATATTCAATGGTTTAACAAGATTGCATCTACCATCAAATACAAGAATGTCCCTACAGATGCTGTCAAGCTTCTTCTGTTCCCATTTTCCCTTGAGGGACAAGCCCGGATTTGGCTTGAAAAACAACCCCTTCAATCAATCGAAACATGGGAAGACCTGGTGAAGAAATTTGTTAACGAATTGTATCCACCTTCCAAAACCACGAGTCTTAAAAATGAAATCATCAAGTTCACACAAAAGTTTGATGAATCCTTCAGTGAATCGTGGGATCGTTTTAAGGAGTTGCTCCGCAAATGTCCTCACCACGGTTTCTCCGAGTTGATGCAACTCGATACTTTCTATAATTGAGTGAGTCAATCTGATCAAGATTCTCTCAATTCCTCCGCTGGAGGAAATTTCTTGAGCAAAACTGTAAAAGAAGCTTTAGCGATCATTGAAAACAAGTCTAAAGTCCGCACTGCACGAAGCAAACCGGTTGTTTCCCAAGTCAGTGTTGGTCCTTCTACTTCATCGCCCGTGAGTCAATCTAGCACCGATGCTAAGATTGACAAACTCACGGAAGCAATTCAAGCTTTGGTTCTCTCCAACCAAAAGAAAGTTTCTTTTCCACAAACTTCACCTCCTGCTGAAGTTAAGAAAGTGGAAGTCTGTGTTACTTGCGATGGCCCCCATGCCTATTACAACTGTATGGCCACCGATGGTAACCCTTTTGAAGCAAACGCTGTGGGCGGGATTTCTAATTCAGGAGGCAACCAATACCGTGCTCCTATAGACCCGAACCACCGTCCTAATCACTACCCTGGACCACCCGGTTTCAACCAAAACCAAAACCGTAATCAAAATCAGAATAGAACGAACCAAGGTTTTCAAAACCAAGGTAATTTTAGTCAAAATAACGGTTTTCAAAATCAAAGTCAAAACTTCCAACACCAAGGAAATTTTAATAGAAACCAAGGTCAGGGAAATTTCAACCCAGGGTATTTCCATGGCAATAATCAAGCAAATTTTCAAAATCAAGGCCCTAATCCAAACAATAGGGGCCAGAATTTTCCTACACAAAATCAAGCCATTGTTCCAACTGGACCATCATCTGATGAGTTGTTGAAGCAATTCATGAAATCCCAAGAGGAAATGAATAGGTTGTTGGTTAGCCGATTTCGACATTAAGAAGTCTTAAAATGATCGACCCTCGGGCTCAGGTACTTTACCTAGCAACACGATCGCTAATCCGAGGGGCGATGCAAAGGCGATCACAACCAGAAGTGGTGCTTCATATGATGGACCCGCTATTCCTACTACCTCTTCTTCTTCTCTCCCGAAGGTAGTGGAAAGTGAACCTGAGGCGACAAAGGACCAAGTGCAACCTACTAGCTCACAAAGTACAGCACATGTCCATCCTCAGGTTGTCCCGAAACCCAAAACCAAACCTGGAGTTGTTTTTGAACCTCCAGTTGAAAACCCCAAATCCAAAACTTCTATTCCTTACCCATCACGTTTAAATGAGCAAAAGCTCCGCGAAAAAGCCAGTCATCAAATGGAGAATTTTTTCAAATTTTCCAAGAACTACATTTTGACATAAGCTTTGCGGATGCCATCATGCTGATGCCCAAGTTTGCATCAACTCTCAAACACATGTTAAGCAACAAGGAAAAACTGTTTGAAATGGCTAAAACTCCTTTGAACGAGAACTGCTCAGCAGTTCTGTTAAAGAAGCTTCCCGAGAAGCTTGGAGATCCTGGAAAATTTCTTCTTCCTTGTGTTTTTCCAGGGATGATTGAATGCTTTGCCCTCGCCGATCTTGGTGCAAGCATCAATCTGATGCCTTATTCAGTATGGAAGAAACTTTCTCTTCCAGAACTTATTCCTACCTGCATGACTCTTGAGCTTGCAGATCGTTCTATATCGCGTCCTCTTGGCATCGCCGAGGATGTATTCGTGAAAGTAGGAAAGTTCCATTTTCCAGCTGACTTTGTGGTTGTTGATTTCGATGCCGATCATCGGGGTTCCCCTCATTGTTGGACGAGGATTCCTGAGAACGGGTCGTGCTCTCATTAATGTATTTGAGCAAGAAATCACGTTACGTGTGGGTAATGAAGCTGTCACCTTTAACCTTGATCAAACTTCGAGGTACTCCTCAAATTATGATGCTGAATCGGTTAATCGAATCGATGTAATTGATATTGCTTCAGAGGAGTACTCTCAAGAGTTTCTTGGTTATTTTCATAATTCTGTGAGTGGGGATTCCACCACATCTTCTCAACCAATCATTGCCGACTCTTCCCCCTCTCTCACTCCGTTTGAGGGAGGTGACTTCTTTCTAGAAGAGATCGATGAGTTTCTTGCTAATGATGAATCGATTCCGCCGGGAATTGATGGTGTTTATGATTCGGAGGGAGATATCCTTTATCTTGAGCAATTGTTAAATGAAGATCCATTACCGTCACTCCCTCCGAAAGAGATCACGATTGAGGAAATCAAATCAGTACAAACATCTACTGAAGAATTTCCCGAGGTTGAACTTAAGGACCTACCTCCTCATCTCGATTATGAATTCTTGGAGGGTGATGATAAATTACCCGTCATAATTGTTAAAGACTTAACTGAGGAGGAGAAGACTGCTCTCATAAAGGTCTTGAAGTCACACAAGCAAGCAATTGCTTGGAAATTCTCCGACATTAAGGGTATCAACCCTGAGTTTTGTACTCACAAAATCTTGATGGAGGATGACTTCAAACCAGCAGTCCAACATCAGAGAAGGGTGAATCCTAAGATTCTGAGGTTCTCAAACTTCTTGATGCCGGTTTAATTTACCCGATCTCTGATAGTCCTTTGGTCAGTCCCATTCATTGTGTTCCAAAAAAGGGTGGCATAACTGTTGTCACAAATGAAGAAAATGAGTTAATTCCAACTCGATTGGTTACGGGATGGCGTGTGTGTATTGACTATCGCAAGTTAAACGAAGCCACCCGTAAAGACCATTTTCCTCTACCCTTCATGGATCAGATGCTTGAGAGATTAGCAGGGAACGAGTACTATTGTTTCCTTGATGGTTTCTCGGGTTATTTTCAGATCCCCATTGATCCACAAGATCAAGAAAAGACCACATTCACCTGCCCATACGGAACTTTTTCCTACAGACGTATGCCTTTTGGCCTATGTAACGCTCCTGGCACGTTCCAGCGATGTATGATGGCAATTTTCCACGACATGATCGGGGAAACAATGGAGGTGTTTATGGATGACTTCTCGGTCATTGGGGACTCATTTCAAACATGTCTCTCCCATTTAGAAAAAATGCTAAAACGGTGTGAAGACACCAATCTTTGTCTAAATTGGGAGAAGAGCCACTTTATGGTCAAAGAAGGCATAGTCCTTGGCCATAAGATTTCCAAAAATGGGATTGAGGTTGATAGAGCAAAAGTCGATGTTATTGCCAAATTGCCTCATCCTACTACCGTCAAAGGTATTAGGAGTTTTCTAGGTCATGCCGGGTTTTATCGTAGATTCATACAAGATTTTTCTAAAATCGCTCGGCCTATGACCCATCTTCTTGAAAAAGATGCTCCTTTTATCTTCTCACCTGAGTGCATCGAAGCTTTTGAAACATTAAAGAAAAAGCTTACGGAAGCACTCATTCTAGTTGCCCCCGACTGGGATTTACCCTTTGAACTCATGTGCGATGCAAGTGATTTTGCTATCGGTGCAGTCTTGGGGCAACGAAAAACCAAGCATTTTCAGCCTATCCACTACGCGAGTAAGACTATGACTGAAGCTCAAACCCATTACACCACTACAGAAAAAGAATTATTAGCTGTGGTGTATGCATTTAAAAAGTTTCGGCCATACCTAATCTTGACCAAATGCGTGGTGTATACGGATCACTCGGCTCTCAAATATCTCTTTGCAAAACAAGATGCAAAGCCGAGATTGCTCCGTTGGGTTCTCCTCCTACAAGAATTTGATATCATTATACGTGATAAAAAAGGAGCTGAGAACTTGGCTGCTGATCATCTATCCCGTCTAGAAAACCCTCACCAGGATGTGTTCGAGAAAAAGGAAATAAACGAAACATTTCCTCTCGAAACACTCAATGTGGTTTCTTTTCGTGGAGACTCTTCTACCCCATGGTTTGCTGACTTTGCAAATTACCATGCGGGTAACTTTGTGGTGAAAGGGATGTCGTCCCAACAGAAAAACAAATTCTTTAAAGATGTAAAACATTACTTCTGGGACGACCCCTACTTATTCAAAATTTGCGCGGATCAAGTCATCAGGCGATGTGTGTATGGTCAGGAAGCCAATAACATTCTCAAGGCTTGCCATTCTGGACCTACTGGGGGACATCATAGCCCCAACTACACTGCCAAGAAGGTGTTTGATTCTGGATTTTATTGGCCCACGATTTACAAGGATGCCCACGAATTTGTCAAAACCTGTGCCGCTTGTCAGCGTCACGGAAATATCTCACAAAGAAATGAAATGCCGCAAAACGCCATTCAAGTGTGTGAGATTTTTGACATCTGGGCATTGACTTTATGGGGCCATTTCCTTCATCTCGAGGAAATAAATACATACTCGTGGCCGTTGACTATTTGTCAAAATGGGTTGAAGCGAAAGCTTTGCCTACCAACGATGCCCGAGTTGTTGTGAAATTCTTAAAATCTCTTTTTGCTAGGTTTGGAACTCCACGAGCTATAATCAGTGGTCGTGGTACGCATTTCTGCAATGACCAGTTTGATAGAGTCATGCAAAAGTATGGTGTAACTCACCGTCTCTCTACTGCGTACCACCCCCAAACAAGTGGGCAAGTGGAAGTTTCCAACCGAGGGATAAAAAGAATTCTTGAAAGGACAGTAGGCGAAAACCGTGCCTCTTGGTCGGATAAGCTAGATGACGCACTTTGGGCCTTCCGTACAGCTTATAAAACACCCATCGGGTGTACTCCATACAAGCTAGTGTACGGGAAGGCATGTCATCTGCCGATTGAGCTTGAGCACAAGGCATACTGGGCCTTGAAACATGCCAACTTCGATATTCAGGCAGCTGGTGATCACCGGAAAGTTCAAATGAATGAATTAAATGAACTCCGTGATCAAGCATACGAGAACTCTTTGATCTACAAAGAAAAGACAAAGAAGATTCATGACTCCAAAATCAAAAACCGCGTTTTCAACGTCGGTGATCGAGTCCTTCTTTTCAATTCAAGATTGAAGATTTTCTCAGGAAAACTAAAATCCCGCTGGTCTGGACCATTCACCATCACTAAAGTATTTCCTTATGGAACCATTGAGTTATCTCAACCCGATGGTCCAAACTTTAAAGTGAATGGTCATCGGTTGAAGCACTATTTTGGAGAGGACATTCCTCCTGTGGTTGTCCTGGATCTACAAACTTTCCCCATGAACTAATGAATGCGGGGATCGAGTCAAGCTAGCGACTCGGGAATCAAAAACAATAGCACACTATATGGGTTTTCACCCGTATTTCTGACTTCTTTCTATTTTCTACCACCCTAGTGTGGGGGAATTGCCCCCCGCTGTTGTATATAAAGTTTCAAAAAAAATCTTTCAAAATAATGGCCGTAGTATTTCCCTTTTACATTCTATGTTTCGGCATAACCGCCGGTACTTTGAATATTGAGGGCAATATTCATTTCTAGTGTGGGGGGAATTCTCACGAATTTTATCATGTAATTATACCACCCAATTCCCCCATTTTTGGCCAAAAAGTTTTTTTGGAGTAAGTGTTTTGCACTTACTCAACTTATGGTTATCAGTCCGCCATGTCTAATAAACAAAAGGATTGGCTAATCCAGGAGCAAACGGCTCTTGGTAAAGATATCTCAAATCCGTTGACGGCTTGCAATTTGCCCAAAATTGTATGGTGTTCAGCTCACCATATCTTTAATTAGTGAAGAGTTGGCTAGCCCGCAAGTTTATAGCTTGTGGTAAAGGCAGTGGAAAACCATAATTGGTAATCGACTCACCAAAGATAGTATATATTATCTAAGAGTTGGCTAGTCCAGAAGCAAACGGCTTCTGGTAAAGACAAATCAAATCCGTTGGAAGCTGGTGATTTGCTCAAAATCATTTGGTTATCAGTGTACCAAGGTTCTTACTTGAACTGAAACATTTGGCTACTCCAGAAGTAATGGCTTTTGGTAAAGAGATTCAAATCCATTAAGTTTTCTCAAAAGATTGCTAGGGACTAGCAATAGTTTAGTGTGGGGGATTGATGAGTGTGCAAATACTCATCATTTTTGGTCAAATCTGAACTGCAAAACACTTAAAAACGCTCAGAAATGCATCAAAATACTGAAAATATCTCAAAATTGTATTTTATATGTCTCAGATGCAAAATGTTTAAAAACAGATGAAAAATGAGCTAAGTTTGCATAATTGGCAGTTTTAGTCCCCCAAGTTTCAAAAGTTGTCAGAAATAGTCCCTGAGCACTTATTTTAAAAGAAAAGTCACCAAAGGTCCTTTTGAAATCATAAGTTGTCATAATTAGTCCTTTGGTGAAAAATGTCATAAGTTTTGAGAAATTACAAGTTTAGTCCTTTGAGTTTCAAAACTTACAAGTTTAGTCCTTTGAGTTTCAAAACTGACAAGTTTGGTCCTTGGAATATTGGAGATTGTCAAGTTTAGCCCTTGGATTATAATTTCAGAATGTACATTATTGGTCCCTGGAAAATCAGACATGGCAGATTTGGTCCTTGGTTTTTATGGAATTTGTTGGGATATGAAAGTGCTGAAGATCTCAAAGTACTGAAGATATGAAAGTACTGTAAGCTGCAAAGTACTGGAAGAAGTCAAATAGTCAAAGTACTGCTAAAGACGAAGTCAAAGTACTGCAAGATGAAGTCAAAGTACTGCTAGAACAAAAGAACTGTTATATTCGTTTATGGAAAGAATTGTATTCCATGTTTAGATTACTTGTCGTACAAGGTTATCAATTGTAAACCGACTAGGATATCCTTGAGCCTATAAAAGGACTCCTAGATTGGCATTAGAGGTACGATTACATACGATTCCAAAAAGAGTTTTAGAGTTTTAGAGAGAAGTTCGATTATCTTAGAGTTGTATTAGAGTATCTGCATAATAAGCAGATTTAGAGTTTGTTAATAAAAGTTTTCTTCTTAGCTTTGTTAAGTAAATTCCGCGTACTTGATAAAGATTGCTCAGTGTTTCTTTGTTAATAACTTAGGATTTATCCGAGGTTATTAAACCTTAACAAGCTAGTTTAGTTAGTTTGATTAAAGTATATCGATCCAACAAGTGGTATCAGAGCTTGTGTGGAAACTCTGACTAGGAAGAAACCCTACTTCAAAAATATTCAAGATGTCGACTGAAGCTGTTCCACCACCCTCAATCACCTCACTTAGAATTCCAATTATCAAGAAGGGAGAATATGATCTCTGGTGCATGAAGATGAGGCAGTATATTGCTATTACAGACCATGCTCTGTGGAATGTAATTGTGAATGGGAATGAAGTTGTTCAAGAACCTGTTCATGTTCCTGGACAACCTATTGCACCAAAAGCAGTCTTACCAGCAGCAACAATAAGGAATCAAGAAAAGGCTCTAAACATTCTCTTGTCTGCCATTCCAGATGGTCATCTTCTCAAGTTTCATGATGCTAAAGATGCTAAGCAGCTCTGGGCTGCTCTCAAGACCAGATTTGGAGGGAATGAAGCCTCTAAGAAGATGCACAGAAACCTGCTAAAACAACAGTTTGAAACTTTCACAGTTGGAGAAAGAGAGAGTCTTGATGCTGCATATGATAGGTTTCAGAATCTCCTCAACATGTTGGAATTATACAAGGCAGAAGTATCAGTTGAGGATGCTAATTTAAAGTTTCTAAGGAGTTTGCCATCCACATGGCATGTGATTGCTACTATGATCAGAGGACAACAAGGATTGGATGTTATGGACTTTGATGATCTTTATCATCAACTGAAGGTGTATGAACATGAGATGAGTGGTCAACCCAATTCCAAATCTCACAGTATTGCTTTTCTATCATCTGAAAAGAAGAGCAGTACTTCCAAAAGTACTGCTTCTCCTCAAAGTACTGTTTCTCAAAGTACTGCTGTTTACAATCCCCCATCATATGCTCAGCAGGCCCCACCATCTACCACTTTGAACTCAGATGAAGTTGTGTGCTCCTTCTTTGCACAACAAGCAAGCTTACCTGTCACTTATGAAGAGGATCTAGCACAGATTGAAGAAGATGCACTTGAAGAAATTGATATCAGGTGGCAAGTTGCTTTGATCACTGCAAGAATCAAAAAGTACATGAAGAAGACAGGCAAAAGTATTGATTTCAAACCAAAACAAGGAATAACTTTTGACAAATCTAAAATTGAATGCTTCAATTGTCAAAAGACTGGTCACTTTGCAAGGGAGTGCAGGTTTGCTAAGTATCAAGCAAACAGAACATCTGAGAAGCCTAAACTTGAGCTCAAAGAAATACCAATAACTGAAACAAAGGCTTTGGTTGCTCAAGAGAAGTTATCAGAAGTTGACTGGAGTGAAGAATTTGATGATGAACCAGTGACTTACTGTATGGTAGCAGTGGAAGATGCAGTTGAAGACACAGTGGAAGCATTGGATTGGAGCACTGCTTTTGATGAAGAATCTGAACATGCTGCTTTGGAATCTGATGATGGCTTTGGAGGATTTGATTGGAGCAAAGAAAGTGAGGATGATCCTGTTCTTCTTGCTATGGTAGCTACTTCACCAACTCAGTCTCCTATCTCTGAGGTATGCTCAAACTGTTATGAGTTTTATCAAAAATTGCTTAACAGCTATGTGATTGAAAGAGATAATTGTATTAGGGCTAGGTCTGAGGTAGCAGGTTATCAAATTACTTTAGAGTCTATGGAAGCTAAAATTATAACACATGAAAATAATGAAATGGCTTGGGCTGAAAAGTATGAACAACAGGATTACCAGTTAAAACTTAGTGAATGGAAACTAAACTGTAAAATTGCTGAAATTGAGACACTAACTAAGGAAAGAGATGAGTTGTTAGCTAAGTTTGCTGCGTGGGGAGAGTCTGGACTGTCCCATGTTGCTTATGTTGAAAAACAGAGAAGGGCTTATATTAGAACAGGCTTAGGATTTGGAATGGATTTTAGTAACATAGATGAAAACCAAACTAGTGATCAGGATGATGGTGTTTTTGAGGACATAACTACTAGTGATGATGAACTCATTAACTATGTAGATACATCTAGTAATGAGGGCTCAGTAAGTGAACCACCTCCTGAATATAAGAAAGACAATGGTTATCATGCTGTTCCCCATCCTATTAATCATCAACCCTCTAGGCCTGATGTTTCTCGTTATGGTGTAGACAGTCTAGAGTTTAGGAAGAAGCTTGTTGCTAAATCTAGATCTGAGAAACCCAAAGAAACTGTTGAAAATCATGTTCAAAATCATGCAGAACCTTTAAACCAAAGTACTGCTCAACAAGCAGTACCTTCTGAACAAGCAGTACCTTCTGCAAAACCTTTTCAAAACAGTACTGCTAAACCTTTTTAGGATAATTTTGGTCAAAACAGATTTTATCAGTCCTCAAGAAGGCAAAATAATTTTGGGCATAGACATAGAAGGAATCACTTTGGACAAATGGGTCAAAAACTGTGTTTTGTGTGTTATAGTCCTACTCATTTAATCAAAGATTGTGACAAACACTCAGAATATCTAAGCAAGTTTCCAAGGAATAAGTCTACAAATCAGAAACCTAGAGAGCACAAACCAGTGTGGACTAATTCAAATAGGGTTAATCACAGAAACTTCACACCCGATCATAGATACCCACATCAGAGAAGAACTTCAGTATCTCACAGTACTTTCCAAAGTACTACTCAGAGACAAGGTACTGATAACACTGCTTGGAATAGGCATTCTAGGATATCTCACTATCAACCTAGAATGTATCACAATTCATATAGGGGATCTAGATCACAGGAACCACCTGTTAAAACTGAATGGGTAAAAAGGGGAAGTACTGGTAAGGGACACACAGTACGTTCAACAAAAAGTGAATCAGATGTTTGTGTGACACAAGAAAATGCTAATAAACTGGTGAAAGAGATTTATGTTGAAAAACCAGAAAGTTTTGAAAATCCACATGCTAAAACTCAAAAGATAATTTTGGATCATCACTTGAAAGATAGTGGGAATTACATACTCAAGGAATTTGAGTTTGTAACTCCACAAGGGGAA
The DNA here is from genome assembly GCA_910596185.1 of Chrysanthemum makinoi. Classification (NCBI taxonomy): domain Eukaryota; kingdom Viridiplantae; phylum Streptophyta; class Magnoliopsida; order Asterales; family Asteraceae; genus Chrysanthemum; species Chrysanthemum makinoi. The sequence continues at coordinate 351,760,114 of OU343222.1, forward strand.
CACAAGTCAGTGATGGCTTGGGTTCCTAAGAGTTTCTAACTCTTTTCTTTGTGTGCAGGGCAACCCAGAAGAGGAGCTTAAAGATCATCTTATTGTGGATAGTGGTTGCTCTGGTAGTATGACAGGCGATAAAGAGATCCTGTCTGATTTTAGAAATATTAGTGGAGGAAAAGTTGCATTTGGGAATGATCCCAATGGAGGAAGGATTACTGGGAAAGGAACCATTAAAGCTGGTAGAATTGATTTTGAGAATGTCAGATATGTGAAGGAGCTAAAGTTCAACTTGTTGTCAGTCTCTCAAATTTGTGATAAAAAGCATCCTGTGTTATTCACTGACACAGAATGTCTCATTCTTTCTTCTGACTTCAAACCTGTTGATGATGACTTGGTAGTACTCAGAGTACCAAGGACAAATGATGTGTATAGTTTAGACATGAAGAGTCTACATTCTTATGGAAGAGCCACATGTTTGGTGGCTAAAGCAACATCTGAAGAGGCACATCAGTGGCATAGAAGATTGGGCCATGTTAATTTCAAGAACATCAACAAACTGGTCAAAGGCAATTTAGTTAGAGGTTTACCTTCAAAGACTTACAAGAATGATCAATCATGTTTGGCATGCAAGAAGGGTAAACAACACAAAGCTTCCTGTAAGAAGCTTGAGGAAAGAAATATTAGAGAACCATTGGAGCTATTACATATGGATTTATTTGGACCTGTCTCTGTGGCAAGTTTAAATAAGAAGAAGTACTGTCTGGTTGTTACTGATGATTGTAGTAGATTCAGTTGGGTTTTCTTTTTGGGATTTAAAGATGATACCTTTGATGCTATTCAAACTCTAATTATAGCACTTGAAAACCAATTACGACTCAAGGTTAGAGGTATTAGATGTGACAATGGAACTGAATTCAAGAACAAGCCTATGGATGACTTTTGTGCAAATAAAGGCATAAAGAGGGAGTTTAGTATTGCTAGAACACCACAGCAAAATGGTGTTGCAGAGAGAAAGAATAGGACCTTGATTGAAGCTGCAAGGACAATGTTAGCAGATTCCCATCTCCCTATTCAATTTTGGGCAGAAGCTGTAAGTACTGCATGCTATGTACTCAACAGGGTCTCTGTCACCAAACCACAGATGAAGACACCCTATGAATTGCTGATGGGCAATAAACCCAACATTCGTTTTATGAAGCCTTTTGGATGCCCTCTTACTATTTTGAATACCATTGATAATCTGGGGAAGTTTGATGGCAAGTCTGAAGAAGGTTACTTATTGGGATATTGCACTAACAGTAAAGGCTTTAGAGTATACAACAGAGTTACTAAGAAGATTCAAGAATGTCTTCATGTTGAGTTCTTAGAAGATCAAGACAATGAGAAAGGAAAAGGTCCTGATTGGATGTTTGATCTTGAGATTTTATCTCCTTCAATGAATTATGTTCCTGTTAGAGAAGAAAATCAACCTTTGCACACTGAAGAAGATATTCAATATGTTGTACATGATGTTCATATTAGACCTGATGCTGTTCCTGATAAATATCCTGCAAGTCCAAAACAGAATACTGATGTTCCTAAGCAAAGTATTGATTCTCCAAAACAAAGTACTGTTGCACCACAATCCTCATTATCTGCAGAGGATCAATCTATTCAAGAGGAACTTAATCAGATGCTTCTTCAAGATGTTTTAGCACATTCTTACACTGATGAACAAAGGAGAGCTTATGAAGAAGCACAGAAGAATAAGACTGCAGAGTACTCTCACAGTACTTTGGACAGTACTTTCGATCAAAGTACTGCTGCATCAGTTGACAGTACTTTAGATAATTTAGATGATTCTATCATGCCTGGGTTAGAAGACACTGATGATGAGCTTGAAGATGAAGGTATTTTCACAGATTCCAATGAAGGTGCTGATTATACTAACTTGGATGATACATATGCAGTTCCACAGTCTCCTATCTTACGAATTCATAAGAATCATCCAGCTGATCAAATCATTGGTCCTTCTACTTCTGGAGTTATGACAAGACATAAAGCTAAGGGTTTCACAAAACCTCACAATGCTTTACTTAGCTTTGTGTATAAACAAAACAGGCTGAATCATAAGGACCATCAAACCTGCTTATTTACTTGTTTCATCTCTCAAGAGGAACCCAAGAATATTGCTCAAGCTTTGACTAAAGAAAGCTGGGTTGAAGCTATGCAGGAAGAACTTCTTCAATTTAAACTTCAAGAAGTTTGGGTTTTATGTGATCTTCCAGATGGGAAGAGAGTTATTGGAACCAGGTGGGTTTTTAGAGTTAAAAGAGATGAAAGAGGCAATGTTATCAAAAACAAGGCAAGGTTAGTTGCTCAGGGTTATAGACAGGAGGAAGGGGTAGATTATGATGAGGTATTTGCTCCTGTAGCAAGGATTGAAGCAATTAGAATATTTCTTGCTTTTGCTTCATATATGGGTTTTCAGGTATATCAGATGGATGTCAAGAGTGCCTTTCTTTATGGTACTATTACAGAAGAGGTGTATGTGAAACAACCTCCAGGTTTTGAAGATCCTAAACATCCAAACAAAGTCTATAAGGTGGTTAAGGCTCTTTATGGTCTTCATCAGGCACCTAGAGCTTGGTATGAGAGGCTCTCTACATTCTTATTACAACATGGATACAGAAGGGGAGCTATTGACAAGACTTTGTTTATCAAGAAAGACAAGAAGGATATCATGTTAGTTCAAGTTTATGTGGATGATATCATCTTTGGGGCTACCAAACAGTCCATGGTTAAGGAGTTTGAGCAGCTGATGCAGAAGGAGTTTCAAATGAGTTCAATGGGAGAGTTAACATTCTTTTTAGGACTTCAGGTTAAGCAGTCCAAGGAAGGAATTTTCATTAGCCAAGACAAGTATGTTGCAGACATACTTAAGAAGTTTAATTTTGATGATATGAAGGCTGTTACTACACCTATTAAATCAATTAATTCATTGGGCAAAGATGAAGATGGACAACCAGTTGAAGTCAAGTTATACAGATCTATGATTGGCTCTCTTATGTATCTTACTGCATCAAGGCCTGATATCATGTTTGCAGTTTGTCTATGTGCAAGATATCAAGTCTCACCAAAAATCTCTCACATGAATGCAGTAAAGAGAATTTTCTGTTATCTGAAACAACAACCTAAGTTGGGGTTGTGGTATCCTAAAGAGTCACCTTTTCACTTAGAAGCTTTTTCAGATAGTGACTATGCAGGTGATAATTATGATAGAAGATCCACAACTGGTGGATGCCAATATCTTGGAAGAAGATTAGTCTCCTGGCAATGCAAGAAGTAGACAATTGCAGCAACATCATCTACTGAAGCTGAATATGTAGCTGCTGCAAGTTGTTGTGGTCAAGTTTTGTGGATGCAGAATCAACTCTTGGACTATGGGTTCAATTTCAAAAATACTCCTATCAATATTGATAATGAGAGTACAATTTGCATTGTGAAGAATCCAGTCTATCATTCCAAGACAAAGCATATTCAGATTAGGCATCACTTTATCAGAGATTGCTATGAGCATAGGCTCATTAATGTGGTTAAAGTTCACACGGATGACAATGTAGCTGATTTACTCACAAAAGGTTTTGATGTGTCACGATTCAATCACTTGGTCGTGAGCATTGGAATGATTAACTACTAAGCTATGTTTAAGGGGAGGACTATAAGGTGTTAGGAATAGTCCTGTGTATTGCTTGAGGGGAGGATGTTAGTTTATACTTGGTTTTTATGAAAGTATTTGGCAAAGTACTGTTTTTCCTGAAAGTACTGCTTGGTAAAGTACTGCTTGGGAAAGTACTGCTTATGTGGAAAGTACTGTTTGTCGTATTAAAGTACTGTTCCAACGGTAATATTGAAGGGTAATTAAAGCCAACGGTTATTTTATTTTGGGCAGTGATTTTTCAAATCCTACCTATAAATAACTACTTTCCGATTTTCCCTCTCACATTATTCTTTACATCTTTTCCATACTTATCTCCCAATCACCAACTCTTTATTATTTGATACAATCTTTATTGTGCTCACTTTTTCAACAATGGCGAATCGTTTAACTGTTTCGAAGCACAATATGGTGGCTAATTTGGACAAGACTGAGGCGAATGTGGCTTTCTATGATATCATTGATTATCTTACTGGGTCGCCTATTAGTTATGCTCTTTTAGTTGAGCCGGATATTATTGAACCATGGATTCAAGAATTTTGGGCTAATGCAAGAGATAACATGGAGGAGGATGAATACTATATTAGATCAACAGTTGCTGGACGAACTATCAAGATTACAGAAGCCTCTATTCGAGAAGATTTATTATTTGGAGATGACGATGGGGCTATTAGATTTGATAAGCAACTGATTTGGGATACTTTTAGGAATCTTGGCTATGAAGGATCATTCACTGAACAAACATTCAAGAAAGCATTATTCTGTCCTCAATGGAAGTTTTTGATTCATGTATTGCTCCATTGCATAAGTTCTAAAAGCACTTCTTGGGAGCAGTTTGGTTCGAATATAGCATCTGCAGTGGTTGGTTTAGCTACAGACAGAATGTTTAATTTTTCAAGGCTTATTTTGGATGGGATGCTATCACATATATCTTCTGGGTCAAAATGGTTGATGTACCCAAGGTTTGTACAGGTTTTCTTAAACAAGCAATTGGCTGATATTCCAAAACCTACTGCTTTGTTACCTGTTATTGTGCAACAAGCCAAAATCTATACATTCATGGCTAGGCGCAGTGATTTGTTCAGAGGTGGAGATATTCCATTAACTACCACTATGATGGAAGTTGTTCAAGCTGTGCGTGATGATGCTGGAGAGGATGAAGAAAGTGAAGGTGCTGATTCTGTACAAGGTACTGCTTCACAAAGTGCTGCTTCACAAAGTGCTGCTTCTGCAAGTACTGCTTCTCTTGAAGGTACTGCATCATTACAGGGTACTGTTTCTCCAGGCCCTGAGGTTCAAGCTGAGATTGAAAGAACACCTACTCCATCTCCTCAACATTCTATTCCTGTTTCGGAGGAACATTCACATCCTCACAGTACTGATCATACAATACCTCGTGAAGGATTAACTTTGGATAACTATGCTTTAACAAGGGAGCTAGTTAGATTGAACAAGACTGTTGAGAGTCAAGCTAAGACAATTCGGAAGTTGAGACGTAGGTATATCTGGTTGAGAAATTTTATTAAACCCTATATTCAAGGATTCAACTTATGGGTTAAAGAGGAAAACAAACGTCGTAAACAACTTCGAAAGGAATTAAAACGAAAGAAGGTTCCTAAGTCATCTTCTGTCAACTTGGGGAGGAATTTCGCAAAAGAAAATTTGAAAGAAGATGTTACAAAGAAGAAAGAATCTGTAATTATTTCAGATTCTGAGGAACAAGAAGAAGAAGAAGTACAAGTTCAAAGTACTGGTGATCAAGGTACTGATCATCAAAGTACTGATTTTCATGATACATCTAGGCAAGAAGCAATAACTCCAAGGATATTGAATTTTGAAGAAGAAGCTGTTCCTTCTACATTTGTTATACAAGAAGAGGAGGAAGCTACATTCATACCTATCCATTCTGCTAGTGATGATGAAGTAATTGCTACAATATTGGATTTGTCACAACCAAGAAGAGGGGTTACTATTAGAGATGTACAAGAAGAAGAATTACCAAGAGCTTCTCAACCAGCTATTGATCCTAAAGACAAAGGGAAAGGTATTCTGGTTGAAACTAAGAAAAAGAAACTCACTTTGGCAGAACTTAGAGCGATTGAAGTGGCTAGGAATGAAGCTGCTGCTAGAAAAGTTCAAGAAGAGTTGGATGCTAAAGATAGAGAAGAACAGCAAGCTCAAGAAGCTAAAGATAGAGAAACAGCTCGAAAAGTTCAAGAAGAATTAGATGCTGAAACTGCTGAACCTTTACAATCTCCTACACCTGTTAGATATATGCCAAGAAGACCGAATTTAGCTAAGGACAGGAATGCTATGATGGCTTATTTGAAAGGTAGAGGATATAAGGGTTTACAGAAGCTTAACTATGTTGATATGAAAAGACTCTATGATGCTGAAACAAAAGCTTATAAGAAGAGTATTGCTGATATTAAAGACTTCAGAGAAGAAGCTTATTAGACTGAAGCTGAAAGGAAGAAAAGCTTAAAGAGAAAAAGAAAAACTGAAGTAACAGATGTTCAGTTTTCAAAGAAAGAAAAGGTTGAGTTAAGATCTGAGACTAGTGATGAATTGAAGAATTATCTCAGAGTGGTAGATTTTGATTACACCAAGGAAGATGATGATATGAAGATGAACAGATCAAAGATCAGTGTTTTCAAAGTTGAGAAATCTAAGAATGGAGATTACATGGTTTTTCATAAGGAAGATGAAAGTTTTAAAGTTTTCAAAAGGATATGGGATTTGCTGCATGTTATTGATAGAGTAGACCTATTCTACTTATATCATGTTGTGAAGGCTTATTTTGAAGATCATCCATTTGAAGGGATTGGATTGGTTTTACATGGTGATCTCATAACTATGTGGGAAACTGAAGAAGAGAGCACTGATGAAATATGGAAGAATCAAGAAAACTGGGAAATAGTTTGCTGGAGATTCTTTGAAGAATCTGGAGTTCATGTTTTGGAGCTAGAGAATGGAACAATGATACACATGTTTGCAGAAAGAAGATACCCTCTTACAGTTGAGCTCATGAGAAGAATGCTAGAGCATGGATTGGAAGTAGAAGAGGCTAATGAAACTGCTTGCATGGTTATCAATCTGTTTATTAACTGGACTACCATTGCTGAAGATGATCTATAACTGGTATGAATTATTTGAATAAATACTTTTTGATATATCAGTACTTTTATTCAAAGTACTGCTGATCAGACAGTACTTTCATCAAAGTACTGTTTGCTGAACTAAACCAGTTAAATAAATTTTAGAAGAAACCTTTTTGCTAAAAGTAATAAATATTTTGAAATAAAGGTTTGATAAATGGTTTTTGTGATGATAACATCAATAGGTTATCAATCCACCATGGTTACAAAAGGATTGACTAATCCATGAGCAAACGGCTCTGGTAAAGATATATCAAATCCGTTTTTAGTTGACAACTTGCTAATAAGTTGGATGGTAATCAACTCACCATATCAGTAATGTGAAGAGTTGGCTAGCCCACAAGAAAATGGCTTGTGGTAAAGGCTGTGGAAAAACCATTATTGGTAATTAGTTCACCATTAGATAGAAGAACTAACTAGTCCAGAAGGGTACAGCTTTTGGTAAAGACAAAACAAATCTGTTGATAGCTGATGGTTTGCTAAAAATCATATGGTTATCAATGTACCATGGTCTTACACACCAAAACATTTGGCTACTCCAAAGATAATGGCTTTGGTAAAGAGATCTAAATCCATTAAATTTTCAATGATTCACCTCTCACAGGAGTTAACACACCTGGAAGTGATGAGAATAGTATGCAACTTAAACTGAATTAATGTACAAATTGTCATATGTTGCTGTGTTGCTGAAAAGATGGAGTTTGCTGGATGTTGCTGTTAAAGAGAACAATTCTAAGAGATACTTTGACAAGAACAGATGCTACAAATGATACAATCTAAAGACTATGAAACAATCCGTTTTTAAAGATGAAGCTGTTAAAGATATATTCACAAAGGAACTTGAAGTCAAGCAAGTAGAATTCAAGTTAGGGGAGGATTGTTGGGATATGAAAGTGCTGAAGATCTCAAAGTACTGAAGATATGAAAGTACTGTAAGCTGCAAAGTACTGGAAGAAGTCAAATAGTCAAAGTACTGCTAAAGACGAAGTCAAAGTACTGCAAGATGAAGTCAAAGTACTGCTAGAACAAAAGAACTGTTATATTCGTTTATGGAAAGAATTGTATTCCATGTTTAGATTACTTGTCGTACAAGGTTATCAATTGTAAACCGACTAGGATATCCTTGAGCCTATAAAAGGACTCCTAGATTGGTATTAGAGGTATGATTAAATACGATTCCAAAAAGAGTTTTAGAGTTTTAGAGAGAAGTTCGATTATCTTAGAGTTGTATTAGAGTATTTGCATAATAAGCAGATTTAGAGTTTGTTAATAAAAGTTTTCTTCTTAGCTTTGTTAAGTAAATTCCGCGTACTTGATAAAGATTGCTCAGTGTTTCTTTGTTAATAACTTAGGATTTATCCGAGGTTATTAAACCTTAACAAGCTAGTTAAGTTAGTTTGATTAAAGTATATCGATCCAACAGAATTGCAAAAGTGGTCCTTGTATTAATAAGCACCCTTGACCCTCTTTGGACCTTGACCCCTGCCTCTATACTTGTGCCCCCCCCCCCCTTTTTTTGACCCCTGCCTATAATACACCCAAGTCAAACCTCCCCAGTCAAACACCCCTCCCGCCAAAGTCTTCCTTCTTCACCCACCTCCTCTGCAACACTCAACCAACCTTACCTCCAGCTCACTCTCTCCACACCATGTCCCCTCCACCTCAACAACATCCAAGAAGCATTAAATGCTCCCCCCTCCTAGCACTCAACCCCCCAGTTGCAATATATCTACTTTCCCGCCAAAAAGCCATCAATGGCTAAAATCCACTCAAGTAATCCAATGGCTGTAAAAACAAGTGGGATTTGCTCAGAAACCAAGTGGGAGCAATTTTGGTGTATAAAAAGAAGAAAGAGAAGGAGAGACAAGAGTAGTTTTTTTAGTTTTCACTTCCTTGTATGTCGTTTTTAATTAAATGGTCTTAATTAGTTTCTAAAATTGTAATTTTAAGCTTTCTTGTATTGAACCTAAGCTATTTAGTCTTTTGTAACTCATTTCAAGCATTAATCTCAAGGTTTTATCTAAGTTCATGTTTTTATGTTTCCTGTTATAAATTCAGTCTACATGTTCTTAAATCCAAGCTCCAAAGAGCTTATTTCTAAACTCAAACAAGCCCACTGAAGCTGTTGATAGCTTTCAGTGAGCTTCAGAAACAGGTACAAGCTAAATCTCATATTGGTCAACAAAAGTCAACCTGGGGAGAAATTTGGGTTAGGCAGTTATAGAAATGGAATTTGGTTGATGCAGAGTTGGATATGGGTTGATTAAGCTTGGTTTGGATTGGTATTGGGTTTAGAATAGTTCTCAGATAAGCTGCCTTAGCTGGACTTCATGTGAGTATTGATTTTCTTTTAAAACTGTTTAGCTTATAAACTTGTTAGATTAGCTCAGTAATAGCTTAGATTAGCTTTAATCTCAGTAATTTATTTGTTACTTTAGTTCATTAGTTTTGCTGTTTTAGTTTACTTTTTCTTCATTTAATTTAGACTTTGCAAATTAAGCTCAGATTAGCTATAGTGTAGTTTAATTATTTAGAACTCATTAGTTAGTGGTAATTTAGCTTATAGACTCTAGATAAAACAGTATTAAGGATCAGACATTTGATCTAGTAGTTCAAGTTTGCAATACAGTCATGTAACTAGTGTTTGGATTGGCTCTTAAATCTGTGATAGAAGTAAGGTTAGTGTTAATCAATTGATGCATCAGTTTATATTAGGTCTATAGATGTCATTTAGCTCATATTTTTGCATGCTAGATCTTTAAAAGTCAAAATCATTCTAAATCTGTCCTATTTGCATATCTGTTGGGATTTTTTAAAGATCAAAACCTTGATCTGTGTTAAGAAATCATTAGAATGGCTTGAATTAGTCTTAGTTAACCATAAAACATCAAAAGCAGTTCATAAATTGGTTTCAAATTTCGTTTTGGTCAAAATACCATAACTGTCAAAAAGTCAAAAGTTGAAAAATCTGTTTTTCACCCAACTTGGTAGAATTTTCATTGATTCATTATTGGATCAATTCAAGTGAAATTTTGGATTCAATAAGTTCAATTGGTCAAGAATTGAAAAGTGATTTTTGGAAATTTTTTGTAAGTCTTTATAAGCTCCAAATCAGCTTGTCAATTGGGGATAAAGTGCCCTGTGCACTGACTCAGTGATAACTGAGTATGCACAGGTTTGTGCAGAGCTTGTCAAAAGCTCATTTGAGCTCATCTCAGGCTCATTTTTGGTTTATAAGTTCCTGTCCAGGTCTACTTGAGACTGTGACATCTGGTTTTGAGTTTCAGCTTATTTGAGTAGCTTATTTTCAAGCTACAAAGTAGTAGCTCAAAACTGTTTTGGTTCTTAAGTATAATTCACATCAAATACTTGTTCCCTGCTCCCCAGAGGTTTAGAGTAGTTAGTTTAGGTTGCTTTCTAGTAGTTTGAGCATAAGTTAGGTCCTGTGATCATTTGGTTCTTTGTGGTAGTCTCTAGCTTAATTCAAGTGCTTATTTATAAGCACTTTTCTCTACAGCTTCATAATCCTTCACATAAGCTATTGTTTTTATATTTTTCATAGACTTAGAATATTAATTTAGACTTTTCCTGAAATTTTCATAATTTTTCATCACTGTTTGCTATTTTTCTTTATTTTAATCAGTTTTTAGGCATTTTTAATTAGCTTTTAATACAATTAATTCAGAAAAGCTTCTAAAAAATAATTTTTCAATTTTCCTAGGTTAATATAAATATAAAAAGCAAAAAAATAATTTTCCAGATTTTTCCTAGTTTAATTTGTAATTTTTAGCCATTTAATTATTTTTAAATAGTTTTTAATTCATAGAAAATAGAAAAATAATCAGAAAAATACAAAATTAGTTTTGAAAATTCTCTTTAGTTATTTTAGATTTTTCTAAATCATAATTTCACTTTTCTAGCTTTATTTCATATTTTCTTATATTTTAGGGTATTATTAAATAGGTAAAAATAGTTTTTAATTAATAATAATTAAATAAATAGTTATAAAAATAATTTTCTTTTTCTCAAAATTTTCTCTTATCATTAGGTTTGTAAAAATTTCATTTTTATATTTTTAGGATTAATACTGTTTCAATTTCACATTTTCTTTTGTACGTTACGTAGTTTTTAATTTAAATTTATAATAGAAAAATCAAAAACATCATTTTAAAAAATAGTGATAGCGTTTATTTAATATAATTTAGCTTTTTAATTTTCTTTCATTTTTCCTTTGTCATCTAGTATCAATCATAACCCTTTTCCCGTTCAAATTCACCCGATCACTATACGTTTGGTGATTCAGTCGCACAGCTCGTTGGGACTTAACGACCTGGGGAAACACTAAACTCCTCTAGATATTCATTGCATTGGTTCTGAGCTGTTTGAAGTTTATTACGGTTAACCATTCACAAGTGGTTAGCTTGTGTGATAAACTTGACGGTTTGGCATCGATCACCAAACTACAGTAGATTGTCACACAATTGACTGTGTTTGGAATTGAGGTAGATAAGGAAGACCTCAATCTGAAGTTTCTAAGGAGTTTACCTTCTAAGTTTCATACTAATGTTACAGTCTGGGAAAATAAAGCAGATATTGAAACTATGTAGCTCAATGATCTTTACAATAACTTCAAACTCATTGAACAAAGGTTGAAGAAGGCAGGGAAACTTGGTACAAGCTCTAGTAGCTTGGCATTGTTGTCAACCTCTGTTGACAGTGATGATGATTTTTCCCCTGCTGGTTCTACAGTTTCCACTGGTAATGTTAGTGTTACCACTGCAGCTTCAAAGAAGAAGGTTGTTGGTATTGAATATCCTACCTTTTATGCTTTTATCTCCACTCAAGTTAATGGCTCTATATTAACTCATGAAGACATAGAGCAAATTGATGAAGATGACTTGGAGGAAATGGACATAAAGTGGCAGATAGCTCTTCTTAGCATGAGGGCTAGGAAATTCTACAAGAAAACTGGCAAACCAATTCACATCAATGGGGGTGAAACTGCAGGGTTTGACAAAAAGAAAGTAGAGTGTTTCAACTGTCATAAGTTGGGAAATTTTGCTAGAGAGTGCAGAAGACCAAGGAAGCAAGACAACAAGTCTACTTGGTTCAAGCAAAAGAAGGAACCAACTGTGGAGGAACCAAAGGCAATGTTGGCTATTGATGGTGTTAGCTATGATTGGAGTTTCATGGCTGATGAACAAGAGGAACAAGCTTCAGATGGTGCTTTCATTGCTACAGAACATACTCTCATGGCTTTCTCTGACTCTGATGTAAAAAATTTTGAATGTTGTTCTAAAACATGTAGAGCTGCTAGGGAAGTTGAAAGGCTTAATGATCTATATTCTAATGAAAGCAAGAGTTGTATAGTGCTAATTATATTGTGTCAAACCTTAGGAGAGGCATAGTTGTATTAGAAAAACAACTTGAGCATTATAGAGAAAATGAGTCAAAATATAATGATGATATGATTCTTCTTAGGAGAGAAATAGATCATACAAAAGCTATGAATGAAGCTTTGAAAGAAGAGTTTGAAAAGCTTAAAAAGAAACTGAGAATGTTAATTTATCTGTTGACACTTTGTATTACCAGTCAAAGTCAATTGATAAAATTTTGAATGCTCAAATCATAAGTAAAGCTAAGTCTGGTATGGGTTATAACACAGCTCCCCCACCATTAAGAGGTGTTCCATCAACTCCAGGCATATATTTAGCTCATACAGGCTTAAAAGAGTTTCAGAATCTTGAATGTGAATATGGTCCTCTTAAGAACACATTTGTGAAAACTGAGGAACAGGTTAAGCAAGAAACTGATGTTTTTGAAAGTGCTAGTGACTCATCTGTTGTTGATGAGAATGTTAAAAAGAATGTAGAGGCTTCTATCCCAAAAGTTGTTAATACTGTTACAGAGGAACCTAGGAAACCAGTTAATAAACCTAGATCACCTGTAAAGGTATGCTGAGATGTATAGAAACAAGCCATCAGCTCCTAGGGGTAACCAGAGGAGTTGGAATCATGTTAAATCTCAACAACTTGGTAGTGATTTTGTGATGTATAACAAAGCATGTTATATATGTGGTAGCATTTATCATTTACATGCTAACTGTGACTATCATTTTGGGAGAAGGGAAGTTCATGGGCACAAAAGGGTGGAGTCTAACAAGTTCCAAAACAATTTACACCCTAAACAACACAGCAAAATGGTCCCAAGAGCAATCCTATTAAGAAGTGGTCTTAAAACTTTTGCCACTGCAAAATCAGTTAATACTGCTCACCCTAAATCACCTGTTTCAAGTGCAAAACCCAAAACAACTTTTGCAAAATCTGCACAAACAGGTAAAAGGTATTTTTCTAATAAAAGGGTTCAATCTAATCTACAGTGGGTACCAAAAACAAAGCCAGCAGTTACCACTTCTCAATCAAAAGTTACCACTGTAAGGCATATAAACAAGACCAAGGGACACATGGGCAATGCTGTTGATAACGCTACACGCGTCGTTCGGGGTCAAAGGAACTTTCTTTTCGTCGAGCAAGTTTTTCAACACCCTAGGCAGTGAACCTAATCGTTGTAGTGTAGTATTAGGGTAAACCACGGGTATTGATATCGTTCTCTATGGGAATAGGTATGCTAGTGAGAAGTTACTACGCTAAGGTTGGGGTTGAGGAAGATTATTTTTTATCTTTTTATATTTTTTTAGGAAAGGAAAGGTACGAATCTCGGGGTTTGGATTTGGGGGGTTGGTATTGCTACCGATTACTCTACTTATCTAATTATCTAATCTAAGGTGTATGTAGTCTATGTCTAATTATTGTGTGCTCGTATGATAGTTTAAAGATGTATTTACTTAGGTTTTACTACTCCTTAATTATCTCCTATTGGTGGTTGAATTGTCACGTCCTTATTCTTAGTTGCGTTATGTGTCTAAGGTTGTAGGGTATGCGTTTCTCCCTAACTCTTTGAACTTACCAAAGGGTCTCGTCTACAAAACCCACTAGGGATAATAAACTCTTACTATAATGCACTCTTTGGATGGTTTAGCTTACAACTACTCAAGGAGTTATATTCTAAGGTTCACAAAGATTTAATCAAGCATTAAGTACACAACGAATGACCTATCGCATTACTAGATCATTAATCAACTAAGATAAGAGACAACCAATCAATATTCAAGTAAATTAGCCGGACATGGAGAACATGCAAGCATACACACAAATAATCAAAGACATAATTGTATTAATGAAGTAAAACACTTATCTTGGTGTAAGATAGGGTTTAGAACCCTAAAATATTGTACAAGACAGCCTTGGTTCGGTTTAGGTTTTTACTCCAAAAGACTACACACTAATACTGAAAAATTCGGATTCTATATATAAGATTACATCTGCGACGGCGTCACCTTTTGTTTTGTGACGCCGTCATTAGGGTTTCGTCTTGGCCACGTTAGACTTGCGACGGCGTCACCTTATGCTTGTGACGCCGTCCTCTTCAGCTTCTGACGCCGTCTGGATTGCATCTAGGCCGTCTGAGTTGCGACGGCCTACTCTTTTATAACTTGACGTCGTCACTTGAAAATAGGAGTTTTGGCTTCTTTCCCGTCACAAAATCCTCCGACAGCGTCGCGTATAAGCTGTGACGCCGTCACCTTATGTTTTCAACAGCTTTGAGTGTCTCGATTCTGACTTTGGCCATTTTCTTCGTATATTCGCGCCTTTTCGTCCAAATAAGTGTCATTCCAGCATTTTGCCTTCAATAGACCTAAAAAGTGAAAAGGAACGATATTAAGCAATAACGGATACAAAAGTGATCAAATAAGGACTTAAACGACCCCTCAAAAAGGTACCTTTTAAAACCTTATCAAATATCCCTACACTTGGTATTTGCTTGTCCTCAAGAAAATGTGCTTTTAGCCAATTAATTTATAAGTTAGGGGTCATGAAGCATAGGTTTAAAACGGTCCACAACACATATAAGCCCCGCAAAAGTCATAACAAGCACGGAAATTATATACTAGCACCTCACATGGGGTGTTTGGATACTCACATCTCTCTCGGGTGTATATGAAATATAACAAATTGGAAATGGAATATAAACACTCATTAACCGGTCCTAGTACATAGATTACCATAGGCTTGAGAATAGATCAAACCTCCATCGCTTTGGCGTAAGCACCTAGGAAAGACTATCAAAGAGGTCTTTAAAAGGTTGTAACGTTAGGCTTACGGTATGGAAACAAAGGGTTTGGTGGGATAGGCTATATAGTGGTGGCAAGTCAAAAATCTATATGTTAAATGCATACGAAGAATGGCGTTGCTAAGCCAAGACTCGACACTCTAGACTCTAGCTAACTGAAATAAACAAACATAAATTTAAAGGATAGATGTAGAATGGTAGCCCGTATGTTTTTTTTTTTTTTTGATTTTTTTTTTTTTCATTCATACACTTTTACTCTACCATCCTCTACGGTAACATCAAAATGATAGGGATTTATAGGCACATCCCTACACTTGAGTTTTTATTACTCTAACACTAATTTGACCCGAATTGAAAAGATCAAAACAGTTGGGGTACATTATTATGCAAACAAAGGGAATTTGAATTTAACGTTCCCTTCCCGTCATTTCATAAACTTTAACTTTTCCCATGAATCCCAATCTTCCCAAAACTGTATACAAAGGATATGACTTGACTTGGCAACTCATGCAAGCAACCAGATAATTGAACTAAGGGTTTAGGGTGATAACAATAATGCACTAAAAGTGAGTGCATACAGGGTAGGCTAAGGCGATTTGGGTGTATATTTGGGGGTGGGGTGTAAACAATGCTCTTCATTGATATTCCGGAAAAACCGAAACATCACGAGAACCGCGAAAAGGATAGGCTCTGAGTGGTTAACTAGGGGTATCGTGTACTAAAGATGAGTACAACGCAAAGGGTGTGGGGGAATTACTCAACCGATGTAGAAGAAGTAATTATATTACGGGTATCAAACAAGGGTTATCCTAATGCCTCTTATCATTTAGTTATTCCTAACTACACAAGTGTAGTCTTACTAGCAATCTCGGAATGCATCACAAAACAAGTTCTAGAATCTAATATACTACCGGTTCACACACTAAGCATTAAAGATGAATGCTTTAATTCCTACTAATCTAAGGGAGATCCTCACATTTTGGGTGGAATTTAGGTGGTAAAGGATTTTTGTGCTAATCATGCAACTTCCTATCCGTGAGACGCTTTTGTTAAGACTAATAGCCCACTCCTATATATCATGAAAAATTTCAAATTTGGTGCCAAAATTACCCTAACCGACATTTTCTCATGGTTTATTACACAAATACAATTGGACAAAGCAAATAATCAAGGATAAGTATAGTTTCAAAGTTCCCGTTTTATTTTCCCTCCCTACACTTAAACTGAACATTGTCCCCAATGTTCCCCGAAAGTATCAAAGGTATGATAATGGAAGGTAGTTAAAAACGAAAGAAACTAGTACTCCTCTGATTAGCTCGGTAGGATCCGTGTGTGAAGTAGTGGTTAAATCCTTTCCAAGAAGAATGTGTGCGTGAAAAGCTCCTTCCAATCTTATGTATCTTCTTCTTGATAAATAAAACCTGCACACTTGAAGAAAACAAACAACCCAACGCATCAAACCGAACAAAGAAAAATCACAGCATGATGTAATTCCAGACTTAAATAAGATATAATGCTTGTGGAATGTATGTTTGCAGATTTTCTAGAAAATTAAGACCTGGAAAATTCCAAAAATTTATAAGTAGCACATAAAACGAGAAAGAGTAGTAAGCAGTTTCTATTCCTCCTGATGCCGTCAGGTTACGACCCTGACGCCGTCAGGTTATCATGACAGAAACTGGTCTGCGATTTTCTGGAAAAAATTCTGAAAAATTTTTATCTTTAAAATCTGGAAAAATTTCCTGCAATAACATCCATTATGACTCGATACAAGCATTTGACTCAAACAAACACACATGTATATCTTTTAAATAATTGTAATTCTCATGTTCGCGTTTCTTTTGAAAACGTGTGTAATCCTCCCTACACTTATCCCTTATGTAAAATACCTTTATATGTAATTAAGACGAGGTTAAAGACAAAATAAAGCATTTTTAAAAATTCAAACATGAGAATAAACAATTAATAAAAGATATACGCCACACAAATGAAATTGAAAAACAAATACACATGGGTTGCCTCCCAAGAAGCCCTTGTTTTTGTTCGAGTCACGAGCCTGACTCTACCCTTATTTAACAGATAAAGGGGAAGTTTTCCCTACACTTACGTTTAAGTGCGGGTGATAGTAGCGATACACACCCTTAGGGTGGAAATTTGCTACGTGAGGAGAGGGTGATGGGTGATTTATGTACTCAAAGGAGTGTGCTCCATTCATTATAACCTTACCTAATTCAATTGGTGTAGCGGGTGAATCAAATATCTCTCCTAAAAATGGATCATCTTCTATCAACTTCAAAAGATTCTTAGTTAAGGATCCATCTTGACCTAATAAACCCGGTTTAAACCCATAATGTTTCTTGTTATCAACCATGAATGGGTGATATAAGTGTGTAAGGTCATGGGTTACTCCTATATTAGCTTCCACTCTACATGGCCTAGAATCTACCACCTTTATCAAGCAACTACCCGGACTATCTATTTTGATGGGTGGATTGGGGCCTAATTCAATTCCAAGATTCACATCTAAAGACGGAACATTGGGTAAGGTTTTTGGTTGAGGCTCCGGTTCATCAAAATTAAGAACTTCCCTAGGACTAAGAGAGAGGCCATGACAACAAGCATCTAAACCTACATTCTCTAGTGGCGTTTGGTCCAAAGGTTCTCTATCAATCGGGGCTCCTATAGTCTTTTCTACTTCTTCCGGGTAAGTTATAGGTGATGTGTGTTCCTCAAGTGATAGTAGGGCTTGTGGGCTTGGAGTTTCCACCTTTTTCTCCATTATATCTAGATCTCCTAAATGTTTGAAATCTATCCCACACATGCAACTAGGTATTTTAGCTTCAACCATCTCACAATCTTGTCTGGGTTTAGGTTTCATGTTCTTAAAAACTAAGTCTTTTTGATCATGATGCCTAAGGTTAGATAAATCCTCCTTATCCATTTCCTCAAGTTGTAACAACTGAAGGTTTATGCATAGGAGGCTTTTCTGAAAAATTCTAAAGATGGTGTCACTAAAAGGAGTTGATCTTGACAACGATCGTTGAATAGAAGCCACACAAACACAAAATATATCAAATCCATCCAATCTTACACCCTTCTTCTTTTGGATATCTTTAAGATCACTCACAAATTTATCAGAACAATGAAAACGAACCCGACTTGAGAAATTCAATTGTTCTTCATTTGTTAATGATTCAAATGCAACTTCACTTGCCATAGCGACAAATGAAAGGGGTTTTACGAACACAAACACAAAGAAGGGGGATAGACTACAAGGAAGTTAATAAAAAGAAAAAAAAAATCTCACTTGATAGGAATCTTGTGAGTAGACCTAAACGAGATATAAATCAAGCTTAAACAATAACTATTCCCCGGCAGCGGCGCCAAAAACTTGATAACGCTACACGAGTCGTTCGGGGTCAAAGGAACTTCCTTTTTGTCGAGCAAGTTTTTCAACACCCTAGGCAGTGAACCTAATCATTGTAGTGTAGTATTAGGGTAAACCACGGGTATTGATATCGTTCTCTAGGGGAATAGGAATGCTAGTGAGAAGTTACTACGCTAAGGTTGGGGTTGAGGAAGATTATTTTTTATCTTTTTATATTTTTTTAGGAAAGGAAAGGTACGAATCTCGGGGTTTGGATTTGGGGGGTTGGTATTGCTACCGATTACTCTACTTATCTAATTATCTAATCTAAGGTGTATGTAGTCTATGTCTAATTATTGTGTGCTCGTATGATAGTTTAAAGATGTGTTTACTTAGGTTTTACTACTCCTTAATTATCTCCTATTGGTGGTTGAATTGTCACGTCCTTATTCTTAGTTGCGTTGTGTGTCTAAGGTTGTAGGGTATGCGTTTCTCCCTAACTCTTTGAACTTACCAAAGGGTCTCGTCTACAAAACCCACTAGGGATAATAAACTCTTACTCTAAGGCACTCTTTGGATGGTTTAGCTTACAACTACTCAAGGAGTTATATTCTAAGGTTCACAAAGATTTAATCAAGCATTAAGTACACAACGAATGACCTATCGCATTACTAGATCATTAATCAACTAAGATAAGAGACAACCAATCAATATTCAATAATTAAGTTTCATACTCCCTAAGCAAACACACAAGTAAATTAGCCGGACATGGAGAACATGCAAGCATACACACAAATAATCAAAGACATAATTGTATTAATGAAGTAAAACACTTATCTTGGTGTAAGATAGGGTTTGGAACCCTAAAATATTGTACAAGACAGCCTTGGTTCGGTTTAGGTTTTTACTCCAAAAGACTACACACTAATACTGAAAAATTCGGATTCTATATATAAGATTACATCTGCGACGGCGTCACCTTTTGTTTTGTGACGCCGTCGGGTCGCCGTCATTAGGGTTTCGTCTTGGCCACGTTAGACTTGCGACGGCGTCACCTTATGCTTGTGACGCCGTCCTCTTCAGCTTCGGACGCCGTCTGGATTGCATCTAGGCCGTCTGAGTTGCGACGGCCTACTCTTTTATAACTTGACGTCGTCACTTGAAAATAGGAGTTTTGGCTTCTGTCCCGTCACAAAATCCTCCAACAGCGTCGCGTATAAGCTGTGACGCCGTCACCTTATGTTTTCAGCAGCTTTGAGTGTCTCGATTCTGACTTTGGCCATTTTCTTCGTATATTCGTGCCTTTTCGTCCAAATAAGTGCCATTCCAGCATTTTGCCTTCAAGAGACCTAAAAAGTGAAAAGGAACGATATTAAGCAATAACGGATACAAAAGTGATCAAATAATGGCTTAAACGACCCCTCAAAAAGGTACCTTTTAAAACCTTATCAGCTGTGAAGGCCTCAGCACGTTGGGAATGGAAACCAAAAGGAATAACCTCATCAACCAATCCCAATGGTGTATCAATGACCTTTGATAGATATAACTATATTGATACACGAGGCAGATCTAAGTCAATCATGGCTTAAGGAAACTAACCCATTTCTTAAATGTGTAGGAACATCCAAAGACAAAAAGATCAGATCAAGGATATACAGATAGTGGGTGTTCAAGGCACATGACTGGCAACAAGTCCTATCTTTCTAATTTTGAACATTATGATGGACAGTATGTCAGCTTTGGAAATGATGTTAATGGAACAATAAGAATGATGCAAGAACTCTAAAGTTAAAGAAAAACATGGATCACTATTTTTATTTCACAAAAACTGCACACTGAGTGCAGTACATCCATCCATGGATTACAGACAACAAGCATCATTACATCAACTGAAAACAACTAACATCAACCTACTCCAAACAAAAGCTTCACATTCTACCCATACCCATCCCCAACCTAACAACCACCTATCATCTATGGCTTCTTTGGGAAGGCCCAACTTGGCATCACCTTTGGTGCCATACGCCTGTCAATCACATTATACACCTTAGGGCTTGCTAGCCCCATCACCACTACTCCAACAGGTGGTGAGGATGATGAAGGTCCATCTTGTGGTGGTGCTGTCAACAATGGTGCAAAAGGTGGATTCTGCAGTTCTCCTTGTGGAAGGATTGAAGCAAGAGGTGGAACTACAAGGACTCTAGAAGCTGTTTCTTCATCATACTATTCATAAGGTGATACATATGAACTAATGTCTGAGCTGTCCTCTTTTATGATGGCATCTTGTGACATGGGTTGCAGTGATGATGGACCAGCAACTGATGGAGTTGTGCTTATTGCCAAATGAGATCTTTTTCCAGATACAACCTCTTCATACTCTTCATTTTCCACTCTTCCTGGGTTGTTCAACACAAAATTATCCCAAGAACTGTCTGATGAGCTGTCAGAAGAGAGGTTAATCGGATTTGAATGACTCATGGTGTTGGAAGAATGAAAGTCTTTGAAAGAGAAATATTTGGAGTATGTGAGATATGGATAGTTTGTGAGTTATTGGTTCTTAAATACAAGATTTAGTAGGAATCAGTAAGTTAATGAGGGGAAGGTATAAGTGGTTGAGGAGTAAATGAATTCTTTGACTTTGGTGGCCGGATTAATAACTTGGAGTTGACTTGCTGACTGTGTGGTTTAGTACTGGTCTAACCACTGCATGCAAAACTTTTGCATCTACTTCTAGTTAATTTGTCTAACCACTACTAACCTTAACAATGTTTTCAGTGTTTGAGTTCTATGTGTGATATGCAGGATTGAAGTAGTATTTGTCTAAATCAAGTTGTTGCTGTTTAAGTGCTTGTATTTATGTTTGTCCACTCACTTTTAAACTGAAAATAAGCTTAACAGTGGGAACTCAAATACAAGCAGTGGAAAAAGTAAAACAAAGAAACTTCATTGCATTCAATCTAAAGTGAAAGTTCATTACATTCTACTGAGAGTAATTGAAGTCATCAACAAAACACAAAGTTAGAAACCTAAAACATCATGCTAAAGCTACTCCATTGGCTTCTTGCCTTTGCCCCGGTAGTTGTGCTTGGCCTTGTGTGCTCTCTTCCTTTTGTTCTCAAAGGTTATTCTTGGACAAGCAAGACCAAGAACTTGTGGAGGAGGCATTGGTAGTCTTGCAGGTTTCTCTGGTATGGAAATTTTCTTCATGTTGGAGATAGCTGTTCCCAAAACTTCTGACAAAGCATTTGTCAACTTCTTGGACAAGGCATAGGTATCATCTTGATCATCATCATCCGATGAGCTGGAGTAAAACTCAAGAAAAGGTGCACGCTTCGCAACAGGATTTACAGTCTTCTTAGTAGGCTCCTTGGAAGAAGAACTAGTGGAATAGCATGGAATGTATTCCCATGCTGATATCTCTATGTCAGACTCTGAAGAGATGTCAATGATGTTTGGAAAATTGCTCATTGCGATTTTTAGGGTTTTTATGCAGGTTTGGTTGTGTTTTGATACAGACTATGCAAAGTTGAATCGTCTTATATAGGCAAAGTCAATCAAGAGGTTTAATTAGAAAAGATATTTACTTGTACATATTTTGGTATGTTTTAAAGTAAATATAGATATTATTGGATTGACTTTGGGAAGGTATTGTATCTTTGATTAAAATAAGTCGGCTATGCATATTCTTTGTATTATCCTAACATGTGCAGGTACATAACCAAATCAAGATGGGAGATGACCTTAAAAGGTGTATAACTGAGACACACAACAAATGGTTATTGATTCACCATGTCTAATACACATAAGAATCAACTAGTCCAGAGCAAACGGCTACTGGTAAAGACTTGACAAATCCGTTTATGGTTGATAGTTTACCAAAACTATATGGTTATCAACTCACCATATTCTTTATGATTAAGAGTTGGCTAGTCCATAGCAAATGGCTCATGGCAAAGACATATCAAATCCGTTGATAGCTGGTAGTTTGCTAAAAACTATGATAAGAGCAGTCTAGTTTTTATATGTTTTTCTTTACCACTGCTCTTTGAAATTTTTATGAAAAATTACACTGCTAGTTCACAGTTTCCACTGACAGTAGTATTTTTACCATTGTTGATCTAGCCGTTACAACTGTTGTGTCAGTAACAAATTTTTTACTAGCCATTGTAGAAAAATTGCTTTCAATATATATAGGGTAACTTCTAGAGATTTATCTACTTTCCTATTTGATATTTATCCTCTAAAGATAAATACTTTCCTCGCATGAGTTCAGAAGCTTCGAACCCATTTTGACCCGGAAATCCCATTTTCTGCACCCCCCTGCGCGCGCGCACGTAGGAGTGGGAGCATAACCAACCTAAAGGAATTTGATAGCCAAAACTATAATTTCCTTATAAACAAGCCTCCACTTCTTGTTTTGGGCGATGTGGGATTCTCCCATTTTCCAAGTTTTTATGTTTCAAGTGCCTCACTTTGAGACACGATATCTCATTCATTTCAACTCCATATTGGACATACTTTAGCTCGTTGCGAAGCTCTCGTCGAGGAGAACGCAAAGCTACTAAGAAACATAAATATATATAACATATATCATATATTAAATAGTGTCCAAAATTTGCAAAAACTCATTTTGCAAAATCAATTTTCCAACAGTTACAAGTTTGTAAACTCATTAAACTAACGTTAATGTTAAGTTTGGTCTCAATAGCCTAAAGTCTATAGTCATGTTGTCCATGTTTTAATACTTTTGTTTGTGTTTTAGTTTTCAGTGCTGAAAGGTGATTAAATTGATAATAAAAAATAAAATAAAATAAGACACCGTTGGTCCCTAAACTTGTTCAAAAACATCGCACAAAGTTCTTCAAATTAAATATTGCGACAATGTAGTGTCGATGTTTGAAGGTGATGATAAACTTCTAAACTTGGAAGTTTTACAGCTCTGGGAACTACCAGAATTAGAGACAATCGGCATCTCCTTTTCGTGTTTACAAACTCTCAAAATATGGAATTGTCCGAAAATGAAGCAAATCCTTGAATCCACAAAAGCTAATTTA
Source organism: Chrysanthemum makinoi (assembly GCA_910596185.1). NCBI lineage: Eukaryota > Viridiplantae > Streptophyta > Magnoliopsida > Asterales > Asteraceae > Chrysanthemum > Chrysanthemum makinoi. The sequence continues at coordinate 351,783,574 of OU343222.1, forward strand.
AAGACGTTATGGATCGCCAATGATAATACCAGTCACTTGCTCAATATTAGAACTCTCAAAGTTGAAATTTGCCCGACACTTTTGAACATAAGCTCTTCGAGTTTTCTTCCGGCAAACATTGAGAACATGGACGTCAGGTATTGCGAGAAGTTGCAGACAGCAACTCAACTAACTAGGAATTGTGATGTTTAAAGAAGCTTCATCTTGAGGATCTTCCTATATATGCTGGAAAGCATCGGTGCTGCCTTGCCACCACGTTTTGTAACTAAAGGATTGAAAAATTGAAGGGCCAACTGGAAATTGCGACTTGGTGCTAGAGTTATACTACGATCAAGTGGTTAATTTACATGTACGCTCTCTGTTCTTTCTACTTATATTTATTTTTAAAGTGGACATAAATTGTTGTATACCAAGCAGAGGATAAACATGATTTGCGCTTATAGGGGTCGTCAAAGCATTTGAATCAAGAATGTATTTTAATTTAGTCTAAAAAAAATTACATCCTTTTCTTGCAAATAGCGAAATTAACCTCTCTTTTCTTGCATATAGAAATCTCCCTTTACAATTAAAATAACATTCCTCTTTACAACGTCCCATTTTGGGATTACCCTTAGCTGCTCCATCAACATTTAGTTTAATCCACCATTTAGGCTATAAACTCCAATAATTGATATTTGTTTTGAAATAAGCTAGAATAAGGTGTTCATCAGTCAAATATATATGCAACTTTCAATTCCTTTGATATTCAGCAAAAGGGTCATGTTTTTCAAAATTTGCTAAAAAAATACTTTGAAACTAACCGAAAAATGAAACTCTATGTTGCTATTAAACATGTATCAAATTCTTTGTTTTCAATCTAGTCGTGATACCACATACACAATTCTTGCAGCTTGATGTGCCAGTTACATTAAATGTGATTGCTGAAGAAGACGTACTACAACAAAATGCCAAGGCATAGTTTATCACAACTTCCTATCCAAGTATCGAAAAATGATGGACAACAGTTAAGGCTTTGTTGGAGCAATTCTTCAATGTGTAAGTAGGTAATGATGTGCTGATTGCTAAACATCTTGGTGCAACTCTTGTTCTCCCAGAGATGTACTTTCAGTCGATTTTTTATTTATACCATGATTTGAAAAATGTATGACAGCCTATGTTATAAGGTCAGTAATCGGGTATCTCTAATTGTTGTTAAAGTTATCGTACAAAGCTTCTTAAATGGTCTGATTTTACATCTGATGGTTTAACTCACAACTATGGTTTTATTTAGGGCAAATGATAAAAAAAAAGTATCATACTTGTCACCATTTTCTCTTGTGGGTAGTGAACAATTTTTTTTGCTTTTGTGGGTACTATACTTTCAAATTCATCCTCTTTAGGGTACTATGTGACATTTTTGCCCTTCGGGAGAAAAATTTTTCTATTAGCTAAGAGGGGCAAAAATGTCCAAAATTTTCGCAAAATACCCTAAAGAGGATGAATTTGAAAGTATAGTACCCACAAAAGCAAATTTTTTTGTTCGCTACCCGCAAGAGAAAATAGTGACAAGTATGATACTTTTTTTTATCATTTGCCCTTTTATTTACTTTGAACTTTCGGAGAAATTTATGATGCTGAGAAATTTATAACAAGCATGAGCAGTATAGTTCAAGTAGAAAGGCGTAAACGTCCCACAACAATAACAGAAAAGCTCATTAGCATAAAAGTTCCAGACAACATTAACCGAGACTACATTGCAAGATATATCGAACCACTTTTTAAGAAAACACAAAAGGTGCAAGTTATACCCTATTTTCCATCAGCAACCATGAAGGAAGGGAAAGTTGACAAAGATATGGACCCTTATTCGTGTTGGGCAACATTTGAGGCTCTTCGTTTGAAACCTGAATTGCAAGAAGTTTTGGAGTCGATCACTAGAGGCTAAGAAACAATGATGTGAATCAACAATTTGTTGCAACTGACTACAAGGGTGAGATGTTGCGTACTACTACTTGTAGAAGTGATGCAAATAAAGGCATGAAAAATTGCTACAATCCGGTTGATATTGCAGAATTTCTTCATAGTCCAAGAGATATTCAAATATTATTTTTTTTTTGTGAAACAGGAGGATATAATGGAAGAATCTGAGAAGGCAAAGTTTTCAAAGCTCGAAAAAGAGATAATGTTAGTAATGTTTTTGTGCCCGCAAAATCCGGTCTCTTCTACTCAAATGTGATTGTAATTCAGATAGCTACTAACAGAACGGCCGTTCTTGTGACGGCTCAAATAACCTCCACACTAGCACAACATCTCCTCTAACATATCAAAGAAGAGCCACCCCGCGTATGTGTGTTTCTGCCAGTAAACATAAACAAAGTTGTATCTAAAGCTGCAACGTTGATGTTGTTTTGAGAACGTGCAAGTTGCATAAAATACCCTATATCATTTTTCAGTTGAATGAAATACAACTTAAAAATATAAAAACATGTATGAGAAGGTATTGGTATGCTCAACATGTATGAGAAGGTTTATGCCGGGAAACGCAAATTATCTACTCATTTTTGGGTATATATCAACATGCGCTTGAAATCGTATCTCATCTGCAATTGCTAATGGTGGCATGAACAAAGTGTTAAATGTTAATCATGTTCTTATATCAGTCCTACAATTGATGGACCACGGCATCAAATCTAAAGTCTGTTTCAAATACAGTTACGCAGCAACTATCATGTAGAGAAATATCATCGTTGCTCTTAACAGCCAAAGAATTGCTGAGAAACAATATCTGGGAAAGAAAATTGGAAACAATAAGCCATGAAAGTTCTTTGACACTGCATCTTATGACCCTTGTGTTCAACTGCCAAGTTCACGTCAAATGCCTATGCTAATTAGCTCCGGAGAGTTTAACCTTTGAGTGGGTTCTGGTTATGTGGGGCGCTAGTGATACTAATGGATGAAGGAAGACTTGTTCAATTACACCAATTAGGGAAGCTAGTAACGTGGGCCATGAAAAATAAGTTGCACAAGGAGATCCCATCCGTCAAGGAAGACAATTAGCCGCAGTTGGGAGACCATCGACTTACACCAAGGGAGACGTGTCTGAAGCTCCCCCATGGAATGCCACTGAAGCTCAGATTCTAATGTTGAGGTATGCACTTTGCTCTGACAAACTTCAAAGACCATCATTTATACAATTTTGATAAGAGATCAATGTGGAAATACCAGCACGACACATGAAAGCTTCTGTTAGTTTAGACATTTAGACCTACTAGTACACCAGCTATCTATCGTAAATCTTTTGATGTTGGATTCTGATACACCTATTCAATCAAAATGACTTTTATTGTTTCCATATCGTTTTAGTTGTTAGTTTACCTCTTACCCTAAACCAAATACATGATCTCGCATATTATGCAGATTATGAAGAACTGTTTATCATGGTCAGATGTTTGCTATCAAAATAATCAAGAAAAGCTGCGTTGCTTTGCTGGCAGAGCTTCTGAGGAAGAACGGCTAGTTAGTTGCATATATACTTAACTAACTTTCAACTGGTCATCTTCATTGATGATTCAGGTTTTTAAAATACACTCTAATATTATTTAGTATAAATATCTTTTGGCTCCCATCAAAGCTTATAAATGTCATTTAGGTTGCTCAGTTAATATTAGTTAGTATAATTGTAGTTTCTCAAACATTAACCTTGAATGCATGTGAAATTAAACTATTCCTTATCTTTAAATTTATATTTTTGTATATATACTCAAGCTTCTAGATAAATGTATAATTTTTAGACTAAAATACACCGTTGGTCCCTAAACTTGTACCAAAGCATCATGATGGGACAAAACCCGGCCTTTTCATCGCCACAGGTCCAAAACATGGCCTTTAAATGCCAAATTAGTCCTTTGACAAAGTCAAAGTCTGATTTTTGTTTTGTAGTCGAGGGTATTTTAGTCCATACACATTTATACTTTTATAACACATTTATATTTTACCTTCATCTTTCATTCTCGTCATCATCTCCCCAAGTCATCATCTCCCCAACATTCATCATGGTCATCATCTCCCCTGCTGGTTCATTGTTGCAATACAGTTCATCACCAAGCACTTTATTTCACAACAATGATGATTATATCACCAAGCACTTTATTTCACAACAATAATTATATCATCAGTGAAGCCAATTTCATCAATAAATGGCATACCTAATCAATAACGTGCAAACCAAAATCTATATATCATATTACTGCAGGAATTTGATGGCCAAAGTCAAACTATTTCTAAACTTACCTCTGGCTTAACAACTACTATCACACTCAGCCCCTTGCTGAAGACCGAGGTTCTTCTCGAGAGCGTAAGTAGCCTTCACCATGTGATGATGCTGCTGACTTTTCCTGATATTTTAGATTGGACGAGATGTATTAATTTTTCAGAAAGATGCAAATACGAGCAGCATCATAATACTTTATTCAGATTTAGACTTTGTATGTCCTGGCTGCTGATTCCAACAATCACTCGGCTATAATCGTGAAGAAATTATAGCCTGTGCAGGACTGCTCAGTTTCATCTTAGAACAATTAACAGATTCATAACAACTTAGTTGGATGTTTGGACACTAAGTTGTAGCATATAGAAGTAATTCCATGACAGTATGACACCATGTACCAAGTTTAAGCATGATTGGATATCAGACTTATGTTATAACTTTGGAGTTGCTGTGATTCACAAATTTGTTCTTATTTTTGACTTGCATCAAGTAGTGATTTGATTCAGATAACAAATACCCTTGTATCATTTATCAGAAAAAAATTAATATTCAATTCATATATTTTTTTTGCCCCTTCACCATTGCTTAACTTTTATTTTTTTCATTTTCGCCTAAATATTATTATGACCAATGCTCAATTGACAATACAGAAATGACCTGAATGGTAGTGAATTAATGCTCCTGTAACTAGAGGCACAAGTCTTGACTGTGACTGATTTTATTGTAGTCTTGACTAAACATTTATAGATTGTGAGTGAGCTTCTTTTGCAGTATCAGTCTGATAAGTAAGTATCTATCATATGCGTACTCATGAAAGGCTGGTATGTTCAATTCAGAATTGTCTTCACGCAGAGATTTCAATGACTAACATCTATTATTAGTATGTAGCACATTTTGCAAATTATTAATCTCAGCCTAATACAGTCATACAGTTATGTTGCTAAGAATATTGATTTCGCAGTTTAAGTACTCCTATGCAGTTGGTGTCATCTCAGTTCTTTGAACGAATGTGCAACATATGGGAGTTAAGAAACTTGGTGTTTAGCAATCGAATAATGAGTAACGACATGTACTTCTCACTGACATACAAAATGATTTCCCAATATTGGAAGTGCACCACATGCTTGTACCACAGAAGTACTACTACAACATAACTTGCTGGGTCAATGGAGTTTTCTCCTAACTGCATTTCATGGTTTGCCATAACCATTTGATGAAAGAACACACTAATATAGTCAATGGCCATCAAGAGCCATGCTTAGTAACTGCAGGGAAACAACTAAGGCACATAATCTATGTGGGTCTAATGATGGTGTTGCATTGGATGCTCTGGCTAGAGGGCAGAATCCAAACAAACATTGGCTGCCACTCATGAGTAAATGATCTTACTAAACATGCTACTTTTAGATGGATACACATTTCTTGACGTGCAATATTAATCGTAGTGGAAAGCGCAATGTGCAAACAGGGATCGTCAGATGAGAATCTATGATGGCTATCAACTGCAGGTAATTAAGATGTAACCTTTATACCTACGCTAGTAGTGAACCAAAGCTGATTGACCAGCTTATTAGTTTGATTGACCCGCTTATTAGTTGTCTTGGTCGCTATTAAAGTGAGCTATGTCAATATGAACAAATCTTAGAAGCAGTTGTGTGGCTCATTGGCCGATTCTCTTTTTCTTTCTAGGTCCTAGTTACTCACCTATGTGAAGTTAAGTATGCGGTGGAGAGCTGATTAGCATGCCAATTTGGAATACACTGATAAGGTAGCAAGAATAATCTACTAAACAAATGTAGCTGAGTGTGATAGTAGTTGTTAAGCCAGAGGTAAGTTTAGAAATAGTTTGACTTTGGCCATCAAATTCCTACAGTAATATGATATATAGATTTTGGTTTGCACGTTATTGATTAGGTATGCCATTTATTGATGAAATTAGCTTCACTGATGATATAATCATTGTTGTGAAATAAAGTGTTTGGTGATGAACTGTATTGCAACAATGAACCAGCAGAGGAGATGATGACCATGATGAATGTTGAAGAGATGATTTGGGGAGATGATAACGAGGATGAAAGATGAAGGGGTAAATTATAAATGTGTTATAAAAGTATAAATGTGTATGGACTAAAATACCCTCGACTACAAAACAAAAATCAGACTTTGACTTTGTCAAAGGACTAATTTGGCATTTAAATGTCATGTTTTGAACTTGTGACGATGAAAAGGCCGAGTTTTGTCCCATCACGATGCTTTGGTACAAGTTTAGGGACCAACAGTGTATTTTAGTCTAATTTTTAATAGATATCAAAAGCAGGGTCCAAAGAAACAAGAAACTGAAGACAATCACAACACTGGTTCATTACCTTGTACTAATGTTTTTTGGGCTACCAGACTTGAGACCAACTTTGCTATCTACGGTTATGACATTTTGTGTTACCGAGAAGAGCTTGGCTGCATGTGCATTAAGATATAGATTTTTGTATAAAAATGATCTAAATTTTCGTATAAAGACGATAGAAGAAGTTGTTTGCATTAAGATATAGATTGTTGGTGACTTTGATACCGTTCGTTCTCGTTCCTGAACTCTGACCCATATGACCCCGTCAGCTAATGTTTTCTATTTGATCCGTTTGTAATAAAATACAACCAAAATCGTCCCATCTGTACGCAATGAGTCTGCCATATCTAATAGAAATGGTGTTTTTACCTCGTGCCAAAAGAAAACCTCTAAGTCGTAACCTATGATTGATCTTGTAATTTATTGTTGTGCGAGTATATGCTTTAACCAAGTTTAAACAATTTGTTCACCAGACTTGAGAGCCAAAACCAGAGCTTCCTCTATGTTCATTGCAGGATGAGAGCCATTAGTATCAGAACCCAAAAATATATCCATTGGATCAAACCCTTTTGAGGCACTGGATCAAGAGAATTTACCAAGAGACTTTGTCATGTCACATTTGAGGCCTTCCAAATGATCAAAAAACAGAGTTTTGGTCCATGTTAAATTTCAATTGGCTCGCTTCATTTGTCAAACGCCGTGCATCACTGTTTCCTGTTAGATTGTCATCAACTATTCCGTTGATCGTATTCATACTTTCGATTCAATCGGCTTCAACGGTACACATGCTTTCAGATTCACTTAAAAGAATCAAAAATAACCTTGCTGGGGAAACAATATGATATTCTTCTGTATAGAAACAATGTCAGTTTTCCATCTCCCGATCGAGGCAATATTATACCACCAGAAAAACTTTATCTTTTCCTTTTCAGCAGCATCTGACAATGAATCTCGTTCAGCCAGAGAGTGAAGAGAGCATTCGGCCTAGGAGGGGAATCAGAGAAAGGGCTACTCTAACCTAACTACTAAACAAGCCAGTGAACCACCCAACTTCGTACCATTAAGACCCGCACACAGTGACTACCCAACTATATACCGTTATGACCGCACACAATGACTACCCAACTTCATACCAAAAACTAGACCAGACACCACGATCATCTCCTGTATGTAATGCATAAAATTTCTTAAGCACTGTACAGGACCCTGGTCATTTCGAGACACCCAAATTCAAAACGCTGCACATCTTGAGCACCACATGATGAGGAGTCTGCTGGTCATTAAATTGATTCATAGGTGGCGTATCTATGCATTATTATCGCTTCACATGCATGGTGTATGCTGCATGAGGTATTCTAACCTGAGTGGTAAAGAAAGTCCCTATGACGACGCCTTTAACAAACTAACTAAGGTAGGTAGGTATTCCGTTTGATCCTTCACAGTCCAAAGTCTCCAACCTGCAACAGCATTTGTCAATCATAGGAGATATAAACACACTACTAATTTATAATTTTATATGACAAATCCAAAGAGAAAGTAGTAATTGCTAGAGGGGGCAATTTCAACCCACTGGTTAATGGGTCGATTTGGGTGGTCAAATAGGTACATTTAACTTGAAGGGAAAAAAAATCACCCATAGTGTATTCAAATAAAACCTCATAAATCATTTCTTATATGGCTTTGGATTCTTAATGCAATAAAAGATGGCATTATAATGTTTGTGCCTAATTAACCCGTTAATTTTGATCTGTTACTCAACACCACAAGAAATATAACAAGTATTGACCGACTATACTTACCTTGCAGACATATTAACCAACAAGTATTCCATTCCAAAAGCTGCAGCATCCATGAATTGATTGCCTCTTTGATCCTTACAAGCTTGCTAGTAATGGTTCGGTTCAAAACTTTTGTTTAACTCGGTTACAAAACACTACTCAGTTTTCAAGACCAAACTTAACCACTCAGGTTAGAATACCTCATTAATAAATACCCTCAGAAGTTACAAAATGATTGATCCTCAAGTGTTACATGCAGCCATCTCATCATCCTGACTGGCAGAAACCATCAACTGGAACTAGCCAAGTTAGGACGAGAGTTGCTACCCTCACTAGGGCAACCAAAACGATGCAATTAGAAAATGATCCTCAAAGTGTTGCAGCCATCTCATCATCCTGACTGGCAAAACCAATAGTGGGACTGCCCAAGTTAGGAGGAGAGTTGCTACCCTCACTATTAATTAGGAGCTGTATTATGATCATCATTGGGTATGTCAGGTCCATCATCATTGATATGATTAAGATCCTGACTGACTAGGGTCACTTGCCACCAAAACAGTTTCTTTAATCTTAAAAGGAAAAACACTTTTTCAAAAAAGTCAACATCCTTAGAAAATATTTTAAAAAAAAATATTTATATATATAGTTCCTAAATGAGAAAAAGAAGGTTTTTCATTAAAGACAAGCTGGTAGGGAGAACTTCCATTCAGCACTGATGAAGCCGATTCCAGTCGGTATGCACATGTAGATAGCTCTTCTCTGTAGAAAAAAAAATGATACAAATTTCATAACCGTAGATAGCAAAGTCGGTCTTTCTTAAGTCCAGTACCCAAAAAAACATCAGTAGAAGGTTATGAACCAGATGATATTAACAACAAATAAAATTAGAGAAGAACAGGGATATTTAGCGAATATAATTTAGATAAGTCAAACCTTGGTTTCCAAGCTAATTCTCACCACCACCTTCGCTCCAACATCGTCTTGTGATAGTCTTCAGTTTCTTGTTTCTTCTTGCGTCAGTAAAGAAGTATATATACAAAAATATCAAATTTAAAGATAAGGAATAGTGTAATTTTACATGCATTCAAGGTTCATGTTTGAGAAACGACAATTATATGGCTGAGCCAAAAAATATTTATACTACTTAATATTAGTTTGTGTAATTTAAAAACCTCAACCATTAATGAAGATGACCATTTGACTATATAAGACTCGTGGTCAGGGAATCAAAATATTTTTTCCTAAGCATTAAAAAGTTTCTACCTTGTTTGAAGAATACGTCTTTAAATTTTTATAGATTGTTAGAATAGTATGGCACTCATTGGGCTAAAGCTCATAACAATTTGTATTGTGTATATGTGCTACTTTCTAATGGGATTCAATTAACGGGAAATCACTTTTTTTATAGAGTCTGTGTTGAGCCTGAACTACTCTATTCCTTATTTAGTACATATATATTCTGATTGTTATTACAGTTTCATATTAATTAGGCAGGTAATTCATTTAAAGCATCCAGTTTCTTTTGCTTAACAATAGTTGAAAGAAGAAGAAATTATATTGTTACCTCTATAGCTTGTGACTACAGGAGGATTTTGCTCGAGTTGCTTGTGGCGGCTACAGGTAGAGGATTGAGAAAATTGGTGTCGGAGTACGTCACCAAACACCCAAATCGGTATACATTTCGCAGAAACATTCATCAAACACAAATTTGGAATCAAAGTCATTCTGCTATCACGTAGATCCATTACCCGGCACCAGAATATCTTCCCTTGCAAAGTACTAGCCTTTGTTGTAATCTCTTAAGGAAACAGTAACTTACTGCATTACAAAAGTTAACTTTCTTGCAGAATCTTGACTGTTTGTTCAGGGGATTTCATCTCGGGTTCATCATTCCTTTCTGGAGATACCTTAAATTCATCTTTCTTATGATTACATCCGTCTTGCATCATAAAGTCGAGTGCTTTGATCCATACCCTCTTCACCCGTTAGCAATTGAAGCTTGTATCCATTTTCAATGGCATTTGCAGTGTCATCTTCAGACGCCTTATCTTCTTCTTCCCTTAATTGCTTTTGTTCAGAGTAGTCTTTTTCTTCCTCAAAGGTTGCTTCTTTCACCTCATTATTTGGATTGGTTTCGGGTTGTTGATACAAGACAATTTCATCTTCTTCTTTTTCTTACTTGTCAACTTCTTCTCTTTCTGATGAGTGAATTACTGCTCGCTCAACCGAGCCTCTTCTTTGTACATGACGCTCCTGCAATAAACAGTTTTTATTAAACCGATTCGGGTTATGTTTCCTTGTTATATTTCTTATGGGGTTGAGTAACAGATCAAAATTGCGTCAACCATGACTATGCTGACCTTGCAGACATATTAACCAACAAGCATTCCATTCCAAAAATGACTATAAGGAGGAGCTTTTTACGACCATCAAGTGACCTGCAGATACATGAAAGTTACATAGTTGAGGCAAAAAGTTGTCGTGAAGAATCAAAGTGAATTTACCTTCACAAGCACATTCCATTTTCCATAAATTCGGTCACAGTAGCAAAAGCAAGTTCCTCCATCTGGAACAACTCTATAAAATGAAACCACGTTTGGATGGTCAAGCTTTGAAAGGATGTGTGCCTCTCTCCAGACGTCATTAGTCTGGCAAGGTTGAAAGTTACTTAATAACGCTTACTGGCATTAAATAGTCTAGTTATTAAGTATATATGCAACTAACCAGCCATTCTTCCTCAGAAGCTCTGCAAGCAACCGCAAAGCAGCTTCAGTGTTGACTGCACAATCAACTTGCAGCATCAGACAACGGGTTAACCAACTCCCTCCGGCTGATTGCCCTTGACGGATGGGATCTCCTTCTGCAATGGTGACTCTAGCGCCGCATAACAAGAACCCTCTCAAGGGTTAAACTTTCAGGATTATTGTTTCCCTGTTCAGCAATTCTTTGGCTAACGTTAAAAGCAGGCTCCGCAAGATATATTTCTCTACATGATAGTTGCCGCGTAACTGTACTTGAAACAGACTTTAGATTTGTTGCCCGGCTAATGTCAGTTGCAGGACGGATATCTGATCCTCCAAGATTAACATTTTACACATTGTTCTTGCATGCCAGCCAACATTAGCAGTTGGTGGATGAGATATGATTTCAGCAATTTTCATCATCTATAATATTTATTCTCTTCAAAGACTCAGAACCGAAAGACCCTCGTCTGTTCGCCACACTTGTCTTGCAAAGTAGAAGGTGCAATGTTTCCATCTTGAGAGCCATAACCTTCGTGTTCATTGCAGGATGATAGCCATTAGTATCAGAACCCAAAAATGCATCCATTCGATCAAACCATTGGATCAAGAGAAGTTATCAGGAGACTTGGTCCAACTTGGAGGTTCAAAATTTTGTCAAGTGACATTTGAGGCCTTCCAAATGATCAAAAAACCAGGAAAGTTGGTCCATGTTAAATTTCACTTCAGTTGTCAAACGCTGTGCATCACTGTTTCTTGTCATCAACTATTCCGTTGATCATATCCATACTATGGATTCAATCGGCTTCAACGTTACACATGCTTTCAGATTCACTTAAAAGAATCAAAAATAACCTTGCTGGGGAGCTTGTACTTAATTGTGTCAGGCTGATTGCAACTTTTACTAGTTCCCTTAACAATGTGATATTCTTCTGTATAGAAACAATATGTCAGTTTTCCATCTCCCGATCGAGGCAATATTATACCACCAGAAAAACTTTATCTTTTCCTTTTGAGCAGCATCTGACAATGAATCTCGTTCAGCCAGAGAGTGAAGAGAGCATTCGGCCTAGGAGGGGAATCAGAGAAAGGGCTACTCTAACCTAACTACTAAACAAGCCAGTGAACCACCCAACTTCGTACCATTAAGACCCGCACACAGTGACTACCCAACTATATACCGTTATGACATACACAATGACTACCCAACTTCATACCGTTAAGACCAGCACACAGTGACTGCTTGATCTGCATACTGCATTGTGTTTAACATTCAAGAATAATCATTTTTCCAACACAGCTCATAAGTCATGTATCGAATATACAATTCCGTTTTTCTAACTACTGGTGTCAAAGAATACTTACTCGACTGTCCAGGTGCGTTCGTCATCCCTTATCTTAGACCTATCCTCTTCCATTCGTGAATGAGCCTTTCTTTAGAGGAAGCATCACCACCAACAAAGTCCCTCAAACTACTCGTCTCTTTTTATTCACCATTTTATCTTGTTTCACCTTGGACCCTAAAATCAGTTTGTTTATTGTATACATCATTGTCCCTGTGTCTATATCCACGACCCTTTCTACTGCTACTAGTAGCAGACCGCTACCTTCTCTCACCCCGATTACTCCCTCCACAACCACCTCTAGCAACTGTCAACCCGATTAGTCTCCCTTCTTTTTATCTTTTGTCTTTTTTGTTTTTTTTTTTTTTTTTTTTTTTACCCTTCTCTTTTGGTTTCATCACCCTCCTTGTGTTTGTGCCCTTGTCTATCAGATTCCTTTTTTAGGCCTCTTACTGACATGTTTAGATTTCCATGTGCCCCTCTCAACTTTTCTGCCCCGCTCGACGTTTCTATCATGGTCAACATTTCTGTCCCGCTCGACGTTTTTATCTCGGTCAACATTACTGTCCCGCTCGACGTCTCTATCCCGCTCAACATTTCTAACCCCCTCGGCGTTATTGTCCCTCTCAATATTTCTATCCCGATCAACATTTCTATCCTGCTCGACATTTCTATCCTGCTCAACATTTCTATCCCGCTCAACATTTATATCCCGCTCAACATTTCTAACATTTCTGACCCCCTCGGCATTTCTGTCCCGCTCCACATTTCTGACCCCCTCGGCGTTTCTGTCCCGCTCCACATTTCTATCCAGCTCAACTTTTCTGCCCCGCTCGACGTCTCTATCCCGGTCAACATTTCTGTCCCGCTCGACGTCAACATTTCTGTCCCGCTCGACGTCTCTATCCCTGTCAACATTTCTGTCCCACTCGACGCCTCTATCCTGGTCAACATTTCTAACCCCCTCGGCGTTATCGTCCCTCTCAACATTTCTATCCTGCTCGACATTTCTATCCCGCTCAACATTTCTATCCCGCTCAACATTTCTAACATTTCTGACCCCCTCGACGTTTCTGTCCCTGCATGACATATTGAACACAGAACAACACTCTTATGGCCGGGCTTGCAAATGAATAAAAATAAAATGTAAATAAGTTGTATAAGTGTCCCTAAGCATAAATATATAAACAATAAGTAACTAGAAGAAAGTAACTGTAATTACCCGATGGGTTGCAGTGTTCGCTGAGATCGTGTTTGCATCGCGTGTTTTGGCTCGATAACTTTTCGCCCTGCTTTTTTCCGCTTTCCTACCGCGGCATCTTTTTCCACTGCATATATATTATATATGCTTAATTAGGTTTAACTTTTCGTACGTTTAGTTGACCCCTCAACTTTTCAATACATTTAAGTGAAATAATACTTTAAAAATAAATCTTACCTTCATTCTCCCCTTTCCTCTTTTTAGAAATGACCGTTGGCCTTCGGTTTTCTTCTTCCCTCCGTGCTTCTGTAGAGAAAGACGTAAATTTCATTAATAGCTAACCAAATGTGCTAGTTTTACTTAATTTTCAGAAGAGGTAGAAGGTTTTACCCTCCCTATCCAAGATGGAATCAATGATCGTCAATCTAGTATCAAGCAGCCTATCAATCTCAAACATCACGGCCTCAAAATCATTCTTCAAGAAATCCTTGGCCTTCTTGTTCTTAACTTTCGAAAGACATCGCTTTTCAACCTTTTCAAGAGCAGAAATCATGCTCGCATTCCGTTGACGCATGATATCCTTCACTAACCGGACACACTCGGAATAATCGGAATAATCGGTGTGCTCCTGTGAAATTAATAATCTAGTGGTTAAATTGATATACGACGCGTCAAATAGCTTATATAACTCAAGTATTTGAAATTATTTAACCTTCAAAATGTACGGGTAAACATGTCCTAATTGATATGCAATTAAGTTGGTATGTAAAGTTGCATATATCACTTACATTAACCTTTCTACGCATCCCCAGTAGCTCGTCAAGTTTCTCGTCAATCATTTTATTCCTCATTCCTTCTGATAACTCCTCTGGAATCATGCCGGATATCTTCTTCCGGACATAAAGCTACACCACAAAATTACAAAACATTAAACATAGTTACCTCTATTTGAATTCTACCATAAACACCATTATTTAAACTAACCAGTAAGAAGATTGTGCATCCACCTAGAGTCTTTTGTGCGGTTGTCTTGTCCTTCTTGTATGTGTCAATGCCACGCACCAAACACTCCACCGCGTGCGTCGCCCATTTCTTCTTCTTGATGGCACTAACATCTTCCACGTACTCTAGATAACTCCCAGGTAGGGAATTATTTGTCGGTGCACAAATAATAAACCGCAAGGCATAAAGAGCAAACGCTCGGTTGAGAGTATCCTTATCTTTGCTTTCTTTAAGTTCTGTCAAGACCTTTTCATTAGATACCAGCGACTCCGTGACTTTATCCTTCTTGACTTTATCCTTCTTGACTTTATCCTTCTTGACTTTATCCTTCTTGACTTTATCCTTCTTGACGTTATCCTTCTTGACGTTATCCGATAGAAATACCCTCGTTTGCTCACTTGGAGGTTCCTTTACCTGGTTCTTATGTATATCAACCTCCTCATCCCCGTCTTCCACCCCCATAATGGAGGTGAAATCCTGAGGTGTAATTACACAACGACTACCATCAGGTAGCAGGAGACTTCTATCGTTGGTGTTGAACATGGACACCAATTTCTTTATCTTTTCATTGTTTTGCACCTTGCCGCTCATCTCCAAAAGCTTGTAAAACGGGCTATCTTCTAACAATTTATTCCTCTCCGCTCCCAAAGCATTCATTTGATTCACAAATTTCCTTTCCTTACAGCGGACTATCTCTCTTTTTTCTTCGTCAACTTCATGTGGTTGTTCTTCTTCTTCTTCTTCAGTCGTGGTGTGGCATCTCACTAAGTCGTCATACTTGTCTAGCAGGCTCGCGCTCGGCTCTGCATTTTTTCAGCTAGCTTATATCAGCAATGTTCTAAATAACTTAAAGTGCAATGGATTAGGTTGCCATATATATACTACACGATGAAATCTTAAACACACTAATAAGTGCATTTTCGGGTGCAAACAGACATCAAGTCATATCCAATCAGTCTAACTAACATCATTAGCAATCACAACTACCATATACAAACTCTAGAGTCGAATGTTCTGTATCATAACTACAACAACAAATAATGCACAATTCACAACTTGCAATTTCAAAAGCTTTATATTATGAAATTTAACAATGCATCAGCAAATAGGTTTAAAGAAAAATAAATGAAGACAAGTGAATTCTAATAAATAGTTGAGTTAGACGACTAACCAGAGGAGGTTCCCAATCCTGTTCCTGTTGCTCTTGATCTAGTTAGCGGCATCTAAATAAGTTGTTTGTTTAAGAAAATCTGCATTTTATCAACAAAATAAGAAAATCAATATAGCAACAACTAAACACCAAAAGAAGTTTGTAGTAAGCTGTTGAGTCTTATTAATCCATTTTGATGCAAAGGTAAACCAAAAAGAAGTTGTAGACACTTATTGTGTCATACATACTTAATCCAAGGATGGATTTTGAGACCAATTCACGCATGTTGGATAGAATGTATCAAATAAAATTCAGCTGAAAACAAACTACATAACACTGGGTCTTCGGCAGTTTTTTTCTATCCATAAGTTACTTTTCCGATGGAACTACTTTTATGTGACAACTTGCTTTCTTTCTCTTTTTCCGTTTCCCCTGTATAACAAATTTTTGTTCAGGTCTGCCCGCGATAAGGGAACACTTGTTTATAGAACTTCCTTTGTTGGAAGCCAAACTGTATCAACAAAATGTCAGAGTACATAGTCGCTAGGCAATGGTAAAACTTCCTACATTACATCTATCGATCTACGTGTTGGTAATATAGTTTAGAAAATCTTCTTCTAAAGAAGGATAACAAACACCAGATGATTTCAACCAGGATCAAATTGTATGTAGTGACTAACAGACATTACATGGTCTATACTCTATTCTATTTTTGCGGTTTAACATTTTCTTATTATGGTTCTGCTACCACATATTTTGTAGGTTTTCTATGTACGGTTTGATGCACCTAAATGCTACACAGAAAAGTGGCAGAAAAATCCTCAAAATGTAGAGCTATATCAGTTTATGGGAAAGGATAACATTCCATTTAACACCATAAGTGAAACTTATATGCTAAAGTATGTTGTGCGTTATATTATCATCTTCAGGGACCTAAACCTTAAACTCCCCTTTGCTTAAAATTCAACAAGATAGTAGCGATGATGACGTCATAGTCATACATAGAGATGGCAAAACGGGTGGGCACGGGTCAAATTGGCTCTGGCCAAAACAGGCTGTCGTTCTTAGAAAAGCAACTGACTAAAACATTCTTTACCCCTGGCCAAACACCCTCTTATTTTCTAATGCGTAAATTGCGTTGGCGAAACGACATTCTTAAAAAGCAGTATTAACTTGACGTTTATATAAGCTGTCGAACATTGTGTTATCTATATGTTTTGTAACATCGCATGTTTGGTACAGTTAAGACTTAGTAACATAAGATAATTTTCAATTGCAAAATCAAATAAAGCCATGGTCTTAGAATTAATACAAGAAAAGAAAATAAGTAAATAGAAATTAAAAGGAACATGTGATTGTAAAATCCGCCCAATCTGGAAATATTGGCGGCCATAGTCATACATAAGTGACATTTGAAAAGTAAAAAGCATAGTAGCGGGGGATGATAAATCAGAAAAACGGATATGATTCGAATAAAGAGAGAGTTGAGTTAAATGGCTAACCAAAGGATGTTTGTTCCTGTTCCAGTTAGTGGTGGTGCAGCAAGTCGTTTGGTTTAGGTCTTGTTCCAAATCTGCATAAAAAAACAAAATAAAATCAATACAGCAACAAGAAGCTAGCGGAGATTGAATAACTGAAATTGAAGTGACAACAACATTAATCACAGAAACTTTGTATTTACAGAAATCGAATGAGTACGAGCAATGAGGCAAATAAGAAGACATAAATATAGTTTGATTACACGCGAAAACGAATAAAAATCATGATAAAATGAAGCAGCAGTGCGCTCCTATATGTCCCAACTTTCAGTAATGTACTAATACAGAGCATGTGTGTTTACGTTGGCAATAACTATCGTCATAAAAATGAATAACGCAAGACGGTATCTTAACAACACACAAAAAGAGCTCTAAATGATGAAAACAAGAAGCAACTGGTGTTGACGGATAAATAAGTGAATAATTCTGATAACCAAAGGAAAAGGTGATGTTTGGAAAATAAATTTATCTAATGAAATACAACAAACAACAAGATGATATAAGTTTAGCGATGGTTGAAGAGGCATTTTATCAAACAGTTGGAAGGCATTTTCACATGACACTTATAAAATAAAATGAAGATTTAAAACCCTAAAACAAACAAAAAAGTAAATACCTAATTTAACAGTCGAGTGTTTGGTTTCCAAATCTGCATAAATAAATTTGTCAACAATTAGTTTGGCTGGCGTTTTATAAATAGTTAAAATACTAATTTGGGGATGATGGATGATTTTGGGGGAGGTTTTTGAAGATGGTGAAATGTAAATGATCGTGAGTGTCAAATGGTTATAAAGGGCCCGGTATATGTTAATTTGGCCTTTTTTGTTAGTTAGCCCATTATCCTTGTTGGTCTAGGCAGGTGTGATCTACAAGGCCTTTTTTTAGAAAAACCATATTTCTTCTTGTTTGTCACCGTTTCAAGGTAAATAGAATGAAATGAGTTGATTCTGAAACTAAAACTTAATTATGCTATATCTGAGCTCATCATTGTACTACTGTAATTAGGTTGATATATCAAGTTCAACTATACTAAGTTAAACTCATAATTGAACAATACTGATATTGAACTAATAACTAATTTATACTGGTACTGAAATGACAACTATAAATTGTGATCTTGCACATATTTTAGACCCATCCCTTTATCCCATTTCACTCATTCTCTTTACCTGCCACATCAAACCACCAACTCTCTCTTTTCACTCATGTGCGGTTGGTGTGGTAACAACATTCAAATCTTTTCTTTTTTTTCGAATTTGTACGATGAATTCACTTTTTTGGGCAGATTTTCAAACTTTGATTGGAGTACAACTACGATTTAAAGAGCGCCATTGAGGTTAATTATTTCAAATAAGGAGATGATGATTGTCTATGGCTTGTGTTAAAAAACATGAAGGTATGTAAGATAATCTTATAAGGAAAAAACGAACCATCTTTGTTTTAGTATGCCTAAAAATTTACCTATCATGTTTAAATGGTAGCACGCCATTAAGTTGTTGACTCTTCTAGTCAAAAACAACCTCAGCCTTTATTCTTTCTTCAATACAATCCACAGTTAGTGATTCCTCAGCCTCACCCTCTCACACTTACATTGCAAGTTATATTTAATTTTTATTATCCACAACTACAACTAGCTAGAAGATGTAACTTACATTTGCTTTGGTTATTTTGTTTTTGTCTTTGTAGTTCAAACGACTAGCAGGTGAGATTAAAACGGTTCAGTGCTTGGAGCCGAATAGGAGCTTGGTGCTGGTACAAGTAATGTTAACAACGAGTCATGGAGTAATGCAAGGAAGAAACTGGCACGCATGATTTCGTAGACAAAATATATTTATAATTAAGTATCTGTTAGGAATTAGAAATTCCATGTTAAAGAGTCGGTCACCCCAATTATAGTCTAGCATATGTTAGCTCGTAGATTTGTAGTTATTTACGTTATGTAGTAGTTAATTAGTTAATTTGTAGCGTAGAATAGTGTAGTGCTTCATTCACGTATGCCCTGATCCACAGTCCGACAGGAGGACGTATTTACTTGTAACTATAAATACCCCTTCCATCCATGGAAGGGGTGGTGCTTCATTCAATCTAACATTTCCTTTGTGTAAACTTCTAGCAAGAACACCCTCTCTCTCTCTCTACTTTCTCTCTCTAAAATGGTAAACATGTATTTTGATCATCCAAGACCACCCGAATCATCAACACAATAAATATATCGATCCTACAGTATCATACATGTATAGTTTATAATTAAGTGTAGCCGACGCTTGATAAATTTGCATGTTGTAGCCGATATTGTTAAGAGGGATTTGAGTTATCCTCTTAAGTCAATTGCAAAGAATGCATTGTCAATGGCAACTTTGTTAGTGAGAGAGCATGCTCTATTGATTGTTCTTTCTATATGTATCTTTTTTGTCTCTGTCATAGGTTTTGGCGTATGACAAGCCCAAATTTGTCTCTGTCATAGGTTTTGGCGAATGACAAGCCCAATTTTGGATATAATGTTGAAGATTTAACGTCAGCCAGAATCATTGATCCAACCAATGTGAGTTACTGCAAATGTGAGATACTGCAACCAGGGACGGAACTTGAATATTGGTTGTGGAGGGGCCAACTTGAAAAATATTTATTTTAGAGGGGCCGATATACACTACGTTGACAAATTTGTATTAAAAATTACTAAAATCGTATATAAAAGGATATAAAATATACATAGGGTTGAAAATGCATAATAATTAATATTTTTTATGTGCACATGCAGATTGGATGAAAAAGGGACTAAAAAGCATACTTTCCTATATGGTAATTGGTAAACATTGCAAGAACATATGGTATCATGCCTCAAATTATACATTACCAAAAGGGGTTATGTTATTAAGACCCCCTTTTGATGTGACAAAAGGAGGGTTTTGGTCAAAATGTATTAAACGCGATGCACACTTTATAAACCCGTAATGCACAGGGCCCCACAAAACCCCCCTATGGGAGGGTCCATATAAACTCCCCCTAAATCACATGTATTTATATTTGTGGCCGTTTGGGTACGTACATCTTGATTAACATATACAAAGTTTGAGTTAATTCTTGGTTTAACTAAAGTTGTCAGTTATGTTTAATGCATCATATGAGAAGTGAACGATCCATAAAACGGTTGCTTCTCCTTAATGGTATGACCGAGGCTATGTCTATCACATACGTACTATTCTTCATGTATATATATTTATGTGCTAGGATCACTCTCGTTATTTGCAATTTTGGAAGTATTTTCGTTTGTCTTGATCTTTCAACCCATGGGGATATGCTCGCAAGTGTATCAGCATATGCATGAAATCCAAATTCTCGACGTTTGACTTGCTTGTGTTGTAAGTTTTTGGATCAGAAGGTCATGACATTATAAGTGAATGAAGCATCATTGGCAGCATTTCACTTCTAAAACAACCGTACGTGTTACGGAAAGCAACAATGCGGAAAATGTGTGCTAAGTTGAGTAGTCAACATGTTTGCTGAAAACGAGCCATGTTATGTTGCGGGTCAAAGTGAGCATGTTAACGGGTGTGCAGTTGAAACTGACTTTTAACATGTTTAACCAAAATTGACTCGTTTCCTTTTTACACAAAATTTTGATTCAACCCATTTTTAAGTAAATGGGTTGAAATTGCCGCATCTAGTTATTTACAAGAACAAACCATTACAGAAACGCACACAAAGAAACAAAAGGTAAGCATAGCTCCACCTAGTGTCACTCCAATTACCACATCTTCCACCACACCAACCAGATCACCATTTGGACTGTATATAAACAATTAAGCTTAATTTGTATCAGCAATGTTGTAGACAACTTAAAGTGCAATGGATGATATACTAGACGACACACACGATGAAATCTTAATAAGTGCATTTTAGGCTACAAACAGACATCAAGTCTATTACGACAAAGTCCGTATCTAAATCATCAATGCAGAATTAAGCGCGATAATTGATGTACATAGTTAAGAAGGTAGGTGACAAATGAAAATGCATTACAACATAAACTGATACAAGCGTTTTATCAAACAGTTGGGGGACAAAACAAACAAACAAAAACACCTTAATCAAACAGTTGAGAAACATTTGATCAAACAGTTGGGGGGATAGCAAAACCTAACTGAATTCACAATATCTATCTATCTATCTATTAATTGTTGAAAAATGTAAACAGATACTCAAAATTCTTCAAAAACACCTACGCGAAACTAACAAATTAATCCCTAGACTAGACTAGACTAGATATATAACAGTAAAAGCAGTTAATAATAATAATAATAATAATAATAATAATAATAATAATAATAATAATAATAATAATAATAATAATAATAATAATAATAATAATAATAATACTTACAGTGTGTGTGTGTGGGAGAGAGAGATTAGGATATTGATACACGCCAATTTGGAAACCACTGATAAGCTTGGAACCATCAGTGGAAACCACTGCTAACCATCAGTGGAAACCACTGCTAAGCCAAAAGTTAGTTATAACTTTTGCCAGGAAAATCTGTTCACTCTGTTAATACAAATATCGTCATTAAACGTTATTTATATTTTTTATCTTTGCCTAAGTTTTGTTAACGACAAAAGTAAATTTAATTTACAAATATCATCATTCAAGCATTTACATTTGTGATTAGTGACATCTTGATATGACTCTAATCATTATGTATGATAGTAGCTTTTAGAATGTGTTAGGTTCTTAAAACCAAACACTACTTAAGTACTTGCATATTTCTAAAAATAAAAATACAACATATGACATCATGTTATGCATCATGGAAATCATTGGAAGATTTCATTAGATATTTTGTGTGGATTTGTACTCTTCATATCTTGCGCAATCTCACTTAGATATAGTTGACTTTAGCAAGATTTAATATCTTGGCTGTCAGACCCCCACGGTACCAATTTGGTACACGGGCGGAACCCTTTTAAGGGTTCCGTGGTCCGTGGACGCTCCTGTCCATTTTGGCTATAAATAGCAATGCCAAGCCAAGTTGTTTTTCATCCCTTTCTAATATACTCTCATACATATCTTCTCTCTAACCTTTCTAACTCAGTTTCATATCATATTAGTGATCTCTTTTGTAGCAAAGAAGATCAAATCACATTCAAGCTTCAACGAGAAGTTGGAAGTCTTGTTTGTTTAGTGTTGTATGATCTAGTGTTGATTCATACTTCATTGTTGTATTAAACCATCATAATCTTGTGAGTGTGAGTGGTTAGTATTTTAGTCCTCAAAATACATTGTGTGTGGGAGTAGTTGTACCCTTGGAAAGAACTCGACATCTAGCTTAGTGTCGGAAATTGTGTAAGCGAAGTGTAAAGGTTTTCTCCGCCGGTGAAAGGAGCTTGTTGACTAGTGAAGTTAAACTCTCGAGTGTGAGACTCGGGGAGTGGAGTAGGGCAAGGAGAAAGAGTCCTTGTAGACCGAACCACTATAAACAACTTGTTGTGGTTTGATCATTTCTTTCCTTATTTACTTATTACATATTGCTTGCATATTTCATTAACATACTCAAGATCAATATCAATTGATCTTTCAATAAGTTTCAAAACAAAGTTTTTAATTGGTAAACTATTCAACCCCCCTTCTAGTTTTCTACAATTGGTACCAGATCCTCGTTGCTCAAGAATTTCTAAAATAATTTGTATTTTATAAACTTGAAACGATCCATGGATTCTGAAAACTTTAAAGAAGGGCAATCTATGCAAATACCACCACTCTTTGAAACCAATGGATTTATCTATTGGAAAAACCGTTTTGAAACATATGTAAAATCAAAAGATATAGATCTTTGGTTTGTTATTGTTAAAGGGGATTTTAGCTCTACAACAAAGGATATTTCTATTGATGAACAAAGGAAATTAGTTGCTAAAAATAATGAAGCTAAAATGATGCTTTACAATGCTTTACCTAGAAAAGAATATGAAAGAATTTTTATGTGTGAAACCGCCAAAGATATTTGGGAATCTTTGATTATTACACATCAAGGTAATTCACAAGTCAAGGATAACAAAATTGATCTTCTTGTTCAACAATATGAACAATTTGTTATCCCTGAAGATGAAACCATTGATTGTGGATTTGCTCGCTTTAATACTATTATTACATCACTTAAAGCACTTGATGAATCTTTTCGTAGTAAGAACTTTGTCAGGAAATTTCTTAGAGCACTCCATCCCAAATGGAGAGCTAAAGTGACCGCTATTGAAGAATCAAAAGATCTCTAAAAAATGTCACTAGACGAGCTAATCGGTAACCTCAAAGTACACGAAATGGTGATGGAGAAAGTTTCGGAGATCATCAAAGGAAAAAGGGAGAAGATCAAATCCGTTGCTCTAAAAGCAAAGGCGGAATCAAGTGATGATGACGAATCTTGCTCCGTTAGTGAAGATGAGGAATATGCCATGGCCGTTAGAGATTTTAAGAAGTTCTTTAGAAGAAGAGGAAAGTTCGTAAGACAACCTCGAGAAGAAAAGAAGCCATTCCGAAAAGATCGGGATGACAAAAAGGGTAAAGGTGAAAGAAAGTGTTTTAGATGTGGTGATACAAATCATCTCATATTAGAATGTCCCAAGCCACCTAAAAATAAAACTCAACGAGATTTTGTAAGTGGTGCTTGGAGTGATAGTGAAGACGATGAAGAATCAAGCAAGGAAGAAATCGCTCTAATGGCACATGAGTCAAATGAGGTACTTTCCGATTCTTCTTACTCTTCTATTGATGATGACACTTTGCAAAAACAATATAATCAATTGTGTGAGCTAAGTCTAAAAATCATAACTAAAAATAAATTCTTAAAAACCAAAAAGGAATTTTTGGAAAATGAAGTTTATGAGTTAAAAGAAAAAGCAAAACGACTTGAAAAGGGAAAGGCAAATGACGATGGTTGTAAATCATGTCAAGAGCTTAATCTTGAAATAGAAAAACTAAAGCTCACACAAGATGTTTTAATCGAAAATAATTCTAAATTTAAAAGGTTTAACAAAAACATCGCTCTTGCCGATGAAATAGTTAAAATCCATAAAACACCAGGTGACATGAATGGGCTAGGATTTAATGAAGTATTAATTCCAAAGAGTCAAAACAAAACGGCCGAAAAGGACGAACAATTTGTCAAAACTGCTGCAGTACAGCACGGACCAGACGGAACCAAAATAAGGGTTCCGTCCGTGGAAACAAATGGTGCCGTGGGTACCTCAGAAGGACAGAATGTTCGTAATACGGACCGTACTGAATTTGTCAAAGTAACAAGGAAAACCAAGGATAGTGTTAAACTAAAACCAGCTGTTACATCAGGAGTAGGACTTGCTAAAAATGAATTTAGATCAAAAACCACTCAACAACGATATAAAGCACCTTTTGCCAAACACCCCTTTCCTAAAAGCAACCACAACATACAACCCAACTACCAACACAATGGTTGGAATCAAAACTTCCCTAGACCGTATCAAACTCCAGATTACATGTCATGGAACTCTTACCCATCGTTTCCATACATGAATCAAATAAATGGTATGTTTAACCCAAACGGACCCATGAGATATTGGGGACCAAATGCTTGAGTTATTTACTTCTTAGGTATGCTTGAAAGTTGGATTGGAACCTGATGAGTGGATGCTCACTGCATATGACGGGCAACAAAAGTCTCTTCTCATCATACCAAGAGTATGACGGAGGTAATGTCACTTTTGGTAGTAATCTCAAAAGCAAAATCATTGGCAAAGGTACGATCGCTCATAACTCCCTAACTATTGAAAATGTTGCTCATGTGGATAGGTTAGGATTTAATCTACTTAGTATTAGCCAACTATGTGATAAAAAGTATAAAGTACTATTTGATGAAAATGGTAGTAAAATACTAAAAGATGGTATCACCATAGCTAAAGGAGTTAGGAAAAATAAATATACGTCATGAAAATAGATAAAACATATAATGACAAACTTTGCCTAACAACATTAGACGATAGCTCATCTCTTTGGCATAGACGCTTAGGTCACGCTAATATGAGACTTATACAACTATCTTCAAAAGAGTTAGTTAGGAATTTGCTAAAACTAAAATATGACCAACACTTTTGCGACGCTTGTAAAATTGGTAAACAAACCCATAGTAGTCACAAATCTAAAAATATGGTGTCCACATCTAAGTGTCTAGAATTATTACATATGGACTTGTTTGGACCATCCGCTATAAGAAGCTACGGAGGCAACTTATACACTTTGGTCATAGTAGATGATTACTCAAGGTTCACTTGGACGTTTTTTTTGAAAACCAAAAATGAAGCTTTTGATAAATTTGAAATTCTTAGCAAGAAAATTCAAAATCTACTAGGTGTTAAAATTGTGTCGATCCGAACGGATCATGGTCGTGAATTTGACAACGAAACTCAATTTGGAAACTTTTGTAATACAAATGGTATAACACATAACTTTTCCGCTCCAAGAACACCTCAATCAAATGGAGTAGTAGAACGTAAAAATAGAACAATTCAAGAAATGAGTAGAACAATGCTTAATGAACAAAACATTCCTCAAAAGTTTTGGTGCAACGCCGTCGACACTTCTACATATATTTTGAATAGAGTATTAATACGTCCTTTCTTAAACAAAACACCATATGAGATTTACAAAGGTAAAAACCCAACTTTAGGATATTTTAGAGTCTTTGGTTGTAAATGCTTCATTCTTAATACTAAAGACTATCTCACCAAATTTGACCCAAAGTCTTATGAAGGTGTATTTCTAGGTTATTCTCAAACTAGCAAAGCTTATATCGTCCTTAACAAAGAAACAATGATAGTCGAGGAATCGTTGAACATAACATTTGACGAAAGTCCACCTCCCACTAAGACATCACCTTTGGTAGATGATGACTTAGTTGAAAGTCAAATAATAGAAAGTCAAATTAATAACAAGGAAGATGAACCATTAAATAAGGAAATTATAAACATCAAAGAATCTAAAAGTCATCATTTAGAAAAAGTCATAGGACAACTTAATCAAAGAACCTTAAAGTTACAAGCCCAAAATCAAAGTAATTATTTTTGTTTTGTATCCACCATAGAACCGAAAAACATAAATGAAGCAATAAAAGATGAATCATGGGTAATTGCCATGCAAGAAGAATTAAACCAATTCGTTAGAAATGATGTTTGGAAATTAGTTCCAAAACCTAAAGATCAAACTATAATTGGAACGAAATGGGTTTTCAAAATAAAATGGATGAAAATGGTATAGTATCTAGAAACAAAGCTAGGCTTGTTGCACAAGGCTATAATCAACAAGAATGTATTGATTATGATGAAACTTATGCTCCGGTAGCTAGACTAGAATCTATTAGAATATTACTTGCCTATGCATGTGCTTATGACTTTAAATTATTTCAAATGGATGTTAAAAGTGCTTTTCTTAATGGGTTTATTAACGAAGAAGTGTATGTTGCTCAGCCTCCCGGTTTCACCGACTTTGAGAAACCACATCATGTCTTCAAACTCAAGAAAGCATTGTACGGTCTTAAGCAAGCACCAAAAGCTTGGTACGACCGACTTAAGACTTTTCTTATTAATAACAAATACTCTATGGGATTAGCAGATAATACTCTTTTTACCAAGAAAAAGGAATCACATATTATCATTGTTCAAATATACGTTGATGACATTATATTCGGATCAACTTGTCAAGAGCTATGTGATGATTTCTCTAAAATCATGCACGACGAGTTTGAAATGAGTATGATGGGTGAGTTAAACTTCTTTCTAGGACTTCAAATTAAACAACTAGAAGATGGCATTTTATTTAACCAATCTAAATATATAAAAGACATGCTTAAGAAATTTGGTCTTGAAGATTCCAAACCGACTAAAACACCCATGTCTTCGGACACTAAACTCACCAAGGACGAAGAAGGTGAATCCATAGATAACACTAAATATAGAGGAATGATTGGTAGCCTACTCTATCTTACGGCTAGTAGACCCGACATTATGTTTAGTGTTTGTCTATGTGCTCGCTTTCAAGAAAACCCAAAGGCATCACACTTAGAAGCCTTAAAAATGATTTTTAGATACATTAAGGGAACAACGTGTTTAGGATTATGGTATCCCAAAGGAACGGGTGTAGAAACCATAGTGTATGCCGACTCGGATCATGCCGGTGACTATGTCGATAGAAAAAGTACAAGTGGTATTTGCACTTTTGTTGGACATTGTCTCACCTCATGGTTTGCAAAGAAGCAAACGACCTTAGCCATCTCAACTACTGAAGCAGAGTACGTCTCAGCCGGAAAGGCATGTCAACAAGCTCTTTGGATGAAGCAAGCTCTCGTAGATTACGGAATTCATCTCAACGACATTGTGATACTTTGCGACAACAAAGGAGCCATCGATCTCAGCAAGAATCCCGTTCAACATGCTCGCACAAAGCATATTGAAATCCGTCATCACTTTCTTCGCGACAATGTTCAAAAAGGGAACATTTCTATTCAGAAAGTATCCTCCGAGGACAACATTGCCGACATCTTAACTAAGCCTCTTAAACGAGAACCTTTTAATCTTCTTAGACTTGGTTTAGGGTTAATGGAACCAAACATGTAGGATAAACATAGCCTAAAACATTAGAATAGTCAAACCAAAACAAGTTTGCTTTGTATCTGCTACTGTAGCCACGACACCAAACGACAACACGGACGGAACCAAATATTTGGTGCCGTCTGGTCCGTGGTGTCTACAGAAGCAAAACTGCAATATACATAACATCCTCTTCCTCACAACCCACTTTACCAAAACATATAAAACATAAACCAAGCTCATTATTGTCACCTTCCCACTCACTAATCACTGAAGATAACATCATTGTAAGTATCCTAACTACATTTCATCTCTTAATTCGGAGTCTAGGATTCTTATTTATGCACAAAACTATCACAAATCATTACATGGGGTTTTATGTATGCTTTTATACCAAATATGAATTCAATTGGCAAATTGCATAACTAGTCATTGAAATTAGGTACTACATTATCATATTGCATAAACAAATCATGTTTCCCACTAATTGATAGATAATGAATATAAGGCCTTATTCAAACAACCAAACACCCCATGTCAAAAGTTTTGAAAAGCTTCTCACTTATAGGAAAACAATTTTTTTCATTGCTAATACAAATAGAAACGTTAAATTTTCATCACTTGCATGCTCTTGAATACTAAAGGTATTGCATAACTAATATGCATTCCCGGGTATATTCAAATGAAGCCACATTGAATTAGGAGCATTTGGGTTATCTCGTGGTATTTTCCAAACACCCCCACTAAAACCATTTTGTGCATAAAATGAGTCGAGATAACCGCAACTCCAAATTGTTTTCATATAGACACACACTAGAACCAAATACGTTAAAATTCATTCTCACTTTTAACATATGAATTCTTGTCCTTAGGAATAACCATGGTAGCCGCAAGATTCTATGATCACAAAGACACCCTTAACTACATTCCCAAACACCACAAAACCGAAGGACTTACCAAGGAACAAGTAGAAATATTTAAGGGTCTAGAATCAAGGTACTTCTATGAGGGTAGAACCATTCACTCATACTTCCTTGAAAACACCAATCTTCGTGAAGAACTAGCCGCCATTCGATTCGATTATCTTCTTGACATCGATGAACCAATTTGTCCTAGGTTTGTGTTAGAATTCTATGCTAGTGTGACCGGCTTTAGTGATGAAGACGATGATGAATTTTGTCTTAGGTTTAGAATCAATCAAAACGACTACACCATCACCTTAGGAAACTTTGATCAAGTGCTAGGAATTCCCAACCGAGGAACATGTGTCTACACGGATAAGTGGTCACTCACCGCCCTTGATGCAATCAATGACCACTCTTCACCCTACCAAACCCGTTTGGCCGACAAGGATGCCATCCGTGAACACCTTTTTAACCCAAAAAATGATACAACCCGAGTTACCCGAAAGGAAAAAGAGGTAAACCGAGATCCATATGGAATGGAGCTAAATGAACTTAAGCCCGAATTTAAGAAATGGGAGGAGCTACTTAGAGCCAACGTCATTAGCACCATAGGAAATAGGGATCACATAAACGCATGTCTTTGTCACATGCTCTACAACTTGTCCACCCGACAACCATTCAACTTAGCCTACTACATAGCTAGGAGAATGATTGATATTCCAACTCAAGGATCGGTTGCTCTTCCATACGGGATGCTTCTCACCCGTCTCTATAGAAACTTCGCACCAATTCCACCAACCCCAAAAGGGATGCACCTCCACTATGAACTCATCCCTCACATCTTTGTACCTTTGAGTGATGCACGAGTTGCTAAGACAAAAGGCAAGAGAGCAAAACCTCCAACTCCATCATCTTCATCATCAAATAGCTCCGAGGATGGTCTTCCTAGCTCTCGTCTCCCACCTCATGAGTATTATGCGTCTCTTCCAGAGATTAAAAATGAATCAGCAGAATTCAAGCAAACTAAGGGAATGTTTAAGTGCCTTGGTAGGATGATGAACAAGATTTATAAGAAGTTGGACAAATGAGGGTACTTTAAGGAGTGTTTGGAACAATGCATTATCGTTAATGTTTGATACTATTTAGTTGTTTTTATTATGTAGGATGATAATATAACTTGAAACAATGTTGTATGCTAACAATCTCATGCAGGGGGATAGCACAAGTATGCTATCAAATTTTACCCATTTTCACTATATTGTGAAAATCAATAAGCCTTGCTCAAAATCTATGCTCCACTATGTTTATACATATGTTATTTACTTTTCCTAACTAGAAATGTTTAGTATAACACCTTTTGAGAAAATTTTCAGGTTTCGGAAAAGTGCCCGACACCTAAAAACATACTCTGTCTTGTTTTCTACACTCCACGGATCAGACGACACCATACATTTGGTATCGTCCGTTATGTTAAATGGTATGGCGGTACCTGTACAGGCGGACCAGACGACACCCTTTTTAGGGTACCGGTCGTGTATCATTTTGGTGCCGTGGATCCTCCAGGTAATTTCCTGAATTTCGACTCTTTCGTGATTCCAAACTACCATCCATTGCTTATAAATCAATCTTAATTAGTTTATACTCTTAGTAGAACTAGTATAATTCACTTAGGTATATAAGAAATCCATTTCCCACCAAAATTCAAAAATTTGAAAAATCCACCCAAGGAGCCCTTTGGCATAAAGGAAGGAACCAAATTTTTGGTACCTTCAAATCCGTGGGTAATCTGAATGTTAGGAAATTCCACTCACTAGAACACATTTATTGCAAATCTTTTCTTCTTCACTCCATCTCTCTTGTATGGATTGACTTGGGTGATATGACTAGCATTCAACCAACTTCCAAATCATTAGGAACCTCATCTCTTCAATGGTTTAACATCAAATCAAACACATTTCTCCACAATTTTTCACTTCTATAAATTGAGAAGTTTTACCATGATCATCCTCACACCTTCTTCATTCTTACTATTATCTAGCAAAGTAAAACCCAAGTCAAAAATGACAAAATCCTCTCCAAAACCTTGCAAGAAGACCGCTAGAATTAGCGTTAGGCCTTGTTGCTTCGTTAACATTAGCTCCTCATCCGAGTCCTCTCCACTCACAATCTCATCTCCCATCCGAGATGACACAAGCCTTACCTTGGCTACACCAAATCAATCACACATTGTGATCACCACTCCACCACCTACTAAAACACCAACTTCACCTCCTCCGGCACCCATCCAAACATCCAAAACACCCTCACCACCTTCACCACCAAGGTCTCCAACTCTCATTCCTATGGAGTTATTTTCAACTCCACCAACTTCACCAAATCCTTTCCTAGAGGACTTAGATGACTTGCCTCCTAGGCCAAATCATCCACCACCAATGCCATCATTTGGCACAATTAAGCGGATTGCTCATGAGTCACCTCGGTCATCCCTTGACCCAAACGCCCTATTAGGGCCTAAACCTCTTCTCTTCCACCCCATTCACAAAGACATTCATGGTCCTTTGTATGGGGACCATCCACTTCCCCCATCAATGTCCCCTCATCTTGAGGACATTGAGGAATGTATGTGGGATGCCAATCCCACTAGAGAGGAGATTCAAGCGGAACTCCACAACCTCCACCAATTCAAAGGCATGGTGGATTCTCACTTAAGTGAGACTATGCAAATGCAAAATGCTTTGCTTGCATCCATCATGACCACCCCAAACATCCCCAACACATCTACCATTCCACCACCACAACCTCCCCAAACATTCTATCCTCCTAGGCATGGTTGCTCAACTTGTGAGCAAACAGCCCAAACCGTGGAAAGGACCCGGGTTATGGTCCATGACTTCCAAGAGGAAATGAGGTTCATCCTCAATCATATCCTTGAGCGCCTCAACGCTCTTTCTCATCCACCATCTAACTAGGATGGTTATAGATTAGCATTTCTAGTTCTTCTTTTCCTAGGATTTTATTTTCTTTTCTTGTACTAAAACACATCATTGTGTTCTCCTTTTATGATCTTTGTTCATGAAAATTTTAACTAATGAATGGTGTTTTTATTATAATGTTGGTACTTTTACATCATGTTTGGAAATGCTTGTGAATGATCATTATTACTAACATTTTTTTTGTAGCTTTATTTTCACAATCCATGTATCTTCCCATTAAACACCCTATTTAGGGGGAGCTTTGATCAAGGGGGAGATAATGGCTCGGGCTCATTACATTCCGCATCGCCTATTCTTTTTGTTGAGACAAAAAGGGGGAGAAAATATAGAACTTGATTATATTTATATTTTGACTTTTCTGAAAAAGTCAACTGCATACTTTGATTTTCTGAAAAGTCAAACAGGATACTTCATTGGTAATACTTGATCTTTCTTAAAAGTCAATCGCATACTTTGACTTTATGAAAAAGTCAACATCATGCATCAACTAGTGAATTCTTTGACTTTCATAAAAAGTCAAACATCATACACTTGCATTATCATTCTCTTTTCAAGTTCTAAAACTAATATTTTTATAACTCTTGCACAAACTTTGTATCTTTTATAAAAATAAAATTTATATTTTGTCCTCAACAAAAAGGGGGAGATTGTTAATACAAATATCGTCATTAAACGTTATTTATATTTTTGATCTTTGCCTAAGTTTTGTTAACGACAAAAGTAAATTTAATTTATAAAAGCTTAAAGCTTGTCAAGTTTAATAGATATTAAAACAAGCTTTTTCAAACAATATATTCATCATTCAAGCATTTACATTTGTGATTAGTGACATCTTGATATGACTCTAATCATTATGTATGATAGTAGCTTTTAGAATGTGTTAGGTTCTTAAAACCAAACACTACTTAAGTACTTGCATATTTCTAAAAATAGAAATACAACATATGACATCATGTTATGCATCACGGAAATCATTGGAAGATTTCATTAGATATTTTGTGTGGATTTGTACTCTTCATATCTTGCACAATCTCACTTAGATATAGTTGACTTTAGCAAGATTTGATATCTTGCACAAGATTTAAAAAGACTCGTATTTATCCAAAATAATAATTTAATATTTTTACTATAATACAAATGATAAACAAAAATGTGAATTACTTTCTTACCCTTGTACTAATCAAACGGAGGATAGTACCATCTCCATGAGATACTTTCTTTTCCATCTTTTCCCTGGATTCATCCCTCTATTTTTATTTTTATTTACTTTTTATTTTTTATTTTTTGAATTAGTTGTAATGCCAACAAACCACAAATTAATCCATAAGAAAAGTCAATTGCAAATTCGTACCAATATAAAAAGTACGAGTATTTTAGACTATAAGCACAAGAACAAATACAATAATCAAAGTACCATTGATTTGTTTTAAGCACCCATCAAGTCATCATGTGATTTTCAATAATAAAAAATTCAAGTATTATATGAAGTAAAAAAATCAATATAACTTGATAATAATCAAACCCACTGACAAATGATACATGAAATGATTTGCTTCACTCACGAAGAGTGTCGATTCAAGTCATGATGAAGTTTTGATAATTAATCTTTTGCTTAGGTTTTAGATAATAAATAAAATTATCAAAATGAATTAAATTGTGATTTTGGA
This sequence comes from Chrysanthemum makinoi, assembly GCA_910596185.1. Taxonomy (NCBI): domain Eukaryota; kingdom Viridiplantae; phylum Streptophyta; class Magnoliopsida; order Asterales; family Asteraceae; genus Chrysanthemum; species Chrysanthemum makinoi. The sequence continues at coordinate 351,817,081 of OU343222.1, forward strand.
GATGTACGAGTATTTTTTTAAGTTTTTAAAGAATATTGATGAAATTTGCATTTTTACAAGGATATTGACGTAATTATGTAAATTTTCAAGGATATGAATGAAATTCTCCCTAATTTATAATAGAGGCAACACAATATATATAAAGATCCAATCTTTTTGAGGTTGCTTATCTATCTTATGCATTTAATCAAGGACTAGGGATATATAGTCTACTCGTTAATTGTTTGTTTTCATGCGATCCCTTTTTAGTTTGTAACAAAATGTTAGATATGCTAATCCTAATTTTGTTTCATGTGTCAAACTTTGAAAAACATCTGGTTCTTATTTTTGCGTATTACATTCACATGATCATACTATATAAATAAGTTTGTCATAATTAATTTCATTATTTCATTCGAAATTTACATAGAGGTGGAAGGTAAGCGAGCAACAAGCTGCGCCACTATCTTTTTTTGAATCGCAAAACTAATTCGTTTGAAAACCACATTTGTGCATTTAAGAGTCATAATATTACTATGCATGACTCGTTGGACTCTATTGAAGAGCTTCACTGCCACATTAGTTGTCGAGTTGACAAATGACTAATCATATGTTATTTATATCATTAATTATTTAAACTATCAGGCATAAGTTATCGTTTCTTATCTCTACTACATATATAGTAAAAATGTTGTTATTTTTAGGGTTAAAGACTTAAATTACTAACGAACTTTACTAAATTTCTAAATATAAGTAATATACTTTATAAAATACCATTATCACAATTCAATTTTTTTTACAGAAAAATATTACCTATATGTGAAAGTTGTGTAAATTATATTACTCATATGAGAAACTGATATAAAAGTGAGTGACTGAAATAGAAGTACTAGAGAAACTCTCGATGGAGGTTTATAAATTTTATTATAACGAGATGGGCGACGTTCCGCCGCGTTGCGGCGGGACGTTATTTCACGTTGTTGATCATTGCACGGTATTTTTTTAAGTAAGTAAATATAATAAAACAGTTTGACTCCAACAATGTGATATATGATACTTGAGAATTAACCAATTGGTAAGGAGCCGTAATGCATACGACAACTTCATAGGGTAGTAAGGTATCTATAAAGCAAGCATTCATATACATGCAAACTCATTGATTAGCATACCTTCAACCATCGTTTATATCTTATACCAAGAATGTAAAAAAGGCTCTAAAAGAAATGTGGCCACGCAAATATTTTGATTGCTATTAATATGAAAGCTGCATATGCTCTACAAATAATTTACAATCAGCAAGTATGAAAATGCTTTAAAGTTTAAAGAACTTAAAACTTACACAATTATATCACGTGCATATGACAGCGCGAGTTCACCTAACGAACCTTTAACCTTCATATCTTGAACCTGAAACACGACCACTTAGATTAAGCTCGGGAACCTGAAACGTATATGTTACACTCAACAATACAATTCATAACTAATTAATAATTATAGACGAACATGTTTTGAGAATTGCCTCGAACCCAGACCACCAAACGAAACCGCAAATAGCCACAATATGTGACTACGACATAACCTATAATACAGTCAACTCTTCGACTTTGTAATCTATGTGTGCTGCCTGTCTATTTTAAGCCTTTACATACTACGTTTAAATATATGTTGGTGTACATCATATATGGATACTTATTTACTTAACTATCAAGCTAACATTCTGATTATGCAGCCACACATGCCCATACTATTTTGGCTATACGCTCTGGGAATTTATCATTTTCTGCATAGCCTGCCCTGTCTATGATACAACATAAAGTCGCAGCCTCAAAAGTTCTGTCATCATAAAATTATATGTTAAGCAAAAGTTACGAATTCATGAAACAAAAGAGGAAAAATTTATATAAAATACTGAAATTTATCATACCTCAGAAATAGGTAGTTCTAAGTCTCGTCTTTGGAGATCCTCTATTTTCTGTATCCACAAATCTAAATGTTTTCTTGGTTTTTTATCCGGACTTTGAAGAATGTGACACTTATTCTTCACTTGGCTGCAACCGGCAACCAAGTTCAAATTAGTCCAAAGAACAGCTAAAAACTATGAATTCCCATCTGCTCCTTTTTTTCAAAATATTATACAACTTATTGTAAATAAGTACTTGTAATCATAACCGCTTAGTAAATACTACACAACTAAACGTTAACTTGGCTCTACTATGTAGTTAATAACAAACTAATGAATTAAAAGAGAAATTATTGGCATCCATGAAAGATAAGTCCAAATCAACATCTATGCTTTTATCTAACTAAGACAAATAACTCTATAACCAAAATCATATACATACCTTCAATCGGACACAAATCGAGTATAAATAAAAATAATCATCCGACACCAAAAACCACCAAAACCTAAACAATGGTCAACGAAAAGGGTGCATAAAATTTTCCAATCGTCACCTACATATCTTTTTGATACACAAATAGCCCAGTAATCTTCCGGCACGAAATACATGTAAGAGTCAAAACCCATTTTTTACCCACTTTGAATCAACCACGCTTCACCATCACCACACACCACTAATTCAACCAAACCCTAACCCACCACTATCTCACGCCTCTTCGGCTCTTCCGATGATCATCAAGATGAAGGAACTGCTCTTGGTGTGAGATCAGAATCACTACAATGAAAACCCCAAGATCAAACAACACATTCTGAACATGGTGGATTGAGAGAGAGTGGCTTTGATATGAAGGTTCTGGATGTTGTGCGGATGTATACTCCGATATAATATCCTTAAGTTAAAGGCGGTGATGAAGTTGGGCCAAGTATTCGGGCTGTGTAGATAAATGGGCCGTTTGCACAATGTTGCACTGTTTACGGAACGACAGCGTTTTAAACGCCTTTTAATATATATAGTAATGCGGTAAAAATGCATAGTAACAATTTTGTATGCAACTTTAGTAAGAGTAGGACCAGGCCATGTATGAATAGTCCAAGTCAGGTAAGATTTGGACTAAGTTCAGGATATGTTTTGATCAGGTCCAGGCAAGACGAACTAGTTCAAGCGAGACGACCCAGGTTCAGACATATGTATGGCAGGCCAGGAAAGGCGAACCAGGTTCGGGGAAGGCAAACCTGGTTCAGGAAAGACGAACCGGGTTTAGCTAGAGAGTTTTGACGAGCCAGGTTCTGACCAGGCCATATGGTATCATATGCGACTGGGACCAAGGTTTGACCAAGTCCAGTGATATTGTCGACCAGGTTGAGGTTTGATCTTGACAGGTTAGAATTTAATACGATGCAGAAACATATTTTATCAACTTATAATGATTTTCTAATCTACAATCTGACCATTCGGTACTAAACGTACATGTAGTAGTACCATTCTCAGTTTCCAGTCAAATGTGTGATGCGGATATCACACCAGAAGGATTCTCATGTACACGATTGTGAATTAGATTTTTGTAAGAACTAAAAGTGTAGTGAAAATTGAACTTGGTCTATTTTTAACTCGGTTAATGCGCACGCTTCTAGCTTTTATAGTGTGGTTCTTGAGTAGTTTGTGAGTCGTTTGACTCATTAACAGTTCTAGTTCTAGAGGAATAAATGACTAGTAGTACCAAAGACAACTAGTTATAAAAAGTTATCAAGACTCTAGCTTATGAATTAGGATTGATGTGAGTTTACGAAGGCATGTCAGATTGCTTGTTATCTCGAGTCTTTGATAGCATGTATATTATTTATAGGCAACAACACGCTCAACTATGGACACCTTATACGGAGTATGTTTTACACACTTGAACTCTTAACCTTTTGGTTAAAATATAATTATGTGAAATGACCTTTAATATGCTTGTGCACATGTTATAAATGCTTAGTTTATATAAATTGATTTGATAAAACTGCATGTCCAACTTTAATATGTTGGTTTGGACGACTTAGGAGAAGTAATACATGATCGGCCCGGTCAAATTTAGTTCTTTCTAGCTTATTTGGCATATCAATCCAAACTAATCGTTTATCAACTTTTTAAAAGGGCAAAAGACTAAAAGTAATTCCCAACCACATCCCCATTTCATACTCTCCATCCGAGTTCCCGACCACATCCTCGTCGGAGAATTGTTTTACATTCCCATCCCCAACGGGTATCAGGGATCCCTGAGGTGATTTTCCATCCTTAATTACGAACAACGCTGGAATCTAATTACGAACCAAGTATACCAGCTGAGTTCGTGAGTTGGGCCAAAAATGCAGCATGTTGGGCAGTGGGCTGGACAAATGGACTAAACTGGGCGGGGAATAAAGGGGAACTTGATTGTAATTGGGCCATGCGATTTAAGCATGAAGGCTGTTTGGGCCTGTTGTTTCTATTACAAGTTAAGAAGGTCCAAGACATAGCCAAATTTGGTCTGTTGACATTTGTAAGCATTCGCCCAGGGCGAAGCTATGTGAGGACCGGGGAGGGTCCCGACCCCTTAGGCTTAAGTCCGTTAATGTATTTTTTCGCGATTTCACGTGTTATTTTTTTTTCATCTCGGCCCTCCCATAATGTTTCTTCGGGAAAAAATTTGTTTCGGCCCTCCCACGAAATTTCTTCTAGCTCCGCCACTACATTCGCCCCATAACAGAAGTTGAACCAACCAGTGGATGTATCATTATTCGAGCTTGTTCTAAAGCTATTATCATGAATAAATTTAAACCGTTCTCCAAGCCGACGCGTGCCCTTAGGGAAATGGGTACAAAGTTGTAATAAACTAGGTCCATTCGTACTCTTTTGCACGTTAGAGGTCGAGGCATGGGAACCCTTGGTCGAATTATTTGGTGTTAAAAGAATGGTCTGGGGAGAACAATGAGTATGGTCCGAGTTATTTTCATCCTTAAGTTCATTCTCCTCTAATAAAAGCATGGTTTTAGTGTCTTTAAAGGTGGGAAGTGACTTAGTGTGTGTGACGTAATTGTAACGTAATTCTATCAAAGAGGGTTTAGATTTCGTTAAATATGGATAAAATCCAAAAATAGCCTTACGTTCGTGTTCGTCCGCTTAAACGAAATCTAAACCCTCTTTTTGATAAAGTTGTAACGTAAGACATGAACGTTTAATTTCGTTTAATTTTAACCGGACATGAACGCTTAAACGAACGAATATGAATAAAACTCCGTTCGTGTTCGTCCGGTTCGTTTACAGCCCTGCTCCCGACTAAAAATTTGCAAATATCATCCAAATAAGTCATATATAAATGACAAGATTAAATCAACCAAGTGTTCACTCACATTATAGAAAAATAATCTCGACCACTAATAAAAAATGTTTTATCCAAAGACGGACGTTTAGCTATAGGTTTCATCTCAAGGTGGTGTTGTTGGACCAATGCTAAATAATGCTGCAAAATTTAGTTACCATAAACTTTTTTTTAAGCATGCTAGGTACAATATTCCTACAACAACAACAACGTTACTCAGATCCCTCCAGAGAGCGAGGTATGAGGGCAGTAAAATGTAGACAAATCATACCCCTACCCTTGAGTACACCCGAAAGTAAGGAGACTGATTTCAGAAAGACCTCCGACAAAGTGAAAATAAGTGTGATGGTGCTAAAAAAATATGTGAAAGCATGAAAAAGCAAATATAAATGGCATAGGAAGAAAAAGAAATCATAAGACACAAGACACGATAAGCTAAGAAAGAAAAAACACATGTAAGAATCATACTTGTAATCTAACAAACAAGAAGCCTAATTGAATCAGAGTTATTTGTCATCTAACCCATCTAAATACAGTAGTTTTTTGATAACATAAATGACCCATTTACTTATCTTCACTGTTACAACAAGATCACATACCCATTGAGATATTGAATAGCATTGTCATCATGTTGCCTATATCCTAACTGTCATGCTGAATTGTGTTGCCTAAAATTTTTAAAAACAAAATAGATATCGCACACCTAATGTTTCAGCACCCATAGCCACGACAACACCAAAAGCTAAACAAGTCCATGAATCTTTCTGGTGGACATTTAACAATCCAACGCATTTTGATATCACCAATAGTGTGGAAACACCAACAACCAAAGAGAAACTATTAAGACCAGACAAATATGATACATGAAAGCAAATTAGCTACTCAACATCAAACTCATTTTCCATTCAACTTCTTAAGAATCTGTCCATAGAATCCCCGAACACTGATTTCTGCAAGCGGCGATACACGTGGGTAGCGTAAGACATTTCTTTTGACCTTCAATTCTTCATCCCTGTCCATATCTTCGCACAGAAATATCCTCACCTTCTTGAGCACTGGTGCCTTCTCCAAGATAAGCTTTACAAACTTCAAATCATGTTTCATATTAGCAAAACCTCTAATCTCCAATGTCTTCAAATGTTTCATATCAGGACAATCTTTAAGTGCATCTGACCGTAAGTCATTTCTCTTTAAGTGATCATAATCAAATTCACTAATCTACAACAAATATTGGTATTCTTGTGTGAGTGTACTTGGTAGTATTAGATACAAAACAAATAGTACTTGAGATAGATTAAGGATATTTACCTCTAGCTCAATTTTTTCCAAGTTTGGGGAGCTTCTCATCACAAGAATAAGGAACCCTAACCCAAATGTGTCGAGGAACCACATATCGGAGAAACGAAAGCGTTTAAGGTGGACTAATGCAACTGGAAGCTCTGGTGGTACATGAGAATTCTAAAATTATAGTCAAAACAAAGATAATTAGAAACAATACAAGTTAATAATATATCAGATACATATCACGTGGATAAATATTACCTCAACAATAAATTGACAAATAGAAAACTCTTCAATCACAGGTAAGCACTTGAATAACTCAACAATGTTGATAGAAGTACAATCATAGTTCGGCTCTAACAGCTACAGACAGCAGCTTACGACAGTCAGATAAGTAATGAAAACCCATTATAACGATAATTATTGTGTAAAAAAGAAGTTACCAATTCGAGTTTCTTGAGTAGTGGACAAATGGCTAAGAGATGTAAAAGCGGTTTTCCTGAGAAGCCACCATTCCGAAAGAATAAGCTTGTAAGGCTACCAAATCTGGCTAAAGTTGGAACAACGTCTAACATACAGTTTTCTATATGGAGGTCTGTCAGATTACGCAACAAGAAGATAGATCTCGGTAACTCAAAGTCGCTGGAATCACCGTCTTCCTTACTTGTAACTGCCAATGTGAATTTCTTAACATTGTTGTTGGTCCTCGCCAAATGAAGTATTATTTGTTCGATTTCAGTACATGTGTCATCATCCGGCTCCACCATTGAAAAGCTAAACTCAAGGATTGGACCTCGATGCATGCATAGAACTTGGTGTATAGCAAAGAATTGCTTACACCTCAACATCAACTCTTTTGTTTCACTTGACCAATCTCCAAACAATTGCTCTTCCAGCTCATCTTCATAAACCATATCCTCCAAATCAAACACAAGTTTAGGAATTTTGGTCCAATGGTACCTCCAATTCCTGGAAAGGATACTCGTCCTCACTGCATCTTTGATTGGCACAAGAGATAGGATATGTTCTGTGATGGATGAAGGAATGTTGTTGAATGGATCCGAAGACTGGTGTTCATCATCGACTTCCATCTTAAAGTAGTGCTGCTGCAAAAATAGTTTTATTATAAATGTAAGAAAAATAATGTTGTCTGATACAACATTTGTAAATTAAAATTTCATAAATGTAATAAATATATATAAAGATAAGTACTTGGAATATTGTAATTCAGGTTTATGGTTTTATGAGCATTTCAAAGTGTTTGAGTAATCAACTTTTGCTGATACGCAAATGATATTTGTTTCCAGGATGATCAAACTGATAGCCATAATTTACACATGTTTATTTGATTCCTAAAATACTTGGCGGGAACATAAAATAATGATAATACAATATCATCTAAATTATTACTTTCAAAGCCCACATCCAAAGTCTAAACACCCCCTTATGTTTCGATTTTCATTAACATATTCAGGCTACCAAATCCCTCTTGTTTCCATTATTTACGTAACTAAAAGGACACCATTCATAACCTGGAGGAGATTATAGTTTTTATCTGCTTACTTGAACTACTTCTGCTTATTTCAGTTTTCAACAAGTTATTTTCAAATTGCTTATTTGAGATGAAACTAGATTCTTTTTTTTACCATGATATCTAAAACTCATTACAAAAGACTGATAAAACCATGTTGCATAGAAAGCTTAATAAAGTATGACGTGATAGCATAGTATGTTTATGTGTCATGAGTAGAAATAAATGCGCTAGAAACGTATTAATATGTTAAGAATGTGTATAATAAGCATGATAAGATAAATGAGCCAAGTCATGTAAGATATAAGAAATGGTTATATAGGTATGTATACACTTGGTGGTTTAAGCATTAAGCATATACTTAATTATTGCCAAATAAGATTGCATAAGTGATATTAAAAACCTGCTGACGCATTTCCTCCACTGAACGTAATCCAAGCATGCCTCGCTCTCTACAATTTTCACCAAGTTCATCTTCAGAAAAGGCATCCACACCACCCTCTGACTGAATCATCTTATCATCATTCTTTATCCTATAAAGAAATACACAAGTCGTAAATATAACAACAACCCAAACGTAATGCAATAATATGAGTTAAATGTTTTGTATCGCAAATAAGTGTCTGTTCCCTAGGGTTGGATTCCCATATAATAGCACTAACCAAGGCCTAAAAGCAGAAACATTTTGGAACTTCACAAAACGGTTTAATAAGTTAGTACCAAAAATGATACGATACTCGAGTAATACATCTGCACATATGACAAAATCTGACCTGCTGATATTATCACGGGTAAGTAGATCGTTAAACAGCTTTGCTAATCCCAAAATTTCATCATTCACCACAGAACCACCTGGCCTAACCTGTATATTACATTGTAAACGTTAGACATCTCGAAAGTAAACTGAAAGTAGGCCAGTTGAACTACTATTAGTAATCTTGCCTTGCCCAAAAAGTCATCGAGATCTTCTGCTGTTTTCTTGAGTTCTCCACTCCTCCTACTTTGCACCTCTTTTGCCCATAATAGACCAAATATGAATAAGTTTAGGAAACAAAAATTTCATTGAATCATTTTATCAAACAAATTACCTTGGGTTACAGGAAGAGAATGTTCTTGTGCTTGCTCATGATCATGATCATCGTCACACACACGAGAGGAGGATTCACCATCTACATACGATGAAAAAACAAATCACTCTATCAATAAGGAACACATTTCACCGAAGCATTTTATCCAACAGTTGGTTGGGTTACCTTGGAATAATTTTGGCAATAGCTTAAGCTTACTCAGCGAACCAACAATACCATAAAGATCTCGAATCAACTCCTCTTGCGCCGATAACCGTTGCTCCATCCTCTTGTGCCAATGATCTTCCTCTTCCTCAACATGAATTTCGCTCCTTGCTGTAGAGAAAGACGTAATTTCATTAAGTGAAGCAAAAACACTAACGATACATAATTATATGAGCCTCAGCAGCTGTTAGGATACACGCATTGTCGGACGTCGATAATTAGCAAATTATCAAACAAATGGGGGTAATATGGTTTACCCGACAAGTATAAACACAAGAATTTGAGAAAACTCTTCTCGGACTCTTTTCATTAATTCGATTCAATCAAACATAAAACACCAAAAAACCTAAACAACGCACCCTATTTATAAGAAACTAACACTAAACCTATGAGAACTCTAATAAGGTAAACATAATCCTTACCCAATTAAGAAAAAAATTACTAAATAAAAGAAACTAACCTAATAAAAGATAAATATAATCCTGATTTAATAAATACACTTACTGCGTCACAGGATGAATGAAGTGGTTGAAGGTGAATTTGAAGAAAGTGATAATGTTCATAGACCAATAACACAACCAACTGCCATTCAATAACTACAATAACAAAAGGTACCATCCGCTAAACGACTTGCAACAGTGTTACTTAACCAACTGCCATTCAATATCTGCATTTTTTCAGCTGGCTTATAGATATCAGCAATGTTCTAGATAACTTAAAGTTGCCGTATAGTACACGATGAAATCTTAAACACTAATAAGTTCATTTTCGGCTGCAAACAGACATCAACTCATATCCAATCAATCTAACTAACATTACTAGCAATCACTACTACCATATATAAGCTCTAGAGTCAAATGCTCTGTATCATAACTACAATAACAAAAGTTATCATCCGCTAAACGACTTACTAAAAATTAATCACGCAAAAAGGACTTAACTGAAATCGAAACAGTCATTTCACTCGATTACCACAGTCCGTATTTTAACACACAAAAAGAGCTCTAAATCATCAAAACATGAAGCAACATAATTAGGCGCGATAATGACACCATACAGTAACAGAAATGAGAAAACGTATAAAAATCAAGATGATAGTAGCGATTTTAGTCTGAAATTTAACAGCGCGTCAGAAATGAGAAACGTGCAAATGAAGACAAGTGAATTCTCATAAAGAGTTGAGTTAGACGATGACTAACCAGAGGAGGTTTCTGTTGCTGTTGTTGTCGGCATCTCAATAACTCGTCTGGTTTAGATCTTCTCCAAAATAATGAATCAATAGAGCAACTAGACAAGAAGAAGATGTAAGTTTAGCATGAGTAAGAATGAGTCTGCGCGTGGAGATCAATGTAGTAAGGTGTTGAGTCGTATTAAATCCATTTTGCGGATGGATTTTGAGACCAATTCAAGCATGTTGGTTAGAATGTATCAAATAAAGTTGAGCTGAAAACAAACAAGCTACATAATAAGATTGGGTCTTTCTGGACTAATTGTTTTAAGTATAGGTGTTGTCGATCATAAGTTAGTTTTCGGATGGGACTAGTTTTATGTGTCCCCTGTATTCTGTAATAACAAAGTGTAGTGTAAAGAGTTGACGACGACTAACCAAACCAAACCAAAGGCGTCCTGTTGTTGTTGGTTTGGTTAAGATGAGCTTCCAAATCTGCATAAAAAATAAATTTATCTAAAACCAATACAACAACAACAACTGAAGAAGCATTATATCAAACAGTTACTAACTAACTAACTAACTAGTATTTTGATATAGTAATAATATGATTCATAAAATAACGCACAAGAACAAATTATAACAGTTGGGGGACAAAATGCATTACAAGCGTTTTATCAAACAGTTGGGGGGAGGTAAAACAAAAAAGAATTAGAATTCCAATAGTTGAGAAACATTTCATCAAAACCTAACTGAATTCACAATACACTCTAACATAACTCAAAATTCTTCAAAAACAAATTAAACCCCAGACTAGACTAGACTAGATATATAACAGTAAAAGCAGTTAATAAGCGATATTAATACTTACAGTGTGTGTGTGTGTGTGTGTGTGTGTTGTTGAGTGAAGAAGTGAATAACTCGTTTTATCAAACACTTAAGAAGAAGAAGAAGAAGAAGAGGCTAAATAATAATTTTCCACTTTGATCATTTATTTCACCATTTAGGTTTAAAAGGAAGGAAGGAAGGATTGCTTAATTTTGGGCGCGATCTAAATTCAGATTTCAAAAATTTCTAAAGTTAGGTTTCAAAAATTTCTAAGTGGATGTCCCAGATTAAGTGTTCATATTCTATTTCAACCGATGAGATAAAACTTTAGTGGGTAAAAATGATATTTGATTGGTGGAGAGTATAGTTAGTGGAATTTTCTAAAACTCTGTGCATGATGTAAGCGGACACTTAATATGAGACGGAGGGAGTATTATTTAAGATCATTTGAGGACAAAAGATCTTTTACATATTAAGGGATCAATCTTCACCCTTAATTTTTATTAGATCTAATACCCTTCATTTTTATTATATCTAATGGATGAGATTAATTCCAACAATTAAAAAAACCCACTTTCATCCTTTTTTTTTCAAATATAAATATCTTTCAAACCGTTAATCGTCAACCGAAAAAAAATATACCATTACGACGAGCATTTAATTATCTTTTTATAGATAGGCATTTTGATATACTTTCGACAAAAAAAAATTTCGTGTTTTTCACGTTTTTTTTTAAGTTTTTTTTTTTCTATTTTTACGTTACTAAAATTTGCATGAAAAAATCATATATGATTTAATACTAATTTGAATACCACATGTGATATTAGTGTTAAATCAAACATCGCATCAGTATCATGGTATATAATTTGTTCAAATGGTATTAAGCTTATAAAGCAACTAATTAATTCAATTAAACGGGGCTAAAGTATTGGTTTACCGGAGCGGTTATATAATTAAATAACAACGTGTTTTAGATCTTTTAATTCTTTCTATACTTGACTTTAAACATTAAATAATTTTTTTTTGCTTAAAAGGTTTTATAGATTTGATGAGTTAGCTAAACATAGAAAGATACACTCCTACATGACTAAGCATTTTTAATAAATGATTAGTATTTAGTCCCTACCTTACTATTTTTCTGAATCAGTGTCTATCTAAAAGTACCTAATACCATTTTAAATGAGTTTTACTCTTTTAGAATTGGCTATCACGTAGGTTTGAGATATATAGCAATCTTAATAGACTATCACGTTTATAGAAGAACTATGAATGTGTAACCTTTTTTCTATCTTTTCTGAAAATTTATCATATTTTTCTTGTTAAATATTCAATAGAAACCATTTGTTAATCGAGACATACCTATTAAGGTAGTGTATTTTATTTTAAAGTTATTACAAAAGACATTGTATTGACGTACTACTCTTATAAAGGTATTATACGCTCCAATACGACTAAGTCTGTCAAAAATGTTAGTATCGAGCCCCTACACCGATGGATTCAATCCAATGGATTCAGAATAAAATGTAATAGCCTCATCGAACTTTCCTTACCCAAAGTTTTAAAGGATTTTTTTGTTACCCGAAGTCCCATAAATATTTCCTAGCTTTTTCATTATAATCTTACTATATTATAAAGCATGAATGCCTTTTAAAAATAAAAATACTTAAAATTTAACATTACTTAAAAAAGGAATACTAATTAAAACACATTTTTTAACATTTATTTCCCTACTACATAACTTACAAGTATTAAAACTTAATGTACAAAATACAAATCACTATTAATATGGTCAAGATTTAATGTAGTCAATTAATTAACTATTAATAAATACTATTAATGCAGTTATTAAAACACCCTTACATAAAAAAATACTAATTATCAAGCATATTCTACAACCAACTTAAACATAATTCTTGTATTAAATGTCGTTATTACAAATAATAAATCACATTATACTTATTAAAACACATTTTCTAGCATTAATTTCTCTACTATGTAACTTACAAGTCTTAAAGCTTAATGTACAAAATATAAAGCATTATTAATATGGTCAAGATATTTAATGTCAATTAATTAAATAGTAAATAAATATAATTAATGCAGTTATTAAAACACCTCTTACATAAGAAATACAAATTATCAAACATTTTTTTACAACCAACTTAAACACAATTCCTGCATTAAATGTCACTAAGACAAATAATAAAGCACATTATACAAATATTCAAGCCCGAACGGGAAACGAGCCAAATGGGCTCGAGCCTAAAGTGGCACGGGCCAAACGGGCACGGGCCAAAGTGCTTCAGCCCGAACGGGCACGGGCTAAACGAAATTCTTGATATCTGTAAATTTATTGACAAAAAGAACATAATAAACTAAAATACATGATTCACTTAGGAAAAGTTTATTTCAGTACCACCGCGCAACGCGAGGGCCCTATGTAGTTATATTTTGATGTGCTCTCAAGTTTTGCTTTACTTAGTTTGATTTCCCAAATATCTCGAGATTTTTATATTAAGTTTACACGTAAAATCAACTCACTATACGTAAAACTATACCTTATTCTAAAGTTTTTAGAGAAAAATTATTTTACATACCAAACTTTTCTCACATACCAAGAGCTCATCGCACCATCTATTTAAAAGAAATCAATATTAAGCATTTTATTATTTCACCTATTTTTTATAATTTAAATATCTCTTAAAATGCTAATCGTTAAGCGGAAATATTTACATCGTCGCGACGAGCATTTAATTATCTTTCTATAGACGGACACTTTGATATACTTTCGAAAAATGATAAAAATTCATTTTTTTCACGTTTTTTTGTATTTTTTTAACGTTTTTTTGTATTTTTTTGGTTATTTTACGTTCGCGAAATTTGCGTGAAAAAATCATATATGATAAAACACTAAGGGAGTGTTTCTTTATGACTTATTGATCCTTTCACTAACAGATCTAGAGGGGCCCACAAACTTTTGGTTGTTTCTTTTTCTTCCTTTTCGGTCCATACGTCTAATTGAGGAGGAAGTAAAATGACCCTCTCTCAAACCAGATGCTCTAACATTTTTCTTTGCCTATTATACCCTCAATTCTTTCATTTGTTTTATCTTTTTATCTTACAAATTGAGACCCAATTTTCCAAAACCTCATCCACCAAAACATCATCCACACCAGCAACCCTCTACTCGTGACTAGAAACCCGGTGACCACCATCGATTTCGACGACCACCGATCTACTTGGCGTACCTCGTGTGTCGGCAAACAATTATTTGAGATATTTTTTGGTCTCAAATATTCCCAGATCTATGTAAACTTTTAAAGATCATTGCTTAAAGATACATAATACAACATTGATAATTAGATCTTGTTAAATAATGCAGATAAGTGCATTCTCACCATGGGTTTCAAGGTTTTTTGGTTTTTTTATGCAAAGGCTTTGACTAGTAAAAATAGATTAAACTTTTCCATGATTATATAAATATTAAGTGTTTGTTACTTGTTTCCTGGTTATGAAAACGTATTTATAAATCGGTGGATTGGGGTGTTTTTCAGTGTTTTGGGAAGAAGGTTAAAAATAGGGCTAATTCCCAAAAGGGGACAAAAAGTTGTGTATTGATCACTTTGAGGTACAAAACTAAAGTCTCTTCTCAAATTGGTCATGTGCGAATGTGCGAATGTGCGATTCCATTAAATGTGCGACATGTGTCCATTTTTTTAATAATATAGTACAAAATTAGGTGGGTGTTTTCCCATATATTTTTTTCTTTGTCTTGTTATAAGATGATTAAAAAGACTAATATACCCAACTTTAATTTTATCATTCTCTTTTATCATCTACATTTCCTGCCTCACTCTTCATCATCACCATTTTTATTTTCAGATTCCGGCAACACTTCCGACCAACTTTTTTTTTTCTTTTTAAAGACTAAAAGCAGGTCCGCCATTTAAAACTACAAAATTTAAAAAAAATTATTTCCAGACTAAAAGCACTTCCGACACCCAAATATTCCGACCAACACTTCCGACACCCAAATATTCCGGCGACACCCATCAACTATTCCGGCGACACCCAAATATTCCGGCGATAGACTAAAAGCACTTCCGACACCCAAATATTCCGACCAACACTTCCGGCAACACTTCTGACCATTTAAAACTACAAAATTTTGACAAATCGCCCATAAAACCTGAAAACCCATACACCACCTCATCACCATCACCACCTCATCAACACCACAACAGATCCGCCATCACCATCACCACCTGATCAACATCACCACAGATCCGCCATCACCACAGATCCGCCATCACCTGATCACTCTTGATTTTTTATAGATCTAAAAATTTTTCTTGATTTTTTTGAATAGATCTACAAGTTTTTCTTGATCTTTTTTATAGATCTACAGATCCGCCATCACCACAGATCCGCTATCGCCGGAATATTTGATGGAAACAAAAAAAATACTGTACCAACGAGGAATTTTGACAAAGAAAAAAACCCAAACAGGAAGAGGAATTTTGTAGTTGATCTTTTGTAGTACTTGATCTTTTGAAGTTTTCTCATCCTTCATATGTCCTGTACCACCATTTGTTTTTTTTTTTTATTTATATGTGGGGTGTTTGTGTTGATGTTGTAGTACAGTGGAAGAGACTTTATATTTGTATTTAAAAGAATGGTAAATTTGTCATTTAGTCAAAAAATCAAAGTCAAAGTTCCACCTACCCGCTGTACTTTAATATTAAATAAGTGGACACGTGTCGCACGTTGGATGGAGTCGCACATTCGCACATGACCAAACTGGGAATAGGCTTTATTTTTGTACCTCAAAGTGATCAATACCCAACTTTTTGTCTTTTTTTGAGAATTGGCCCTTAAAAATACACTACCAATTTAAATGGTAGGGGTGGAAACGAGCCGAGCCGAGCTCGAGCTCGTTAAGGCTCGAGCTCGGCTCGTTTATATGTATAAAGCTCGAGTTCGGGCTCGAGCTTGTTTCGAGCCTTATACTTTGAGCTCGAGCTCGGCTCGTGAAAATTTTCACAAGCTCGAGCTCGGCTCGGGCTCAATTAATTTTATGATGTTTTGAGCTCGGCTCGTTAATTACATAAAGCTCGAGCTCGTTAGTTACATAAAGCTCGAGCTCGTTTACTACTTTTAAGCTCGTTTATACGTATAGACGATATATACACGTATATAATTCTAGGGCTCGTTTAGGCTCGCGAGCTTACTCGAGCTTTTTGTACAGAGCTCGGGCTCGAGCTCGATTATTAAATGAGCCTAAAATTAGGCTCGAGCTAGGGCTCGAGCTCGTTTAAGCTCGGCTTGTTCGAGCTTTTTACCGATCCGATCCCGAGCTTTTCACGAGCGGCTCGGCTCGTTTACACCCCTAGTTTTACTTTTACTCTTTTAGAATTGGCTATCACGTAGGTTTGAGATAGCAATCTTAATAGACTATCACATTTATAGAAGAACTATGAATGTGTAACCTTTTTCCTATCTTTTCTGAAAATTTATCATATTTTTCTTGTTAAATATTCAATAGAAACCATTTGTTAATCGAGACATACCTATTAAGGTAGTGTATTTTATTTTAAAGTTATTACAAAAGACATTGTATTGACGTGCTACTCTTATAAAGGTATTATACGCTCCAATACGACTAAGTCTGTCAAAAATGTTAGTATCGAGCCCCTACACCGATGGATTCAATCCAATGGATTCAGAATAAAATGTAATAGCCTCATCGAACTTTCCTTACCCAAAGTTTTAAAGGATTTTTTTGTTACCCGAAGTCCCATAAATATTTCCTAGCTTTTTCATTATAATCTTACTATATTATAATTTTCAACCGATGCACATAGTTGCATATCAAGAAATCTTTTGAAAAAATGTAAGTTTTGTAAATAAATAACATAATTTAACAAAGATGAATGCAAGCTAACATGCAAATAATTTGTATACATCAGTAAGCAATATGCAAACAATGAGAAAATTCTCTTTGTAAAATACAATACAAATCTCTTATGTACATAAATAATCTAGTGAAAGTTGCTTCAATGACCCTGGGGAAGTTTCAACTGTTGCGAAAGTTGCCATTGGAGTTATGGTTATAAGGTTTAGCTATTGTTCTACAACTCCCATAAGCTATGAACAACAAATTCATACGCAATTAAAATTCCAACTGCACACCTTTCTTTAGAATGGAAACTAAAGCATGACCACATAGTCGCAGATAAATTCTAAACGTTGAACTCCTTTTACACAGTTACACCTAACAATGCCACAAGAAAGAATACAATACAACAAAACAGGTCACATAAATATTCATACAGAACAAAAAGTATGCAAAAGCTACTTCTATATACCCGTTAAGGAACTTCGTTAAACTACTTCTATATACCCGTCACAGATCAAAAGCTCAATACCAATAAACAACAATTAGAAAACAATCGATCACAAGCTAGTGCTCTATTAATCCTTGATGTATGACCATATATACCCATATGATGGAAACTGGACATTATAGACTCGTAAAGGAAAATAATCACTTCGAAAACGCAATGCAAACATCCCCTTATAGCTTTCCCACTTGTACGCCTTTGCGAATTCATCAATATATTAAAAGTACATCATCCACCTTGATCTCCAATGAAAATAGCTCTTTTAAAGACATAGAAAAGTTCGTACTTACCTCCTGCCACTCTTAAAGTTTTGATACACAAAGCATGTACATGTTTAATCCCTAAAAGAAATTGATAAGAATTATAGCTATATCATCACATTGTATAGTTGCCATACGATAAAAAAGATATGGATATTGATAATACTGAACTAAGTTTGGTCCATGTTCTAATGCCACATGCTGCAAATTAAAAGTGGACACAATCCCATGCGTTAACCCTTTATTAACCCATATTTTTTCAATCCATTCTCACTAAACACAAACTTGAATAGGTTGAGCTTGCATAACCTTTTGATTAAGTAACCCATTTTCTAGGCACTACTCCAATAGCAATAAGCTTTTGAAAAAAAATTCAACCTATCTTTGAGTCGTTCTCAACCTGTGCATTGGAGATGCAGATTTATTTGAATACATCTAAATTCTAAAATATTATAATCAAAAGTAGGCAAAAATAGTTTTCCTTACTCGTAATGAAAATCAACTTAGTAGAATAATTCAAATTGTAAATGGAACTTAAAAGTATCTTAAAAAGGGATTCATTTAAAATGGATTTTGTAAAAACTTATAAAAGTTTAAACACCAAGAAACCTGATTTAGAATGAACCCAACCAACCTCCCCTTAGCTCTTTTATTTATCAAAACAATGCTAAGAATAGCAAATCTGTTTACAATACAAGAACTGAAAAAATAGAGAGATTACAATGACAATAAAGGGTTTCTCTCAACTCACAAAACAATCAGAACTGAGAGAGATATACGCTCAGAAACACACAGACAAATGAGCTGAATAATGGGAAAATATGAGAAGACTTCTCCTTTTCTTGACCAGAATACTTCCATAAAAACCCCTTCAAGAATATAAGACTTTGGATCTTTAGCCCTTTAAGTTTAGAGACGGGAACGCTTCTAACACAAACTTTGGAAGATATACATTTATCCCCATGTGTTTGAGCAAAGCTTATACTTTCTAACACTCCTCTATAAGCTTTAGCTCACCTGCACTCAAGTAACTTGACTCAAGTGTCACTTTTAATCTTGACCTTTGATTGTAATCCAATGGTTAAGGGTTCTAAAAAACAAAAAAATCATACAAAATTATAACTAGTTTGATGACTTGATCAATGTCTTTGAAGGAACTTGCATTAATTTTTTGTTGTGTTTTAATAAAATGCAGAGATGAAAGATTTAAACCGAAAAAAAAAGATCCACAACACGAATAGCCTCTGGTTAGTCGTCTAACTCGACTTCATTTATCTTTAAACTTATTTGCTGATTATATTATTTTGTTTTGATAAAATGATGCAAGGTCTAAACAAGTACAACGGCTTATTGAGAACCACCACCACTCAAGAAGAAGAACAACCCTTGGTTAGTCAACGAAACGTCAAAGTTCGAGTTCGACCTATCTTTTTGTAGAGGCTTTGGAACCATTAGGGCCCGAGAGGCGAAAAATGTTGGAAGATACCCCATTCCACAAACTCTTGGTCATGGATCAGAATATCCAAAATAATGTTTCATAAAAAATATGGCTACCATGTTTAACACACAAGACCCCTGTATCGAACTTAATGGTGAAAGGCATTTAGCACAGCTCAAGATGTCACTGAAATACTGAGAATTGAAGATGAGGAGGAGGAGATTAAAATGCCTTAGAAAGGTCAAAAAACACTTGTATCAACTAAGCTCAAGAAAGACTTTGTAAAGATAAGACACAAAAGGATCTGCATGGAAAAGGTTAAGACAAAATTGAGGGAGAGCTTAGATGAGGATACTGTGAAACTTGCTTACATGTTATTAGCCTTGCGATACATTGTTTATCCACCATCAGATCGTGACTACTTGCCGGAATCCTATTTAGATCTTGTGCGAGATGTTAACAAAATGGGCAACGTTTGTGATTACAAGTGTCGTGAATGGAATTGAAAAATACAACTACAATGGAAACAAAGAGATACTTATAGGGGGATGTGCTCTTTCTTACAGGTTATTTGAAGATACCCCATTCCACAAACTCTTGGTCATGGATCAGAATATCCAAAATAATGTTTCATAAAAAATATGGCTACCATGTTTAACACACAGACCCTGATCGAACTTAATGGTGAAAGGCATTTAGAGCTCAAGATGTCACTGAAATATCGAAATTGAAGATGAGGAGGAGGATTAAAATGCCTAGAAAGGTCAAAAAACACTTGTATCAACTAAGCTCAAGAAAGACTTTGTAAAGATAAGACACAAAGGATCTGCATGGAAAAGGTTAAGACAAAATTGAGGGAGAGCTTAGATGAGGATACTGTGAAACTTGCTTACATGTTATTAGCCTTGCGATACATTGTTTATCCACCATCAGATCGTGACTACTTGCCGGAATCCTATTTAGATCTTGTGCGAGATGTTAACAAAATGGGCAACGTTTGTGATTACAAGTGTCGTGAATGGAATTGAAAAATACAACTACAATGGAAACAAAGAGATACTTATAGGGGGATGTGCTCTTTCTTACAGGTTATTTGACTAGTTTTATTTATGGTAGAATTGTATATTAGTCGATTGATTCATATGTATTCTCTAATTTGATTTTTTTTTTTTATGTAGCTTTATGCCACCAAAAGATCTATCACCACACCAAAGGGAAATCTAACTCTGTAATGTGATAAGCGCCGGAGACGGTCATCACATTACAAAGGTAGATTTCGCTTTAGTGTGGTTATAGATCCCTGGTGGCATAAAGCTACATAAAAGAAAAAATAACCAAATTAGATAATACATATTAATCAATCTACTAATATACAATTCTACCATAAATAGAACTAGTCAAATAACATGTAAGAAAAGAGCGCATCCCCTTATAAATATTTCTTTGTTTCCCTCATAGTTTTGTATTTTTCAATTTCATTCACGAGACTTGTATGACAAACGTTGCCCATCTTTTCTTCTTGTTAACATCTCGCACAAGATCTAAACATGATTCCGATAAGTAGTTGGAATCTGTTGGTTGATAAACGATGTATCGCAAGGCTAATAACATGTAAACACGTTTCACATTATCCTCGTCTAAGCTCTCCCTCAATTTTGTCTTGACCTTTTTTCATGCAGATCCCTTTGTGTCTTATCTTTACAAAAGTATTTCTTAAGCTTAGTTGGTACAAGTGTTTTTTTACCTCTCTCGATCATCTTAATCTCCTCCTCCCCATCTTCAATTCACAGTATTTCAGTGACATCTTGAGCTGTGACTACACGCCTTTCACCCTTAAGTTCGATACTACGGTCTTGTGTGTGAAACATGGTAGGCAAATTTTTTATGATAAAATTATTTTGGATATTTCGATCCATGACCAATAGTTTGTGAAATGGAGTATCTTCCAACATTTTTCGCCTCTTGGGCCCTAATGGTTCCAAAGCCTCTACAAAATAATAGGTCGAACCCCGAACTCGAACTTTGACGCTTTGTTGACTAACCAAAAGTTGTTCTTCTTCTTGAGTGGTGGTGGTTCTCAATAAGTCGTTGTACTTGTTTAGACCTCGCATCATTTTATCAAAAGAAAATAATATAATCAGTAAATAAGTTTAAAGATAAACTTATTTAAGTCGAGTTAGACGACTAACCAGAGGATGTTCCTGTTCCTATTCCTGTTGTGGATCTTGTTCTTTTTCGGTTTAAATCTTTCATCTCTGCATTTTATCAAACAAAACAAAAAATCAATACAAGTTCTTTCAAAGACACTGATCAAGTCATCAAACCAGTTATAATTTTGTATGATTTTTTTGTCTTTTGAGACCAGAAAATGAATCCCAAAATCTTAAAAAAAAATGTCCAAATAGCAAAACATGATTCCACATAATCAAGTTAAATAACCATAAAACAAAGATCCTAGATCAACTATTGTTGCTGCTACGCAAATAAAAAAGGGTAACAAGTGTGTTTACGTTAGAAAGCTAGCAATAACTATGACACGCAAAACTGATATCATCGTCAACATAATCTCATAAAAATTAATCACGCAAAACAGACTTAATTGAAATCGAATCAGATACGTCGATTACCACACAAAAATGACGCTATACAGTAACAGAAATCAGAATTAACAAAAAGAGCTATAATTCATCAAAACATGAAGCAACAGAATTAAGAGCGATAATGACGCCATATAGTAACAGAAATCAGAAACGTATAAAAATCAAGACGATAGCAGCGATAATGCACAATTCATAAAAGCTTGTATAAAATTTAACAGCATCAACAAATAGGTTTAAAGAAAAATAATGATGACAAGTGAATTCTCATAAAGAGTTAAGGCGACTAACCAGAGGAGGTTTCTGTTGGTGTTTTTGATCTTGTTCGGTGCGGTATCTTAAAAAGTTGTTTGGTTTGGATCACCTTCCAAATCTGCATTTTATCAGCAAAATAATGAAATCAATACAACTAAACAAGAAGAAGCTACTATGATGATGATGATAAAAGTTTAGCATGAGAATGCAGTAAGCTGCTGAGTTTTATTAAGCCATTTTGATGCAAGATAAATTAAATGCACCTCTTGTTTTGATGAATTTAAATCCATTTTGCTAGACACTTATCGTGATACATACTTAATCCAAGGATGAATATTTAGACCAATTCACGCCTATTGGTTAAAATGTATCAAATAAAATTCAGCTGAAAATAACTAAATAATAAGATTAGTCTTAGGCATAGACTCATTGTTTATTCTATCCATAAGTTACTTTTCCGATGGGACTACTTTTATGTGAAAACTTGCTTTGTTGGTAGCTAAACAATGTCAATGGAATCGTTGATGCCACGTATGCTTGGCTTTAAGAAGGATTGAGGCATCGGTGTATTACAAAATGGGGGGTTCCTTGAGAGATTTGATCTATAACAAAACCCCACTTACCATATGTCTGTCAAAACTATGAAAAATTGCATAACTAATCCCTCTCATTGCAAATTAAGACTTAGCGGCTATTATGTGCCCAGCTAGTTCTTACAAGCTACAAGATAGGGGTATAAAACTCATTATGAGAACCCAAGCACAAAACCAAGCAGGCAGCTACCCAATTTGGTTTGCAAACTTAACGTCGTCTAATATAAGACAGATGATCAATTCCCTAGAAAGAAGCCTACTCGATTGTAACCAAATAACTAGTAAATGAAAGTAAAGGAATACATAATTTTCAACTAGTTAAATGAACAAAGTGATGACTCATATGGGCTATGATATGCAAAAAGATGTATGAGTTATGAAACTCGTACAATGATCGTGAGTAAGCAAGAGGCATGAAACAAATGCCCACAAAGACAAGTCATAATTTTGTATTACCAAAACTCCCGATACCTAAACATGTCAAGTTACGCAGATCCTAATGGTAGGATATGATTTCAAGAACACAAGTCAGTCGACCATCGTTACAAGGCTATAATTATCTATATGTTGTAGACCAAGTGTGCGTCACTCAGGGGAGGCGCATAGTTAGATTTTACTAGTGTAAACATAAATAACAAAGTGCAGTGTAAAGAGTTGACGACTAACCAAAGGCGGAGTTGTTTAGTAAATGTTTTGGTTTAGATGATGTCCAAATCTGCAACAAAAAAAATGAAATCAGTACAACAAACAAGATATATAAGTTTGATTGAGGAGGCATTTTATCAAAACAGTTGGAGGGAGGGCAAAACATTTTATCACAACAAATATTTCAATCACTTCATAAAATGACTATAGGAGAGACTTATCATTCACGCTTTAACAAATTTCATTAAATAAATAAATGTGTAACACAAAAAATAATGTATATAACCTCAGAGGTTTTTGGCCCCATAAAAAAAAGTTGAGATGGTGAAATATAAAAAGTTCAGTGTAAAAAGTTGTAACACAATAAATGATGTGTCGTGAAGAAATGAATGGGTTATAAAGGGACTAATTGGGCCTCTTTTGTTACTTAGCCCATTAGGCCCTTCTTCTTCTTCTTGTTAGTTTAGGCTATTTTAATCAAGGTCTTGTTGTGGTTTTCGGTGGCCTTTTTCCATACAAAAAGTATCTACAACTCTTACTATTGAAAACAGAAATCACAAGAACAAATTATAAAAAATAGAGCTCTTGTTATTCCTCATAATTTGCTAATAAATCACTTAATAACAAAAGTATGAAATGTCACCGCAGTTTGGATTAAAAAAGCCTAGTCCTAAAGTATACGTACATAAAATACGTGATCGATCGAGTATGGGTTGTCTAACTAGCTAGCTTGTATACAGTTTCACTAGACTTGATGCCATTCATTGCTTGTACGATTAGTAATATATTGTCTTAAACCTATATATGTGTTCCATTAATGTAAGAGTTGCTTTCTTTTTTATCAACAACTCTACATACTTATGTGGAACAAGAAACTTTTATCTTTCTAACTCGACACACAATCGCTTTAGATTTGTATACATTGACCCGTTTGAACTTTATGACCACATAGCTTGAAAACATCTAACATTTATAGAT
The DNA here is from genome assembly GCA_910596185.1 of Chrysanthemum makinoi. Classification (NCBI taxonomy): domain Eukaryota; kingdom Viridiplantae; phylum Streptophyta; class Magnoliopsida; order Asterales; family Asteraceae; genus Chrysanthemum; species Chrysanthemum makinoi. Next base: position 351,841,568 of record OU343222.1, read on the forward strand.
TAAGCTTGAATCAATAACCTATAAAATTTTATACTACGTACTCATTACTTACCCACGCTATGATAAACCGAAATGAAGGAACCTTCTTGTAAATTTATCTGATAGATCTGCAAGGTGCTAACTGTGATTGAACATCCCATCAAGCATGTCATGTTGCAAGTTTATCTCTACAACGTGATCTGCTAATTCCTGCAAATCAAGAATAAGACTAGAAGAGACTCTCTGAATAAAGAGAACAAAAAGTAATTGAACTCCATAGTCGATACCTTCTTTAATGCTGTGATTAGGGAAATCATTTTGCTAGATGTTTTTATCTAGACGTAAAAATATGAGAATTCACCTGTTATCAAAAAGAGCTCTAAATCCGGTGGAGCTGAAAGTCCAGAAAGTGTTGCTGCAGTAACTCTTAACCTCGAAAACTGTTCATGCTCCCAAGCTACCTGCATGTTTTAGCATAAAGCAACTGACTTTCTAAACTCTGATAAGTCAATGTAATATTTCTACGTTTACAACATCCGTGGTGACAATTTGGTGTTGTCTTAATCATATTACAAGATGAAGAAACGAATCATAAGTTTACTTACTCGGGAATTGGAGACATTTATTTTTTTGTGTTTTAGCCCAACTGTAACCCCTTATTCCTTTGCTACAGTAGATAACCTCCTAGATAAACGTTGACTTGTATGCAACTAACATAAATTTTGAGGAACAGGTCAACCGGGTTAAAAGTAGCCCAAAATTTATGTTAGTTGCATACAACCTCCTAACGCATTAATGGTTCAAAAATTAAGAATTATTGCAGAAATGACATTGTTTCTGCAATCCTGATTAACAGATAATTAGCTTATATTACAAATGGGAGCCTGGACAAAAAGTGTTTGCTAGTGAACCCAACCCGTCCTAGACCATTTTGAATCATAGTAAAACCTAAACGAATTACGCCCAATCTGCCCATTCTGGTCACCTCTAGTGTCGCTTATCATTTTTCAATCACTTACCTCAAATATTTTCTTTACATACGCATTCTCTGGAGGTTGGGAAACATGAAGCCATAACTCGTTTTCCCCTGAGCCAAGACTATTCAAGCAGATAGAATAATCAATACTTTCTCGCAAACGCTGATCAAAATTTCTAAGCCACTGCAGAAAAAATAAAGCATACTGAGTGACCAACTTCAGAAAGAAAAGAGTTAAGAGTGGATATGAAGTCTAAAGAGGAACACACCTTCTGAGTTCCATTGTAGTTATAAGGCCCTCCAGATGTCAACCCAAAGAGAATATTGTACCTTCCAATAGATAATGCCACAACACCACTGCCATTGCTATCACTTCCAATAGATAATGCCTATAAGAGAGAATGAAAGACGAAATTCAGTACAAGTCCATCGTTTAGGAAGTAACTCAAAGGGTAAGATGGTTAAACTACCGGAGATGCACCAAATATATCATATGATGCAACAATGGCGATAGTTTGAAGCTGGTTTGAATTGCCATCAGCTTTAGATCCAGGCAACCATCCCCTGTGAAAAGTTAAATCGATATCAGAAATCACCCAGCAAACACTTTCTTGTCCATTTTCTAAGATACAAGCAACGCGTTATATACGATTACTAGACACTTTGAGCTACTTTCAGCTTGTTTGACCAACTTCCTTTTGGCCAAAGTAACTTGTTCAGCTTATGTGACCCATTTGAAACAAAGCACAACCCAAATCAAATCCATTTATAAGCAAAGGGTCGAAATCTTCACCTCTACGATCTGTACGTCTATTATCCAGATATGGAAATTTTGTATTCAAAAGCGGGTTGTTTTATGATCTGCATTAATCAAAAGTATATGTATTTCAGCTATTTGTCCCTCAATATATATAAATATATAAAATTGAATATCTCCATCATTGAATGATTAGAATACTTGTATGCTTATGTTGCTTTAGAATTAACTTATTATTACTTCGTTGTCAAGCTGAGTTGCAACTGATCATTTAGAGTTATTTCCGTGCTTCCTATGCCATATAATGGTCATTTGGCTATAGTTAGATTTCGGCCCTCTTGAAAAAACTCAAGTTCCACCATTGTTTATCATGTTTCTTCTTCAAGCGCTTATGGCACAATCTTCATTCGAAAGGTAGATTTCCCTTTGGTACGGTGATAGATAACATCTTCAAGGCATAATGCTACAAAAAAAAAGTAACTAAATTAGAGAAGACATAATTAATCTAGTATTGTAGAATTCTACCATAAACAAAACTAGTTAAATAACCTGTAAGAAAAAACAATGCATCCCTCTAAATATATTTCTTTGGATCCCTTGCCATTCTTGCAAGTTTCAATGCCGACCGTCAATGGCAAATGTTGTCCATCTTTTCTTCTTAAGGCCACTAACATCTCACATAATATCTAAATAGGAGCGGCTCAAGTGACCTTGTGGTGGTTCACAAACGATATATCGCAGACTAATAAAGTATATGCTCGTTTCACGCTATCCTCATTTATGCTCCCACTCAATTGTTTCATAACCTTTTTCATGGTGAGCTTCACGTTCCATTCTTCGAAAAGTCTTGCTTGAGTTTGAGAAGCTTTCCGAGCCATCTAATCTCCTCCTCAACATCTTCAATTCCCATTATTTTGGTGTAATCGTCGGCCGTGACTACATACTTGGCACCCTTAAGTTCGAGACTCTTATCTTTTGTGTCAAACATAGATGTTAACTTCTTGATCATATATCATTATCTTGAATATCGCGCTTCATCACCAAAAGTTTGTGAAAGGAACTATCTTCCGACATTGTTCGCCTCTCGGACCATAATCTACTTTGAAGAAATTAGGATCCGAGAGGCAAAAATGCTAAAAGGAAAGTCTTTTCAAAGAAGGTAAAAGCTCACTAAAAAAGGTCGTGAAACAATTGAGTGAGAGCATAGATGTGGGTAACATGAAACGAACTTACGCTTTATTAGCCTTGCGCTATATAATTTATGCACCGGCACAAGGTCACTTGATATGCTCCTTTTTAGAAATTGTGCAAGATGTTAGTGGCCTTAAGAAAAAATAAGCAACGTTTGCCATTGAGAGTCTTGTAAAGGGCATGAAAAGAGGATCCAAAGAGATATATATAAGGGGATACAATATTTTCCTACATGTTATATATCAACTAGTTTTGTTTATGGTACAGTTCTACCATTATAGATTGTTTATGTCTTCTCTAATTTGGTTATTTTTATGTAGCTTTATGCTATGAACATGATGTATATCACCGTACCAAAGGAAAATATACCTTTCGAATCAAGATTGTGTCATAAGCACCCGAAGAAGACACATGATAAGGTTAGTGGATGTTAAAATGTGAACTTTACACAAACTCGATAAGCAAACGTTTAAAACATGTTTTACTATTAGGTACATTCTTGTTTTGACCTGTTATATCACAACGGCCGTCCAAATAAAACATACTAAATGATAGCAGGAGATTGAACCATAAAAGTATGAAAACATACCAAATGAATTAGGAGGACTTACAGATTAACTAATAATCTCTCAATAGATTATGGTCCGAGAGGACTTACAGATTAACTAATAATCTCTCAATAATTTACAATATAATCACCACCTATTAAGTGACTATAAGTAACAATGATTATCTGATCCTAATTGTTACGATGACTTCACAAAACGCATATCCAAACACTCCTAAAGCAAACCACAATCGCAAAATCAGGAAGCTTAAATTACCTGATTTTCATCAAACAAACACAAAAAGATACTAATTATCTGATCCTAATTTTGCCATAAACAAACACAAAAAGATCCACAACTAATTCATCAAACTGATTTTCCCCAATTGTTCGATGTGGATAGCATAGAAATCACTGGCACATGCAGCGTGTGAAAATGTTTTGTGTAGTGATTTTGAATCGATACTCACCAATTCTTCCATTGCCCGAATCTTCCTCCGTAGAATCATTGCCCATTTTTATCTTAGAACCATGAATTGATTTGAGATGAAACCGGTGAGTTTGATTTTTGAATCGTGGTGCGTTTGAGATAAACTGGTATGGACTCAAGATATTAATCAAAAATCGTAATTCTGTATAGTTTTTTTGAATCGCTTGACATTGGTGAGCGTGTAGAGAGAGAGAGAAGTATACAAAATTATCAGTTTCAATACCGTGTTGACTAATTTTGTTAAACACATTTTAAAAACGTCTTGCATAAACTAATTGTACTTATATGCTAAATAAGGTAAAGCATTAAACCAATTTTTAATGCAAAGTGCTTAGTAGGCTTGTACAAAAGCTTATTTTATTATAGATAAAGATAATAGATTACATTACTACCCTTATTTTCTTTATTGCATTTCCTCTCATCTTTCATTTATTTACCAATACGCCATAACCACTCACAACCCTTGATTAAATAATGAATGGTGTAGATTGGTTCTCGCAGTTATATATATATATATATATATATACAAATAACTATTTAATATTAATTTACAACTCTAAAATACATGATAATTATAATTATAGATTTTTTTTAAAATTACTTTTTCTTTACTTAAAAATTTGTTGGTAGTAAGATACACTTTCATTGTAAAAAAAAAACTTTATTTTTTAATACATACATGACAATCGTGATATATATTGATGAGTTTATTTCATTCACCCGTGTTATATATGATATAAGGTAATTTTTTTGTGATGTTAAATATCATCTTGATGTATTATTTTTGGTCATCTAGTTCATTTTGAACATTAGGATATCATACATCCGAAATAAATGTTATTTTTGTTATTTATAAAATTATAAACATCATAAGTTAGAGTTCATAATTATTTAAAATAAGTAATTTTTATATATAGCACATATTAAAGGTTTATAAATGTAACACAGATCAAAACACACCTTGCGGGGGGTCTAGGATGATCAAAGAACAATAAGATATGCATTGTGTTCTAGTGAGAGAAAGTTAGAAAGTGAGGGTTGAGAGAAAATATGTTTTATTAAGAAAGATGAGAAGTTTACACAATGATTCAACCAACCCCTCATGGAGAGTCATGAGGGGTATAAATAGCCTAACACTATGCTATCTATCCCATGTTTACAATAATAGTCCCTGCATTTAGCAGATGATCTATAGCTAGTCCAATTCACGGGTAAGATGCCAGCTTTATTAAAATAGTGAGGCTAACAATCTCCCTCCAAGATGGTGTCACCCCGTGAATTGGTTACAATGTCTCCTACAAGCAAAAATAAAGTAAACAAATAAGAATGAAGTCCAGCATTCCTTGAGATTGTCTTCAATGACCTTGAACTACTTGAATGCTCCATCTTTATTTCTCCAGCTTGCAGAATCTAGTTGAGTTTTTACTCTCTCTCAACTAGTAGGCTCTTTTACTTCAGCTCCCTCCCAAACAGACATCCCTGAGACAAATAAGAATTAATGCACTAGTCTTGAGTCATACAACCTCCTCTAGCTCGGCTCAAAGACCTCCTTTCTCATTTAGGATACTCTGTGGGAAGGATGATAATCATCAACATCGTCTCACTTAGGAAGCATTCCAGTCTTGTTTGAATTCAGCCCAGAGTACACACTTTATCCCTTTTTTTGAAGTCCCCGGAAAGACATGATATGATTTACTATCATCATACTCATGTGCACATCTTATACCGAAGTACACACTTTATCCCTTTACCGATGTCGAAAACGTAGCACCAAAATCAATTAAGACCCGGGAATGTACTTTTCTCCCTCCGTAAAAGACATGGTAAGACTTGCTACACCAAAGTCAACTAAGTCCCGAGTGTGAGTAATTTATTCCTCTATGTAGTCAAAGTGATAACATTAAAGTAAACTAAGTCCCGGATGTACACATTTCTCCATCCAGGATGATGACTAACTGAGGAATCATCCTACTCATGTGTACATCATATCCCAACCGAACTGCTTACTTAGCTTCATAACCCGTGATTGCATAAGCAATACTCTGTGAGAAGATGTCTCGTACTCTCTGAACAATTCTCTCTTGATCAACCCGCTCTAAATCCCCTTATCTATTCGGTAGGCTAATACCGATGACTACAGATGAAGACAACCTGATGAAACGAACTCGATAATGAAGCAAAATCCTCGACTTGTGACTTAATCTTGTACTATCCGCGTGACGAAGAACGGTGTAGAGGCAAATCTCTGAGTACCATCTAACCTAAAAGTATATAGAAAATACAACACCTCTTAAAAAACTCCTTAACTACGTGAGCCACTGAGTACTACAATGTAACTTCTTAAAGTGATAGCTACTTTGTAGGTATAGGAAGAAATAATCACAAAAGCAACTAGAAATCCAAGTCTTCATCACAAATTGTATATGCTCGAACAAGTCATCTTCATAGAGGAGGGAGAAAGAACCGTAGACGAAATAAGTACACTCCCCGAGAGTTTCCACTTCAATCCCAAATAAATAACATCGAATAAACTCCCGTAGACATAAAATCCAATACTAGCCATTATGAATGAAGGTGAATTTTGATAAGGATCGTTTTTAGTGTAGTGTATTGTGTTTGTTGTGTTGTTGTTCGTGATTTTGATGGTTAACGGATATCGGCACAAAAAATATACCATAAAATCGGCCGACCAAGTATTAAAACCCGGTCATTTATACTTTTCCCGTTATGAACTTATTGTAATACCCGACTCAATCCACTAACCGGACTACTCTAAATAGCAACACCCCAATAAGCATCCTCATTAGAATTTTCAGCCCAAAATTATCTAGCCCAATAACCTTTATACCCAGGAGCCCAAAAGAAATAATCATACACGGTCCATGACAATAATTTCGGCCCAATGACTTGTTAACTCCTTATCTTGCCAAAATTCATAAAGCCCGGTCCATACAGAAATTAAGTAAGGATATAAAAGATGCATCAATCCCTAATTTTTGAGAGGTGATTTGCACACTCTCATATTTGATTGGGACACTTCAACTTGTGCATTAAACAGTTGTACTGTAAATATAAACTGCTTAAACTTTTTGTACGTTGAGTGTCCCAATCATTTTTAAGAGTCTGCAAATCAATTGCCCTAATTTTTAGTCAAACCCTAATCGCTTACCACAAAAAAAAAACACAGTCACCATTTTCATTTCTCCCACAACCAAATCTCCCTTATTCTTCCATCATAAAAAATGCATCCACCCTTATATCCCCAAATCAAAATGCATCACAAACAATTGTTCATCATTTAAAACCTTTTAATGACGAAACAAGAACCCACGAAAAACCCCAAGAAATTTATAGCTTCAAGATCTCCATGTGAGGTCTCGGGTAAGGTTCTATTTTCTTGTTTGTCTTGCGTTCCAACGAATCATAGAAAGGTTATAACATATTTGTTATAAATCTTTCTATAAATTCGAAAATTGAGGATGGTTTTTAGTCTTCTATAGATCGATGATGATTTTTCTCGTGGTATAGATCTTTTGAGATCATGGAATTTATGTAACACCCAAATGAGAAAAACTGAGATCTATTGATTTGTCATTTATTTCGAGTATCGAAAGTCGGTGAAGGAGATGGTGGATGATTATTGTGACGAAGAGATGTAGGTTAGCTTGGGATTTGTTGTGATAGATTTGAGATGAAGTGATGAGATTGGATTTGTGGTGTATTAATTGATGTTGGTTAAGATATATGATGTTTGAATCGAGTCTGTTCTTCATCTCTTTCTTTTCTGTTGACCACGACTCGGATGAGTTGACCCAGGTCAACTCGGTAAATACCGAGTTGACTCGGTTTGGTCTTGGTGTTAACTCGCCAGTAAGACCTGTTTCCACAACTCGCTACACCAACTTGCTACACCAACTCGCTACTTTGAGAAAAATTTGGCAGAGTTTTGTTTCTATTTGGCATAAATATTTGTCTTCGATGTACCTGAACACTAACTCGCTATGCCAAATCGCTACCCATCCAACTCGCTGCCATGTTGTTCTTAACTCGCTACTTCAACTCTCTCCGTTCATCACAACTCGCTGCTTTGCAACTGACAACTCGCTCATTTCTCCAAGTCGCTATTTATATAACTCGCTACCTGTCACTATCGTACTTTTCCTAAAAAAATGGATATGTGTTTTCTCCTTTTTGTCCGACTCGCTACCAAGAAACTTAAAGAAATAAGCTTGAAAACTGTCTTGAAAGCACAATAAAAACAGCAGATATGATATAAGGAAAAGTAGACGAACATTAATGAACAGATGAACGGTAATGAACTTGAACAGTAATGGACATGAATAGTAAAGGACATGAACAGTAACCAGAACAACAAACACATGATACAAAACACCCTCGGTTTGCTCTGATATCACTTGTTACATGAATCAAAACATACCTTCAGGATGGATCAAAACACACTTTCAGGATGATCAAAATATAATAAGATATGTTAGAGAGTGAGGGTTGAGAGAAAATATGTTTTATTAAGAAAGATGAGAAGTTTACACAATGATTCAACCAACCTCTCATGGAGAGTCATGAGGGGTATAAATAGCCTAACACTATGCTATCTATCCATGTTTATAATAATAGTCCCTGCATTTAGCAGATGATCAATAGCTAGTCCAATTCACGGGTAAGATGTCAGCTTCACTAAAATAGTGAGGCTAACAATAAAGGATATATATGCAATTATGAAAGTTAATAAAGGATATATATGCAATTACAAAAGTTTATTGAGGATATATATGCAATTAGTAGTTTAAGTTGGATATATATGTAATTTTTAGGCCTTTAAAAGGATATATATGCAATTATGAATTTAAGTTGGATATATATGCAATTTTTAGCTTTTGCAGGGATATATATGCAATTTCCTCGAGAAAGAAAAAGAAACAAAGGCATACACATTTACTTGTTTACCCTTTCAAACTTTAAACTCGTTAGTAGCATGCGTAAGATTTTTACCAAACAAACTTTGTTCAATATAGTGGTCCAAGACCAACAACACATCCAAGCCTAGTACCAAAAGCTAAGCATTATTTGAGGCTTGAAAAAAACGTAATAACATCATTGCTAGGGGTGTAAACGATCCGATCCGAGTCGAGTTTTAGCCTAAACGAGCTGGGCTCGTTTATGAACTACTCAGCTCGAGCTCGAATAAACTTTTATAAATTGGCTCGAGCTCGAGCTCGATATTTTTGTTGTTCGAGCTCAAGCTCGAGGCTCGCTTAAGATATTTTACCTTTTTGTACTCTTACAATAAATTAACTTTCGCTTAAGATGCTCAGATAAAAGATCGAGCTTGATAAGCTCGCTTATTAACTCAAGCTCGAGCTCGAAAGCTCATTTACAATTATAAAAATTGTTCTAATACTCAAACTAAAGTTAATATAACTTATAAGCTCAACAAATATTGTTTAAGAACACAATATCAATGTTTAATAACATCTAAAGCTTAACTAAGTTTTAAATAGGGTGGAGGCTTTGCTTATATTGAGTTTTTTCTCTTGCAAGTTTTCCTCTTCTACCGATGTAGATAAGTTTACTATCCATGTCCTTCTTATATTTCAATTTTTCTTGTTCTTTTCATATTTTAAAGTATATTCTTATTTTTTTGTCTATGTATTTCTAGTTAGCAAAGAAAAGATGATTAAACTTTTATATATTTTTTATTTTTAAACAAAAATGAGATTGTTTGTTGCAATAATAATATCAACTGAGTTTAAATTTTATTTAAACCATGTATAAAGTTGTTTTATTTATAATGCTATAAGGATGTGCTTTTCACGATTTCAAACACGTATAAGAAATAAACAAAGCAAACACCCACTTAGCCATTAATCAGTATTTATGGCAATATTCTAAACCATATGTTTGTTAGAGACGTCAAACACAAGGCTACATGAAATCAAACGAAACTAAAAAATTATGATTATATGAATTAGGAAAATCCTAGTATAATAACATCGACTTAAAGTTATAATAAAATATGGAGTAAGATTAAGCACTTTTAGAAATAAGCAATTGAGATTAAATTTTTTTATCTAATTTAAACTTTTTGCGACATTGTTAAACATCAATTGTTATCGTTCTAGTAGTGTGTAACGTTTCTTTTGTGTTCTATGTATATGATTTCGTAAGCTTACTATAAATTTGTTAACTAAACCTATAATATCAAGTGTCTAGTCATTTCATATACATTACCTCATATTAGCGTATATTTTCGATAAACTATATACATTAGACATCAAAGTTAGGTAACACTGTATATCGCTTGAGATGTGCTATGATCATCTTACTGAAAAATCCGTTGGGTGATTTATACTTTTCTTTGCACGAGTACTCGCCAAGCACAACAACATGATTTTATAGCGACAAGCTTTTATAGTTGCATGATTATTTCATACGTTTTTTTATAAACATAAATTCCAATATGTTTCGCTTTTAATCTTCGTCACTTTCACTTTCATTAATTAGAATCTAAACCCTTTTCCGTCTAATAACAAAACTTTGATTATGAAGTTCTCAACACTTGACTTTAGCATGTCATCATCATCATAATCATTCGAGATGATAATAACATCATCACAGTTCCAGATGATGAATTTGGATCAAAAAAAGAATTGGTATTGGGTGCGGGATTGGGAGCGGGATGAAGATGTTATATAAACAAACAAAAGCGGTGAAAAAGCATGTGTTATATAAAAGAGCGCGAACTAAAGTAGTAAAACAAATTAGTAAATTTTTAGTAGCAATCGTGGGTTAATGCAGGATAAATAAAAGTCTCAAATTAATATAGAGAATATTTTTCAAAATTAATGTAGTGTGTGTGTTTGAAAATTAGACGCATTTACATATATAAGATGCATTGAATCAAGTTCGGAGAATCCTATGTAATTGTGTCCCATGCGAGTCAAATTTGCTGCTAGTACTACTTTGCTTCGTTTTCACTTCAAAATCACTTTCAAAACTAATTGAAATGCATCTAAATGGATAGAGATGCATCTAATTCAAGTAGAAGCATCTCAAATAGATGGTTATAATAGTTTATCATCCTTCTCATTTTAAGTTTTCATCATACTTATGCATGTTTTTATGTGTGTAGCTTGGTTATATATATATTTGTGTGCATGATATATAATTATTAACTTGCGACTAAGCTCTCATTCAAAATCGTATATTTTAGCATGTAATTTATATCATGAATCATCGTAAGAGGGAAAGATAACATAACCCTTATTAGCTAAATGTGACACTCAACTTCATCAAATATCAAATTGGTTTGAATTTTACTTTGATACTCCATAATACATGATGTATGTCATGTCTATAGTTGTTATACGTGAATGGCTCGTTTACTAGAAGAATTACAATGTTTTTACAAGTTTATAAATCAATATAATTTGATTGAAATATGTTTAAAGATCATCCTATAAAGCAAAAGTGTGTAAACTTAAATCACTTTACACTTATGCAAATAAAAACACACATTCAAATGCTTTATATAAGTTTAGGTAAGATAAATAAGTGTATTTATATAGCTTAAACTTAAAAGAGTTATCATTTAGCTGTTTTAAAAAACTATTAATAACTAAAAAGCAAATAACATATATTAGATATAAAAGATGGAACTAAAAAAGAAAGAAAACACATCACACATAGAAATAGAGAAGAAAGAAAGAAAAATAAAAATCCTATAAAACAAAGTATAAGAAAAAAAGAAAAGGTTTACCTTCAAGTAAATATGTAACTTAGAAATAAAATATTAAGATACAACTTGAATCTTAATAATACTAGAAAAATATTTTAAAAATTATAAAATAAAATAAGCTTAAAAATTTATATACTAAGTGTTGGCTTGTTAAGCTCGAGTACCTCGTTCGGCTCGTTAAGCTCGAATAGCTCGTTCGACTCGTTAAACTCGACTAGCTCGTTAATTTTCTTGTAAAGGCCAATTGTGTAATTCTACATCTATACATACGTGAGAGAGTAATCTTTGCAAAAATAACGAAATTTACTTTTTAAGGGAAGTTATTTTGGATACAATGAAGGGATGAGATTAAAAAGCATTTTGTATTTAAAAAAAAAAAAAAAAAAATGGAAGGGTAAATTTGCAAGTTTACAAAGACTCAACTACCTACACACCCGATCATTACGCACTCCCGTCGTTTCATTTCAAAAACACACTATTTTTTTGCCATCTACCACTAATCCTCGCATCCGGGTGTCGTAATGTGTGCATCACCTGATGTAATTTAACGATGAATGATAATAAAAATGGTGTAGTTATCACCTCCTTTGTGAAAAGGCATTAAAACTAGTTATATGTTAAGAACGAAACCATGTGCACCGTAAAAGAATTGTGATAAGTGATAACGATATAAACCATAAACACAATTACTGTAAGAGCGTTAAACGTACCGATTAGGTTATCTAGTAAATAAGAAAATCATTCAAACGCGTTAAAGAAGTTAGATAACGTAACTCGGTAATTCAAGAACAATATAGTCTGTACACAAGAGATACACGGTACAATTTAAATTCCATTTCGCGGTTTTTGTCACCTGGAAACTTTTTTTGCAGCCTTCAAACAGTTTTATCTTCTAACTTTCTTTCCCATCCTGTATATAAATTAATGAATAAAGATTAACATATTGTGATCAATCCATTCTCTTCTTGATTGAGCATTTTAAAATAAGGATAGCTTGGCTATAATTTTTGTAGCCAATTGGCTACAATCCTCCACCCAAAATACACAAGGAATTGAATAACTCAGAGACCCGCAAACAGGATTCAGAGACCCACAACACGACTCAGGGACCCACAATTATAACACAAAAATTGTAGCTAATATTTTTAGGGAAATGCTAAGGGCTGTCGTTAAGCATATAATTTTTATTACAATACAATTCATGAATGATATCTCGAAAAAGGTGGAGATAATTCTGGAGTTAGGTAATACAACAATTAATAGTTGATTGTGATTGGTTGAATTTTATTCTTACAAACAATTGTAATAAAAAAAAAAGATTTTTAACCACAACCCTTAAGGTTGTCATTAGCAAAACCCATATTTTTAAAATATGATAACAAAAACATAAAATGGCTTACGGGCTTAGTTAATATTTGTAGGTTTTATTTATAAATAATTATTTATCGGGGTCTAATCTACAAGCAAAATATGAACATATACTAGATCGGTATGATCTTTAGTAATTTATTCCTTTTACCTCAGAATGCAACACGTCTTATACACTGATGACTGATGCAATGAACTCTATTTCACACAAAAATTTTACAAAATGTTTTTCGCATAATGATATGTCATATAAACTTGTGCACATATTTAGAAAGAGAATTCCTAAGTTAAAAAATGCCCACTAATTATATGGCACTATCATTTTGTGAAAAAAATTTGTCTGGATTTTTATTTCTATAATCCTCGATATATTCATGAAGTCATGAAAATGTTTAGTATTTTCATTGTATCAACACAATTTATCGTTCATTATACGGTTTTAGTTATTATAATTTATTTCTTTTGATGATCAGTTTTACAGTTTTGTTATCTATATATAATAAACCATTTATTGGAATTAAGCCAATTAAATTTTGTAAAACTATGAGAACTTACTTGGACATCCAATGCCATCTTGAGATGTGCCAAAACTTCTTTTGACGTTGGCCGTTTTTCTCTATCATCATGTAAGCATTGGTAAGCAATCTTCTGAAATATAGACAACGATTTTGGTACAATTTGTTCCTTTATTGCCTCAAACACCAACTCATCTTGTTTTCCTTCTTCAAAGTAGTCTTTGACCAAACTGTGTAGATATCGTTTCTTTTGTTTGTAGATTGCATATGTTGATCTCCCAAACAAGATCTCAAAGAGAACCACACCAAATGAATAAATATCGGATTCTATGGTTAAGAAACCCGATTTTCTGTATAGTGGGTCACAGTAGCCTTGTGTGCCGCAAACATGATCGATAACATAGTTTGTCTCCTCATCTATTGTAGTTATTAAGGAAAGCCCAAAATCAGCAACTTTGGCCTTCCAATCATCAAACAGTAGAATATTAGCAGTTTTGATGTCCCTATGTATCACCACATTTCGTTCTTGACCGCCTCCATGCAGAAAAGCCAACCCGGTTGCAAAATCGATGCATATTTGAAGTCTTTTCCTCCATGTAAGACCAACATCATTCAAATAGTTATCAAGACTTCCCCTTGATGCATGTTCATAGACAATGATTCTCTCTCGTATGCCGTTGCTATAGCCTAGAAGGTCGATGACATTCTCATGCTTAAACTCATACAGTATTCGTAGTTCACTATAGAATTGTTGGTCCCCTTGACCAAGACTTGTATCCAACCGCTTTGCAACAATGGTATAATTTCCATTACCATGTACATGTGGAAGTGTTCCTTTGTATACCCTCCCAAAGCCGCCTCCTCCGATTTCATTTTCACGGCTAAAGTCTTGAGTCGCAAATTTAATGTCTTCAAATGACATTCTTAGGGGGTCTTTGTGGCTTTCCTGTAAGCAATGAGATAGTCATTATAATGTTTTGGTGCAGTCAGTCGGTAATTCTTCAAGTTTACTATGCATCAATTACAACATCCACCCAATTTACGAAATAAACCAAGTGTCGATATATAAAATACTAAAAAAGACGACATCATGGTGGCATAAATCAGTGTCGAAATCCATTAGTGATTGTTTTACTTTGAATTGTTTGTTCCGAGTTTTGACATTTTTTTTGTTTGACTACGAATCAGCATATACCAGTACCTGTAGCTAAGGAAAATAAAGTGGAGAGAAGATAATCTTCTTACAAATTATTGACTTACTTGAAACGATAATGCCTTCTCAAGTTCTGTGATGATGACTTGCATTGTTGGACGTTGGTTATGTGTTTCCGCAAAGCATTGCCTTGCAACTTTTAAGAAAATGTCCAAAGAATTTTCGCTCGGTCCTTTATTTAGAAACAACCTGTTTTCCCAGTTCTCTTCCTTTATTGTAGAAGCAATCTTGTCTTTTATTATTCCCTTGTCGAACCATTGTCGTGCCAAAGGTGCCATCGGTTCATCTTTCCAACCATCATCAGAGGTTATAATGGCGGCCCCCTGTAGGATTTCAAGCATAATTACTCCAAAACTGTATATATCTGACCCTCTTCTTGGCTTGCTAGTTTCATCGAATTCTGGATCTTTGTTAATTCTTAGATTAGGAGCAACGTCATCTTGATACCGATGTAGGAACACAGAGGATCCACATTCAAATATTTTTGCCCCCAAATTATGGTCCAATAGAATGCTATAGCTACATATACCAGAGTATATTACCATCTTGTGATCCTCCATATTCGTATGTAGGTAATTCAATCCACGGGCGACATCAAGGCATATTTTTAAGCCGTTTTCCCACGTATGAAGGCCCACTTCTAAATATTTAGAAAGGTGAGTAAATTGAACATACTCATAGACAAGTAGCATATGAGGACCTTCATCACAAAATCCAAGAAGAATATGTATGTTCTGATGCTTACAACTCCTAAGAATATCAATTTTGTTATGGAACATATGTTCTTCATCATCGTCGATGCGTTCTATTGTTACAATGTAGTGTCGTTTTGGATGTTCACTGCCAAGAGTTTTGTTTTCTACGTATGAAAGATATTCTCTATCAAAACATTTGAGTTCTGCTTTGTACAATGTACCAAATTCGCTACGCCCAATCTTACAATTGTCTGAAAAATTCTCAGTAGTCATTTGTATATCTTTGTGTCCAATCCTCAAGTGTTCCAAGTTTTGTACCTGCACCATCGTAAGTTAATAATAGACTTAAACTTCTCTTTGTGTTTGTGGTAAAGGCAAACAAACCACGAAACCCTTCCCTCTTAGTAGATGATAAGTCTATATAAATTTACAAGTGAAGTATGATTTAATTTTTTTCTTTAAGATGAATTTTTCCGAGCTTTTTGGGTTTGTATAATGAAAAGTAATGATGAAGTATTTTGTATTAGAAGATGTAATGGCCCAAATGTAAGTTGTTCATTAGGGTTTTTAGTATGTTCTATGTAATGTAATATAAATGCATATCAATAAATCAATAATACAATACGTGTTAAGGGGGTTTCATTGTTTGAATCGTATCAAAGCGAGTCTAATCCTCAGACTTACGTGGGTACGTTGAGCCGCCTTCCATAAGCCACCGCGTCAAACCCTAGATGCCACTCTTTATCCCTTATAAAGAAAAAAAATCAATTTTCGGCCAAAACACTACATGCCTATTGTTTTGGCCATAACTTTTTAACCGTTTAGAGTTAACTAACGCAGTTAGCATCATACTCTTTGTTTTTCAGTTCACCATAATACCCAACTTGAATCACCTCTGCCCGCCTCCGAACGTGACACCACAAAAAAAATCTATGCTTTTATACATGTTTATATGCATTTGCTTTTGTTGTTGTTGCATGATGATTTCCGCTTGTTGTCGAATGTCGTCATCGAAATTAATGCGGTCTCGGGATGCATCACAAAAACAAGTTCTAGAATTTAATACACTACCAGTATACTCATATAATTTTAAACTGATACCAATGCTCCATAAAAGGGCGATAAATACATACACATCCGAACACGGAATAGATATACAACCGCTTGTTCCTTAACTCGGGCAAGCTAAAGGTAAAATTGTCTTGGGTATCAACAATAGATACCCGAATTCCTATAGATCTAAAATCGTAAAATCGGTGGGATATGATATATACAACGAAACTTTTAAGGTTGACTCTGTGAAAGTAATAAAGATAGGATGAAAGCGATGATATAATTCTAGGTTTCTGCATATTCATAAGAAAAATACAAATTTTAGAGATTGCGCAAAATTATTTTTCGAAAATATTAGAAATTTTTAAAATTTTCATGAGTCTGAAAACCCACGCGGTCGCCTTGTATTTCAGACTACGCACATTTTTTTTCGCACGCCGCTCTCGCTTTAGTGTTTTTGCTTTACGACCGCTTTATTTGCTTTTGCTATCGCATATGAAGATTTGTCTCCACTCTCCCACGTCTTCATCAACAAAACTTTTATTGCTCAAATATTTATTTAGTTTTTTATTCAATCCGAGCGATTTCGCCCCTCGGATAGTGAGAGTATTAGAAGATATAATGGCCCAAGCCCGAATGTGAGTTGGGTCCAATAGGGTTCCTAGTATGATCTATATAATGCGCTATGAATGCATATCAATAATACACTATCTATTAAGGGGGTTCATTGTTTAATATTTTGATTAGAGGTGTTAACACTACAAGTCGAGTTGAGCTGCAGCAATCAAGTTCGAGGTTGAAACTTGCTGATTTTTATTTATATTTTTTGAATTTTTTGTTGATAAGATAGTTTTAAACTTAAAAACTGCTCGTATACGAGTTTGAGCTGGATTGACTAGCTTATTAACACAAGCTCAAGCTTGAATAAGATCTTTTGAATTTAGGGATAATTACGTGAAAATGTATCATACTTCTACTTTTTGTTATTATGTGTATTGAACTTATTTTTTCTTATTGTGTGTACTGAACTTTCAATTTCGACCTTTGAGTGTATTTTGTCACTTTTTGGTCATGTAAAATGACCATTTTACCATTCGAATTTTGAAAAAAGTTAGGGCAAAACAGTCACAAATCCACACAAAGGTCAAAATTTGAAAGTTCAGTACACACAATAAGAAAAAAATAAGTTCATTACACACAATAACAAAAAATGACAAGTATGACACATTTTCAAGTAATTGACCCTTGAATTTAAACGAATTGTTCTATCTCTTGAAGTGAAGTTTATAAAGCTAATTATAAATACAAGTTTATAATAGATAATCAATTTAGCATGGCTTCTATTTACCATAATCTCCTAGCTTAAACAAAATATAGAGCAAGTTAATAACCTTTGAGTGGTTGGATGACACACTTTCAGCCGCATCTCCTGAGCTTTGAGTTGTTTGTTCCGCTTCATCTTTTTTGCCGTTAGACAACAGATCCTATTTTAAATCGATGTTAATTAGGTATGGAATGAGCAATCATTACTAAATAGAATTGTTCGAAACAAAAGCGTCGCTACTAAAAGAAATTAAGAATCCTATATCCTCATAAGTTTTGCAAAAGAAAATCCATACACGTGTTTGTTAATTTATGAATGCAAATAAGAGAATAAAATCCAAAAACAAAAACGATAATATCATAACTTATCAAACCACATTATTGTCTCATTTAAAAAAAAAAATTTGTGTGAATCTAACATTTGTTATCTAAACATATTCTTTAGCAATTTACTTCAATTTATTCTGTGTTGTTTGTTCCATAGTTTCTGTGTTTGTTTATGTCTCTTATGTTGTTTATAAGTTAACTGAAAATAATAACTGAAGGAAGGTCTTACAGTTTCTTCATATCTACTCTGTTTTGTATGTGCTTCTATGAGTTCTGACCGAACTCGGTTAATACTGGGCCTTTGTGATCGCTCTGCTTCTAAGCAAGAATACGCTATTCTTGAGACGCGCTGGAATACTTCTGGATCCATTTGATTCCATAGATCAGGATGGATTATTTCCTGCAGTGTACCGTTTTCATAATGAGATTTAGCCAATTGAGCTAGATATCTATTATCTTCATTTGGAATAAATGCTCTTCTCCCACACAAAACTTCAAATAAAACGACCCCAAACGAGTATACATCTGACTTGTGGGTCACACCTCCGGTCTTTTCAATTGCCGGGTCCATATAACCTCTTGTGTCAATAGCTTCAGAAAGGAGAGTCTGGTTCATTCGATCTACTGAATGTTTGATAGAATATTCAAAACCAGATAAGTAGGGTTCCCAGTCTTTATCTAATAATATTGTGGAGCTGCTGATTGCACGATGTATGACACAGTAACTTCGTTCCTTCTCATATTTATGGATGTAATCTATTGCCTCCGCAACCGTAGCACATATGGACAATCTTTTCGACCATGTGAGGGTCGGATCGGTTAGATGCATGCTGAGACTTCCATTGGCATAATAGTGGTATATGATGACTTTCTCACTTTTCTCGTCACAAAATCCAATCATACAGACTATATTATCGTTCTTTAGAACGGAAAGCATAGAGATCTCGGTCCAAAACTCAACGCCCCCTTGCCCGTGACTACGATCTAACCTCCGCGCAGAAATATCTAACAACTCCCCAGACACCAAGAGCTTCCCTTCGTAAACATAACCAAATCCGCCTCGCCCGATGATATTTTCTTCAGCAAAGTTGTTGGTGGCCTTGACTACATCTTCAAGCGGGATTTGTAAGTGACCAAATTCTGTGATTGTGGAAGATGCCATATTTCTGTTGATTGAGTAAATATTAACAAGGGCAAAAACTATGGGTTACAAATGAATGTGAATACAGGTACCAACCTCTCACCTCCCGAGTCTTGATTTTCTTCTTTTTTACATTTTTAAAATATTAACAGCAGCACGATACCATTCTTTAAGTGTATAATTCAATTATAATATACGCTAATAGTACAAGGTATCATAACATCGTAATATCGAAAAAATACAGTCATTTTAGTGTCATGTCTGCTTTAATATTTCTACACCAACACATCAAAATACCTCTTTAATCATAACACCTTATAACACATTTTTTTGAGACCCATCTTTTTTTTTTTTTTTTTTTTTATCTATTTAACCAAATTAAATATTTAATCATTTAATAAAAATTAAAATTAAAATAAAAAAAATAAAACCAAAATACACACTACACATACACATCGACACACCTTTTCTTCTTAAAACCCACCTTTTCTTCTTATTGCTCTTTAACACACACCAACAAACACACACTACACATACTAAACCACAACACACACACAAAAAAGTGAGCGTTGCCAACGTTGGTGGCTCAACGCTGGACCCAACGCCATTGGTAGCTCAACGTGAGGGGTATCATAACGCCGAGCAACGCGATGCCACGTGAGCATAATGCCAGCTTTGGCGTTATGATACCCAACGCTCTGTCATAATGATGCTCCAACTAATGACTCTTAACATTTTATAATGCTAGGAGTTAATTACATTTTTGGTTCTTGTAGATATGCCAAAAATACATGTTTTGTCCTAAAATATTAAAAATTACACCAGTGGTTTATACTTTATATGGTTGTCCCAATTTAGTTAATCGGTAATTTGATCAATTTCACATACAATTAAACGTTAAAAGCAAGGACAAGTGACTAATATACCCTCAAAGACCATTTATGTAACATTTTTTTGCCAAATTTAACTTGTAATATTTTGAAGCCATCCACAATAAAAATGAACCTCTCGCATATATAGTATAAAAGAAAATTAATCTAAGCATCGTATCCTAAAAAAAGCTTTATTTGCTTTCGAGTTTTGTCATTAAAGAAATGTAAAGTAAATACTTTTTGTTAGACAATGAAACCTTTTATATATAACTTTATTATTAATCATTATTTATAATGGTGAAATCCTAGTACTCTAAACCCATAAATCGGGTTTGTGCTTATTTAGCCTCTAATATTTCTTCGCATTCCGCGCGACAAAATCACGAAAGCTCGGACTGGAGTAGTAAGCTAGAAAAGAAAAAACAAAATAGTCCCGGAATAAAAGCATACCACTACAGAAATCGTCAAATAGATTCGTTGAAAGCCCTAAAAAAGAACGGTGTAGGACCACTCTAACTAAGGGTGATCTATTTGAGCAAAAGATAAATAGATCAGTTCTCAAACGATCTTTTTATCCATACAATAAGAACACTTTATACATAATAGCCGATCTTTTTACTCTACTTATTATTAAAAAAAAATTGGTTCTGGATTTTTCATTAAAACCAAAATGCAAATATTTCAAAATTTTTCATTCAATCTTGCTGCACAACATTTCCAGAACTTCTGATGCAAGTGACTTCGGCAAAAACAACATTTAACTTCACAAATGAAAATATCTTTAACCATTCAATGATAGTTCACATTACATCAACGATTCAACATTTACAAAAAATAATGCTCACATAATGACAACTATTACTTGATAAATATCAACTCCAGTTGACATTCACATTAAAGGTTGGGCTGTTAAAAAAATTTCAACAGAAACAAGTCACATAGAATAGATGATTCCATCCTCTTGTCTAACCGGACACAAATTAGCTGCGCAAACTCTATAGAAAGTGGCGGTTATGAAATTCTGCACAACAAATTAATATCATAGTTATAATACTTCAATATTTTACACAATTTATGATTACAAATTTATACTATTTCAAAGTGGTAAAAAAACTAACAGCGAAGATGTCATCTCTCCCCATTTTGCAGCTTCCATAGTATGCTAACTACCACTGATTTACCAACAAAAAAGAGAAAAATTCAGCATCTACAACATTCACGCAAGTACGTGAACTAGGGGTGGAGCCACGATTTCCAGCTGAGAGGGGCCATTTTTTATTTTTATTTTTAATCCCAACATAGTTCCATGAAATACAACAAAGCATGACAATCTGATAAGTAATCTATTGCTAATTTGCTACATTATTTCTAAGAGCAAATGTGTTCCCAAATGGCAACATATAAGTATAAAACTAACCGTCACATTCAAACTAGTCAATAGTTACATAAATAACTAATTTAAACAACCAAACAAAAGTAGTTAGATTTAGCCTAAATGACATACCACCACAACAATAATCAACTACAAACAAGATAGCGAGACAAGTTCTTAGCATATACCCTTTATCAACATATAACAGAATGTACAAGCACTCTTTTTTACCATACTCTTCATATAACCTTTTATTAACATAGACATGGCTTGGTTCAAACCAAGCTACCTCAGTTTCACCAGATTATGTCTTCTCTCTATTCTCTCGAATTGAATAACTATGAAAATTTATGGTAAAACTAGTAGTCGTATCCAAGAAATATAGCACAAACGACATGATGATGCAGCAGATAAACATCGGTATATGTCCAAATATCCACAGAAAAAGTGGAAATGAGAAGTAAAATGCTCTTAATCCAGTTGACCAAAACAGACTTCCATGATTCAAATTCCTAGCAACATATTATATAGGTGTTCTTATGTCTAAAAACGTAGGAACCGTGGCCAAGAAGCTAACATGAGCATAGTATCGAATTGACTGCACATTTCAAAGAAATGCAACAAGAAAACATAGCTGAATAGCAAATTAAAGTGTTTTACCCAAGATAAAAGTGGCGTTTTATTTCCGTATGCTATTTGTGAGGCTGAAACTAATATGTATAAAACTAACCGTCCCAAATGGTAACATACAATACAACACCTCAACTGATCATACATACATGATACATCATACATACTAGTTATTTTTTAAAATTTTGACAATTGGTAAAAACTATAACTTAACAAATAACAAGTAATAAGCATACAAGCAACCAAACAATTAATAGTTATCATTTATCAAGTATTCAATTGATCATTAATTTGCAAAAAAGAAAAAACACTCGGTTCTTCATTTATCCGAAAGATTCCAAACACAAATAACAAATTTTGATCATTAATGAAAACTAGATAATAAAGAGCATTGAATACCTTATTAGATGAGTGAAATTTGTTGATTGGTTGCTACCTTACCATTTATAACCCAACAACCTCCACCTCCTTTTTGCTAGAGTTAAACATATGTTTACAGGTAATATAATCCACTTTCCTGCAAAGATTATTGTTAGTACTTTTTTCCAATTTCATACATTTTGTAGGTCATAACAAAGATTAGATATTTAAGCATAAAAAAGTCATACAATCGCAAAAGCCCCAAATTATTACTTTAATACACTTATTAACCAAAATCAAATCAGAAGCTAGGATAAGAAAACTAATAATTGCATATAAATGACAAGTTAACAAATAAAACTGCTAATAATAAGAACTTAACCTTATACCATATACAATAGTGGTTTAGTGGTGATTGTGGGGGTTTGTTCCTGATATGAGCGAGTGGAGACGGTGGTTATAGCGGTGGTTACATCGGTGAGAATGGTGAGTAGGGATATGGTCGGGGTTAGGTTGTGGTGGAGCGGCGGTGTAGAAGAACAAGAGGGGAGAGTTTATTAGGTAGGGTTTGGTGTGTGTTTTTTTATGTGTGATGATAATGAGCGGGCTATGAAAAGTCAAAAGGTAGAAAGGGAGGGATAAATCCCGCTTTACTTATTCAGAACGTCTTTTTTGGGAATAACTGATCTTTTTGTGTTTATTTATCAAATACCTCATTGTTTTGCTCCAAAATAAGTGTGGTTTCTTAAGGCCCGCCCAATTTTTAGTCGACCGGTAACGAAACCCTAACAACGACCAACTTTAATCGATCGGTAAAGCAGTACCTACGATCGAATTTAGTCGACCGATAACAAAATCGTACCAACGATCGACTTTAAGCGACCGGTAACAAAATCGCACCAACGATCGACTTTAGTCGACTGGTATCAAAGCAGTACCAACAATCAACTGATAAACAAACAATAAAACAATTTAAGCTTTTTAAAAAAAATAAAACTAACTATATCAGCATCTTTAGAATTCATATCAAATAATATGTATCTTATAAAGAAAATAATATCTAATCAAGAAGGTACTCTTCTGTTAATTATCCACTACGGACCAATATCTTAAAACCTGATTTTGCAAGATTCGGATTAGACATCTCCATAGTATCTTTATCTGCACCCTTTGACATGTTTCTCAGATTGTTGAATGAGAGTTCCTTGCAGCACTGACCAACTCATATCTAATATCTTGATATAATTTAAAGAAACGCCCGACTGAATGTTCGAAAAAAAAAGAAGGTGTTTTTTTAATTGATGTTTATTGAAGAGTGTTGACGTGATGACGCATCCAGATCCGCCAGTTAAACCGGACGGTTTTCTCGACGTCCGCCAAGGAGTAAATCCACCGACCATGTCAGCAGATTTTAGGGATTTCCTACCACGCTGCCTACTAGGGTAGAGTGGCTATAGGCCTGCGAATAGTATCCAACAATAATAGAATAGTGACATGAATAGGAAGTTGGGGGTAGTATAAATCCCCAACGCATTTACTACTTTGCATTAAGTTTTCACCTACATTTACTCATTCACACACCGGAAGCTTGGTCTCGGAAGTTACATCCGAGGCGCAGGCTAACGGGTTCATACTTTGTGCAGGAAGCCATCTTTCTACCCACGCTGAGGCCGAACGAGGACAACAATTTGCTTCAACAAATTGGCGCCATCCGTGTATAACAGCCATTCTCCTTCCTCCCCTACCTCCATTATATTCGACTTGTCTCTCCTGCCTCCGGCGCCTGGGTGTCCGGATTCGACTTGCACTTCAGGAGAAAGTCCGCCAATACCGACCTTTGACCCGAATTTCTAGGAGCATATGTGATGTTGTAAGCTCCTAGTTCTATGGCATACTTGGCAAGTTTTCCGAAGCTTCCGGGTTTGTACAATATCTGCTAATAAAGTTGGTCGGTGATAACCGAATGGGATGAGCCTCGAAATATCTTCGAAGTCTCCGTGATGTATGTAATGCATATAAAGCTAACTTTTCCATCGGCGATAATTTTTTTCCTCCTCGCAAGGTTCGCTTACGTGCAATCGTAATTGTCTTCCGTCCCTTTCTACTACTAGAACTGCGCTTAACGGCTCCTTTTGATGCCGCTAAGTAAGGCAAACGGAGAAGCCGTTTTTCGGCCGTGGGGTGGTTAACGAAGGTAATTTTAATATCCGTTTTTCATCTCCTGAAAGCTGCTTCGCTTCCTCCTCCGGCCACCGATATTCCTTCTTGTTCTCCTTTGTGATATTTTTCAAAGTTTCAAGAAAGGTAGGATCTCTTCTGCTGATTTCGACGAAATCTGCAAGGCGCCGCTTCCCGCTTAGACTTTGCATTTCTTTCAACGTCCCTGGAGATTTCATCTCCATGATGGCCTTCGCCTTTCGGGGATTCCCCTTATACCTTCGGAGGTTACCATGTATCCGAGGAACTCCCTCTTCTACCCGAAGGGAACATTTCATGCGGGTTCAGCCATATTGATCCTTCGAGGTTGTCAAATGTTTCCGCTTATGTCTCGCTATCATATCCCTCTCCGTTCGGCTTTTTATGACCATATCATCGACATATGCTTCCAAGTTTCTCCCTATCTGTGGATGGAATGCAGAGTCTACCAGGCGTATGGTATGTTGCCCTCAGATTCTTCAAACGCCCAAGGGCATTTTGGTGTAACAAGACGCCCCTTGTTCGATAGAATGCCGTTTCTCCTCGCCCTCTCGGTCCATCCGACTTGGTGGTATCCTTTGTATGCATCCAAAAACACTTGTATTTATATCCCATCACGGATTCAATTCCAATCAATTTCTCGTAAAGGGTAATAGTCTTTTGGGCAGAGGAATTCGATTTTTGAAATCGATGCACATCCGCCAACTCCCGTCACATTTCTTCACTAGTACCGGATTGGAAATCCATGTGGGGTATCTTACCTGACGAACTATTCTCGCTTTTATCCATTCTTCAACCTCTCTTGCATCACTTGATTTTTCTCTGAGAACATTCTCCTTTTTGGGCGATCGCGTGTCCGATACATTCACATTAAGAGAGTGTTGATCTAAACGCCTGGAACCCCGGCCATATCTATCCGGCTCCCAAGTTTAATACTTCTTTATTTTTTCCAACACTCGATGAGTTGCCTCCTACACTCCCCGAGAACCCTTGTTCCTATTGTCACACGCTGTTCAGGTATGCGGCATTAACCAAGACGTCCCTCCGTCGCCTTAAGCCTTGAATCTCCCGTTTGCGCACCTCCTTCTCGCTTCCCGAGAGGAATCTTCCCGGGGTCCCGCTTCCTCGAATCTTCTACACTCCATGACAACCGCCTCTTGGTAACCAAAGTGGCTATTCCTCCGCGTAGGAAACTTCATCATGGCATGGATAGTCGGGGTATGGCTCTTAATTCTCTTAGACCTGTACGC
The DNA here is from genome assembly GCA_910596185.1 of Chrysanthemum makinoi. NCBI lineage: Eukaryota > Viridiplantae > Streptophyta > Magnoliopsida > Asterales > Asteraceae > Chrysanthemum > Chrysanthemum makinoi. The sequence continues at coordinate 351,867,579 of OU343222.1, forward strand.
CTCTAATCACGCTTGTAGGTGACGGGATCTTACGACCGCGGAACTTCATCATGACAGCTTCAGATAACCCATGGTCTCCGAAGCATACCTCAAGCTCGATCTTTCCTAGAGGTTGGATGATTTCCCCAGAGAATCCCACTAGTGGTGAGTTGCTCTCTTGCACCGATTGAATGGATGAACTAAAGTTGTTAAAGCAAAGCTCATACATTACTTGGACTGAAGCACCTTCGTCTACAAATACCCTCCGGACAAAATATCATTCGATTTCTGCTTCCAAAATGAGGGGTTCCTCCGATAAATCTTCAGTAGTATGTGTGGAAAGATATAGGGACGTTCAACCACTCTCTTCAGTACCTGAGCCTTTCTTTATGCGGTCTTCAACATAGTGATCGACCATGTTGATCACTTTTCCCTTCCATGATTTCCCCTACGCCTTCGTCCCCTTTGTTGGACGTTCTTTACCAAATGGTCCAGCTTTTCCGCATTCCAAGGTCGTTTCCAACCGCTTTTTCAGTGATAACAATCGTTGGTCGTGACCTTTCTCTCCGCGATACTCACAAAATCTGTTCATTTTCTTTGCTTGGTTTTCCTGAATGGTGGAGGTGGAGGAGGTTCAAGTGATGTTCAGAGCCAAGATTTCTTTAGGCAGCTTGATAGGACGGAGAGCATGACCCTTTGATTATCATGTTTGTTGTTTTCGTTTCGCCGAAAGTCGCCGAGGTCCGAGCGTCTGCTTTCGGAGCCACATATGGAGAGAACACCTCCCGGTGTCTAGAGTCATTTCTTTCCCGGCTCTCGTGCCACTCCTTCTCCGTCCGCCCCCGAGGTTCTTATCCCTTGCGACCGGGTTTCCTCTTCTAGACCATTCGACCGCTTTCCCCTTGGGCATCTCGGTGTCTTATAAGCCTCTTCGCTGCGAATGTAATCGTCCACCCTAGTCATCATTTTTTCACGGACTTCGACCTTTTCGAGAATTTTTAGACAAGTCGGGACCGCAACGGCTAGATGCGCTCATGAACGCCTGATATTTTCATGAGCTCCGACTCCCGGGATCCGGCCGGCCTCGCCGGTCCACCTCTCTTTGAATACCTAAGAGCCTCGTTTGCTTGCCTAACAATCCGGTGATTTCGTGGGATCCTTCGTGTTCTTTTGCCGTAGGGCAAACCTCGCGGTGAATTGTCCTCGGCCGCTCCATCCGCCAATGCTTCCTCGTTCCAAATTGCTGAACCGCCCGCGTGCCGCTCCATCCATGGTTTGTTGGAACATCCGGCACCATACCGCATTGGCCATTCTCCTTGATTTGCCGCCCGGCCGTTAATATGGTCATCCGGATCACCACCCATCGCATGCTTTCAAGTTGGTAGGCATTATGCATTTAGGACCGGCGAACTCTACCATCCTTCTTGTAAATGGTGACCGCCAATTCCTTAAATGGTTTGTCGAGATCATCCTTGGGTTTTGGCGCGGTGTCTTCCTCCATCTCATCATCGTCTGTGAAGGTGAGACGAGTCGGTTTGATGACGCCCCCCGCGGGCGTTGTATTTTTCTGAAGAGAGCCTCAAAGAGGCCATCTGGCTTGTATTTCCTCCGTAACCCAAATTTGAGTATTGAAAACCCCGCTTCCCCTATATGTTCCGGCGGGTTGGTGGTCCTGGCCTTCATCCGATCTTCGAGTAGAATGAATCAGGGTCCCACGGATGGCTTCAATTTGTTGAAGCAAATTGTTGTCCTTGTTCGGCCTCACGTCCGGTAAAAGATGGCTTCCAGCACAAAGTATGAACCTGTTAGCCTCGCCTCGGATGTAACTCCGAGACCAAGCTCCGGTGTGTGAATGAGTAAATGTAGGTGAAATGTAGGTGAAAACTTAATGCAAAGTAGTAAATGCGTTGAGGTATTTATACTACCCCAACTTCCTATTCATGTCACTATTTTATTACTGTTCAGATACTATTCCGCAGGCCTATAGCCACTCTACCTAGTAGGCCACGTGGTAGGAAATCCCCTAAAATCTGCTGACATGGTCGGTAGTTGCCACTCCTTGGCCGGACGTCAGAAAACACGTCCGGCGGTTGCGCCTGGCCGGATGCTGGATCGTCCGGCACATACGTCAACATGTCCCCCCTGGCGTCCAATAGCAAAGGAGCCGGGGCGGGTCTGGTCCTCATCAGTCCGGAGAAGGAAGAGCTTACTTATGCTTTACGGCTCAACTTTCCCTGCACCAATAACGAAGCAGAGTAACTGCGTTGCTGGCCGGACTCGAATCGCAAAGAAGCTAGAAATCAAAGGCGGATGTGCGAAGTTGATTCCAAATTGGTCGCCAGCCAGATCAACGGAGAATTTACAGCTACAAAAGAAAGCATGCAAAAATACTTGGCTCAAGCGAAAGAATACATAGTGGGATTCCAAAACTTCAAAATCCGCAACATACCAAGGGCTCAAAACCAAAAGGCAGATATACTGAGCAAACTAGCTTCGGTAGCCTTTGACCATCTCACTAAAAAGGTATTGGTGGAGGTTCTGGAAAAACCTTATGGAGAAGAACGGAGAATTGAGACGGTGGTGGAAGAAGAGGCGGATAACTGGATGACACCGATCATCGATGTTTGAAGAGGAGTTTGGCCGGATGACCCCAATGAAGCTAGGACTCTACGGATGAAAATTCCTCAATATATCATGGAAGGAGGGGTTCTGTTTAAAAAGGGGTATCTAGTGCCAATGCTAAGATCGTAGGTCCGCTGTATTACATAGCAAATAATCACGAGGATGCATATGGATGCAGATGCACTCCGGACCAAGAACCATAGTGGCGAAACTTATGAGGCAAGGATATTATTGGCCCACTATGCACCAAGACGCGCGAGAAGAAATCAGGAGGTGTGACTCTTGTCAGATACATGCTCCGGTACCCAAACTTCCCAAGACGTTATTAACCTCCATCATGGCCCGTGGCTTTCTATCGTGGGGAATGGACGTAATGGGTCCCTTCCCAGAGGCACCAGGCCGCTTCAAATATGTGATCGTAGCGATTGACTACTTTACAAAATGGATAGAGGCAAAGCCGCTAGTAAAACAACGGGAAAGACGTTATAAAGTTTGTCTATGAGAATATGTGCGGTATGGCCCGCCCGGGTCATAGTTACCGATAATGGGACTAACTTTGTGAATGACCCGCTTAAAAATGGTGTGAAGGTTTAAAAATCAAAACATAAACAAGATCCGCATCCGCCAACGGACTGGTGGAACCAGCCAACAAGAGTTTGATGGAAGGAATAAAAGCAAGATTAGGACGAGAAAGAACCGGATGGATGGACGAATTGCCTAATGTTTTATGGGCACATCGAACCACACTCAAAACAAGTAACGCGCGACCCCCGTTCAGCTTAACATACGGAAGTGAGGCCGTGATACCGCGAAATAGGAATGCCTACACACCGAACGATGATGTTCCGAGAAGATCAAAACGAAGAGGAACACCGTTTGAACTTGGATCTACTACAGGAAAGAAGGGAAAACGCCGCCATATGGGAAGCTAAGTATAAAACTCAGTAGAACATTACTATAACCGGAGGGTGAGACCCATGAACTTTAAAGTAGGAGATTTTGTGTACCGGAGGAACGAAGCTAGTAGGGTGGAAAACCAAGGAAAACTGGGACCCAATTGGGAAGGGCCTTACCGGGTGATAGGAGCAAATCGTAATGGCTCTTATAAGTTACAAACTATGGAGGAGAAAGACGTCCCTCGGACTTGGCACGCTATAAACCTCGTGAATTGTTTCTTATAATCGTTATTATGATAGGAATCCTGCGGTCACTATGTAACCCGATCTATTTATGTATATTATTGCAATGATGAAAGTTTTCCCACGATAAGGAAAACAATTTTCCGAAACAAATGATGTGATGCATAGTTATTCCATGGCGGCCCCCGTCAAGTATAAATGCTAAATATTTACCCGGATAATATTACCGGATGCCCGAGAACTTTGCTCGGATGCCCACATAGTGGACACCCAGATGCCCGAGCATCCTTGCCGGATGCCCGAATAATGGATGCCCTAAAAAACATTAGGTTGCCCGTACACACGGATGCACGCTTACGCGGATACCCTTTGAAAACCTCAAAGAGGGTTAACAAAGTAAAGCGGAACGAAAAAGTAAGGTATACAACATACACAAAGTTTCGGCTAAGAAATACGCGGTTATGCCGCAAGAGATAATCAACACAGGTCACACAAAAGTTAAATACTAATTATTACAATCATAATTGTCCGAATCGCTGTTCACAAGTACACGGCAAATCTATCTTCATGTACTGGCCGCTGGATTTTCGATGGCCGGAGTGCTTGCTAGGGTAACATTGACTGGAGGCTGAGAAGGACCGGCAGGGTCTTTGCGAGGGGGATCGGGCTCCATGTTCAACAGGTCGCCTAGAGGTAGCCGGTAGGAGTCCGCTAGCTTCTGAATATAGGGATATTCGACCGTAAAAAGATTGTTGAATTCAGCTTTCCATAATTTCGGAGCATCCCTGTTAATGTTTTTGATACCCTGCAGAGCGGCAACAATCTCCTCCTCCTTCCTACCCACACTTGCCCCGGTTACAAACCCCGCTTGATAAGTCAGGCAGTAACTTTGGCCATACTTTTCTTATATTCTGCGCTGTTGAATAGCCGACGAACGGCGCCGGGCAGGAGGGTACGAACGGCGTTTTGCTTTACCACCTCCGCCTGAGCCACCTCGGTGCTAAGTTCCCTTCTCCGCGCCAATGATTCCAAAGATTGATTTTAGCGCTTAGTTCATTCTCGAGCCTCCTTATCTTTTCGCTGGGATGCGATGTTTCTCTCCATTCTTCCCTTTCCCGGTCACCTATCCACCTCGTCCTCCGACTCTTCGCTTTATCCAGGACAACCTGATGCTCGGTTCCCAATTGCTGCAGCTTTCCGGATAACCTCCTATTCTCACTTTCGGAGGCCGATAACCTGTCGCCAAACCCCGCAACCCTCATGAGTTTGAGAAAGCTCCCACAGCGTGGATGACATACCAGTGAATCTCTTCAGCAGTTCGCCTTGAGCAATAACACTTTTGCCAAACTGTTCATAGGCCCGGCGAGTGAGCTCGATGTTGTTCATTCGTTCTAGAGCCTCTTGCTCGGCCTGGGTGGGAAGATTATCAATAAGCTCCTTGCAGGACCGATAAGAATCTATCCGAACATCATCTCGTAGGGCCCAGGGAGGGATGAAGACGTTCGTGGCTTCATCTACATAATAATAATAATCAGACATGCACGAAAAATAGAGATAATAAGAGGACAAGCGGAAGGCCATAACATACCGAATCCAGGTTGACTTTGTCAATCCAGCGGCCGAGAGAATGGTGAGCCGAATGACCTGCAGGACACAACATGATAAGTAGGAAGAAATCACAAGTATTAACAACCAAACAATTTATACGCACCTTCATCGACGGTGGTGTTTGGCCCGCTTCCCGAACCGGGAGACATGCATTTGTCGCATTGCTCACCACCACGCAGCATTATCACCCATCCCTTCATTGGCAACCGTTGTCTCCCCCTCCTCAGCAGCCATGTTTGGAAACCCCTGCTCCTCATCAACGTTCACATCCTCCTGACATCCTCGGATGGAACGGTTCAGGGGATCCGGGTACCAATAGGTTCCCAGAAGAGATCTGCTCAATGAAGTGGCGGCGCGACTTCTTCTTCTTGCCGTGCGCATGGGAGGTACCTTCTCCGGCAGTCTTCCTCTTCGCTTGACGAGCCAAGGCTTCTCTTTCTTTTTCTCCCTCAAGCAACGACTTCAGCATTTTGCCTCTTCGCCCTCCGAGTTAAGGGGATCTTTGGGGGAGGGTTCTCCCACGGGAAGAGGGTCCGAGGTCCTTTAGAGATTTCCTGTTTGTATCAACAGGAGGACCCTTACTCACCACCGTTCCTTCCCAATCTGGAAGCTCAAGATACTCCGACATGCTAACAACTGAAAGAAAGTACAACAACAAAAGCAAGTTGATTAAGAAATTTCAAAGGACGTAACCGGGAGACAATTGTCAATCCCAAGATGACAAGACTAAAACAAGTGATTACCATGATCCCGGGCATCTTTTAGAATGGGCTCGAACTCAGGATTCTTGAAAACCGTGGATAGGTGGCACATCCATAAAAGACTCATTGTCGGACTACGCAATTTAATAGGATTTTCGCTAAGTCTCTCGGCATCTTCTAGCGGAAATCCGGAGGGAAATGTATCCGTGATTTTCGAATCCTTGTGTCTCCACGCCATAGCGATGGGATGGCCCTTGTCAATCAAGAAAAAATTTTCTTTCCAGTGTTTTAGGCCGGACAGGACCTCCTTGAAACACTTGTACGAACTTTTGCCCGTCCGGTTCTCAAAAGAAAACCCTGACCTTGTTTACATAACCGATAGAATGCCCGGAAGAGCGAGACCGAGGCAGTATACCAAGGCTATAACATCTAATCTCGAAAAGCATCACCCGATTCAATCCTAGCGGGACTAGCTGAGAGATATGTACCCTAAAGTGTTTGATCACGTTCAGCAAAAAAGTTGAGAAAGGAACCCTCACTCCTCCTATCTCTAACTGCTTAGGGTAGACACCTATCTTATCTTCCGGCAACTGATCCATAGTCATATCGTCCGGTGGTAGGACTGGACGTAGATCAGTGGGAATACCATACTCAACTACTATCTCATCTAACTCAGATTGTGTTAACCTAGAAGTATGTATGTGCATATCAAACTTAGGGACGACCGGTTGTACGATCTCTTCGTTAGTTTCTTCGGTAGGACGGACGGATATGTTTTATCTAACAGAATATTCCCCGAGTTCCAATATCGGCCATTTCTAAAAGATGTCGAGACAATTTACAAATATTAACAGAGAAAGAGCGAGACAAACCTTAAAGAAATGAAGAAGACGTCCGGAGAGATGGAAACAGTTGTGTGTGTGAGAAAAAAAAAGTGAAAACCAAATGAGGAAAGGGATATATATATACCAAGAAACCCTAGCCGACCGACAAGGCGTCCAATCGGTCAGAGAGTGATGACGTGGCTTTATGAGGATAGTACACCACAGAAAGATGGGGCAATAACGAGCGCGGGAAAAGCCCAAAAGGCCTTCAGGCCCAACTAACCGGCCCATTCTCGACGACAAAGTTAATTTGACCGTCAGGGTACAAACACCTTTTCTCTCCGGCTTGCCAGGAGAGACTATATCAAGTGTTACACCATCGGCTTCTTGCCAATAATATAACACTGGGGGACATGTTGACGTATGTGCCGGACGATCCAGCATCCGGCCAGGCGCAACCGCCGGACGTGTTTTCTGACGTCCGGCCAAGGAGTGGCAACTACCGACCATGTCAGCAGATTTTAGGGGATTTCCTACCACGTGGCCTACAAGGTAGAGTGGCTATAGGCCTGCGGAATAGTATCTGAACAGTAATAGAATAGTGACATGAATAGGAAGTTGGGGTAGTATAAATACCCCAACGCATTTACTACTTTGCATTAAGTTTTCACCTACATTTCACCTACATTTACTCATTCACACACCGGAGCTTGGTCTCGGAGTTACATCCGAGGCGAGGCTAACGGGTTCATACTTTGTGCAGGAAGCCATCTTTCTACCGGACCGCTGAGGCCGAACGAGGACAACAATTTGCTTCAACAAAGAGAGAGTTAGGGTTTGACTGGGTGATTTAAGGGAGGCGCTCAGCGTAGCTGAGGATCAGACCCGCTCTGATATCATGTTGGACAATGAAACCTCATATATATAGCTTTATTATTAACATTAACATTATTTATAATGGTGAAACCCTATTACCCTAAACCCACAAACTAGGCTTGGGCTTATTTAGCCTCTAAAACTTTTCTCCTAAAATTTGGAGGAAACACTTTACTTTAATAATCAACAAAATAACACTAATTTTCCTTTCATTTACTTTTCTTTTCTTCCTCAAATACTACTTGAGGACACAACCACTTCTGTTTCATTTTCATTTTCTTGTTTTTCTTCTCTTAACTCTAACTCGAGAACATAATGTACGTTTCAAAACATCTTCATATGTATACACAAAAAGGAGGATGACGCCACGTCATCATGGATATCGAGTCTTTTCAGCAAAAGTAAAAGATCGTCACGCTCGGCGGGTTGACTGTTACACCACAACCGTACATGCGGCATCGACAAAGCCGTGACCGGATGAAGACACGCGGTAACTCGATGAACCGTGGCGCTGTGATGAGTCGACGACGGAGTCATGGAAGAACACGCCACGTAGGACACATGCGAATAATAATGGAAAACGTTGACATGTACTGAATGGATTGTGTGAAGGCCTAGTCAAAAGCATTGATTTTCGTATGAAGAGGAGGAGGAGGGTGGTTTGTGGTGGTAGCATGACAAAAAAATGAGGGTGGTTTATGGAGATGGGTTGTTGAACTTGAGGAGGGGGATAGGACATAGAATAATAAATTTACGTGTAGATCTGAAAATGGGTATGTGACTATATGTTATAGAAAAGAATTTTAAAAAATTAAAAAAATTTAAAAATTGAAAAAAATTTGTTACATAAAGAGTCTCTGTGGTTTATTTGGACGTGAAATGACAATAATGCCCCTAACATTAACGTTTAATTGGATGAGAAATCAATTAAATGACCATTCAACCCAATTAGAACAAACACAAAGACGTGTAATTTTTAACCTTTTAAGACGAAACATACATTTTAAGCATAATCATAAAGACCAAACATTTAATTAACTCTAATGCTAGTCTTAATGAGAAACTTACAAAAAGACACCAAGATCAAATAGTAGTTAATCTATAAATTTCATCAAATCTTAAATGTTGAAAATATGAATCTAATAGGACTCTTAACTGTAGCAACTTAGCAAATATCCCTCGGAACATCACATCCCTCATCTTATTTACTTACCTGTTTCTCTTGCTAGAAAACACACACACACACAACACAAAGCCACACACTACAACATACTCTCATCCCCACAGCCAAAACTTCCTCCACCGCCGGACATACTGACTCCCGACCTCACCCACACCTGGCCTCACCACCGAAACCCACCCTTCTGCCGAAACACACGCCTCCACTGAGAGTAAGTAGTTTTATCAAACAGTTGAAAAAATCAATGTAAAGAGTTGAGGAGAAACATTTCATCAAACACTTGGGGAACAAACACAATCAATTGTTTTGCAAAACAAAAAGTGGTAACCTAACTGAATTCACAATATCTATCAATTGTTGAAAAACATAGATACCAAACTAACAAATTAAAAGCAGTTAATAATAATTAACACTTACAGTGTGTGTGTCAGTGTGTGTTGTTGAGTGAAGAAGTGAATAAGTAGTTTTATCAAACAGTTAAGAAGAAGAATAATAATTTTCCACTTTGATTTAAAAGGAAGGGAAATTCAGATTTCAGATGCTCAAATATAAATGGGCCCGGTAGATGTTAATTGGGCCTCTTTTGTTTATCTTCTTGTTGGTGTGATCCAAGGCCTTTTTTTAGAGATGTTTGTGACCGTTTCAACAAGGAATTGACTTGATTCTAAGACTAAATCTCAAATTAAAACTTAATTATGCTATATCTAAGCTCATCATTGTACTACTGTAATTAGATTGATACTAAATTAAATTGATTATTCAACTAATAACTAATTTATACTGGTACTGAAATTACAACTATAAATTGTGATCTTGCACATATCCCTTTATCCCATTTCACTCATTCTCTTTACCCGCTACATCAAACCACCAACTCTCTCTCTCTTTTCACTCATGTGCGGTTGGTGTGGTAACAACATTCAAATCTTTCCTTTCTTTGAAGTTGTACGATGAATTCTAAAGGAGTACCAACACCAACCGTACAAAGCATCAAGAGAACTTCCAAGCAACAAATGCACAAGTTTCAAAGTCTAAGGACTTGTAATGTAATTTAATTTTGGTAGTTATGTTAGTTAGAAAGGCTGAGTAGCAGAGTATATATACTTCTCATGTATGTCTTTCTCATTTTTAATGGAATGAATTCACATTCACATTCACATTCATAAATTCTCTCTCAATCAACTGTCATTAAATTCACTTTTTTCAAACTTTGATTGGAGTTCAGCTACGATTTAAAGAGCGCCATTGAGGTTAATTATTTCAAATAAGGAGATGATGATTGTCTATGGCTTGTGTTAAAAAACAGATAATCTTATAAGGAAAAAACGGACCATCTTTGTTTTAGTATGCCTAAAAATTTGCCTATCAGGTTTAAATGGTAGCACACCATTAAGTTGTTGACTCTTCTAGTCAAAAACAACCTCAGCCTTTATTCTTTCTGTAATACAATCCACAGTTAGTGCTTTCTCAGCCTCACCCTCTCACATTTATATTTAATTTTTATAATCCACAACTACAACTAGTTAGAAGATGTAACTTACATTTGCTTTGGTTATTTTGTTTTTGTCTTTGTAGTTCAAACGACTAGCGGGTGAGATTAAAACGGTTCAGTGCTTGGAGCCGAATAGGAGATGAAACTCTAATTCCCAATTTCACAAGAACCCTAATTCCCAACTTTCGATTATATGGAAGGAGATGAAACTGTACCTGATGATTGAATCATTCGGTTTTGAGACAGACTTAAGGTATCATACACATGCCAGGCTTTTGCCCTCTCCCCTTTTGATCATTGGGCAATTATGCCTGGTGATCCATTGGAAAAAGAAATTGTATTAAGGCTACTCGAGCCTGCACCAATTCAGTACCTTGCGCTCGAGTTTATGGTGAAAACAAGGCGTAGAAAGGTAGAGTTTAACTTCTCTTTCATATAACGGGCTGAATAAAGAATTAGTTAATTTCAAATGGGTTGAAATTAATTTCTCTATCAAAAAAGTTGTTTTATTAGAATGATATAAATTGTGTTGTCATATTCGACAACCTATTTACAGATAAAAAATTGGAATCTTGGGCAAAAATTGTTCGAGGCTAATGAAACATCACTCAACGCAGTCTGCCTGTACACCCAACTTACTTGACCCATGTTGCCAATACGTTGTAGCTTCTATCAAATTATTCATAATGCGACGGTTAGCATGGTTAGCAAATTTGTTCATCATTCCCAAGCAAATGAAAGTAGGACCACATAAGCTAGAAAGTGGGGGATTAGTGTACAACTGTAATAATTAAGAGTTTTATTTTCACCTTAATCACTCTTTAGTTAAGTCGATAAGCTATGCAGTTTATTGACTATTGTGTTTTTATTTAATAGGTAATGAGTGAAGACGTCAGCATCAATAAATTTTTCGATGAAGCTATGGTTGTGGAGCTTGCCCAGCAGGTTGTTGATCTGCACCAGCAAATGATCTAGCCGTTTTACACACAAAAGATCTTGAATTCGGGTGCAATTATCTGTATCTCCTGTTTATCCTATACTTACATGGTAACACTAGCTATTGAGGCATAAACATGACGATGCATTTTGAACCTAATGATGATCTTACCGAGTCTAGATGAGATTGGTATAATCTGCTACGTGTACAATTTTTGATGTAGTTTATGTCATATGCGCGGCCTTTGTGTTGGTGCTCTGAAGTTGTACTAAGATAGATAGCGACTGAACATTTGCATCACATTTTTGAAGTGATGAATGACTTGTAGCCATTTGTTGTTAATTTGAGTTTCCGTATGACATGTGGCTTGTCTATTTCTCTTTAGTTGTTAATCTTTTAATCAAGAGAGTCTGAGGCTTGTGTTTTTAAAGGCCTATGCATTGTTCGACAACATTTTTGTTATCACTTTAAAGGCCTATGCGTTTTTAAAGGCCAATGCAGTTTTCATTACAAAGATACGAAGACATAATTTGATTTGATTTTGTTTTTGGATTCGTTTTGATTTAAGAGTTCTCAAAAAATTAGGGTTTATGAAGAAAGAGGGCAAAAAGAGGGAAAGTGTTTATATGTGGTCACATGTGGGCCTAGAGATGGTGAAACGGTCATATGGCCTATAATAGTAGGTAACATCAAAGTTTTATGGTTGATAATAATATTTTTGAAAGTTCATTACCTAACATTAGAAATTTTTGAAAGTTCATGACCAATCACTATAATTAACCCTTATTATAAAGGGCTCCAGACTCCAGAGACTAGTTTATGGTGTTAATTGGTGTTGGATCCCACTCTAGATAGATGTTTTCTGCCTGTTAAGGATGATGAATAGCCTATGTAATCACAAGCTAAACACGAGAGAGACTCTTGCTTTGAAAAGCTAATGTCTACGCGTAATATAGACACAACTAATAAGAAGAACAGAACTAATAAAACTAAACGATCCTTCTATGGATTTCTATTAATTAATAATGAGAATTGTGTTATGTGTTTCAGTGTTACAATTCCCTATGCCGTGGGTTATATTTATAATCATGAAACCCTAGTTGACATTAACTAAAACGTGTGAGATTGATATGCATATCTCTTCCTAATTTAGCTCATGCATATCCTTAACTCTAACAAACTAAATCTTATCCTCAAATAACTTTTTGACGTTACCAGGACTAACGTTACCAGGACTAACTCTACCAGAATTAACTATAATAATAACCTTACCAGCAGGAACTATATACCTGCCAGTAGGAACTACTACTCTACCAGTAGAAACTACATACCTACTAGTATTACAATTATAACTAAGTATTACCAATATTCCTAACAATCCTCCCCTAAACTGGAATTTGCCTATGTTAATTTCCAGTTTCTAGATAGATCTTCGGTCTTGAATAATGAGGATTGAAACTTGAACAGGAATACTTGAAAATTCTGCACAGATCAGCATCTTTTTGTCTGCAACTTTGAATTCCAAAACCAGCAACAATGATGAACCAGCAGTAACTCTTGAATGGAACCACCTCAGCAACATGAGTAGATTTGATGAGCCTTTACCAAGTAGCTACTCACTCTTAGGCTAGCTAATTCTTTGATGGAATCATGACATCATCCTGGTGAGTTAGAAACCAGTCCAATTCTTAGAACGTGAATCATTGGTGAATTGGAATACCCTAATGATTTTTGGCAAATCATTACAGCCAAAAAACAGATTTATATGTCTTTACATGTAGCCGTTTGCTCAGGACTAGCCATGGTTTTCCACTACCTTTACCACAAGCTATGATCTTGTGGGCTAGCCACTCTTCATCTATCTGAGAAATGGTGAGTTGAGAACCATACAATTTTTGGCAAATTGTCAGCCATCAACGGATTTGAGTCCTCTTTACCAGAGCCGTTTGCTCATGGAGTAGCCAATGTTTTGGTGTATCAGACCATGGTACATTGAGAACCATCTAATTTTGAGTAAACCATCAACTATCAATGGATTTGATAATCACACCAGAGCCGTACCCTCATGGTGAGTCAACTCTTTCTTGTCAATGAGACATGGTGAGTTGAATACCATTGGTTTCAAAAGAGTTCTTATACCATGTGTGCCAGAAACAAAACAATTTTGCACACCAAAATTCAAAATTTATTCGAACATAACCAAGCATTTTCAGATTCAAAAGGCCCTTTTACAAAATACTTGATACTAAAATAGAAAGTAAAAACCAGGAAAGACAAATAGTACACCATATATACACAAAAGAAGGGTGACAGAGTACCACGTACGTTTGAGATATATAACAATTTTAATAAACGATAACATTTATAAAAGAACTCATGAATGTCTATTTTGTTTTTCTTTTTCTCGAAATTTATCGTATTTTTCTTGTTAAAACTCAATAAAACCCGTATGGTAATTGAGTTCTACTTACTAAGATAGTGCATTTATTTTAAAGTCATTTGAAAAGAAATTTTAGTGACGTGCTACACTTGTAACGGTATTATACACTCCTATATAACAAAGTCTTTCAATAATGATTAGTATCAAGTTTATATAATGAAGACAACACTAATTGCAAAATAATAACTCTAAATGAATATTTTCATTTCAATTACATCGGTCGAAAATGAAACAGCCTCACCAAATCATATTTTTAAATATTTTTCATTCCACAAATTAATAGAAGACTTGTTTTGTCAACCGAAGTCCGTAAATATTTCATACCTTTTCACTATAGTTATATTTGAGAAACCAGTTACCAAAAATGACACTCAAGAAGCCACGAAAGTTACCTTTTTCTATCATGTGTTGTTGCGGTATTGGTGTATATCTTTATTTTTGTTTGGTATGTTTATTAAGAGATAAGATAGATGGTATTTGTGTCTTACATGTTCGTAACTGAACAAGAGATTTTAGCCACATATGTCGTAATTGCTCAAGTAAACCTAAAACTAAGTACATGTGTATGAAACTTGAAAAATAACTCACTAAAATAATGCACACTTAAGTAATGGATATAAATTCGAAATAATAAGAATAAAATTCATAAAAATAGTATAATATTCACAAACACTATGTAAAGATAACTAAAAATTGTTTTTGTAAAAAACGAATAAAGTTCACTAAAAAGGTATGTATTTTACAAAAATGGAATAAAGTTCACTAATTTGCAAACATGCAAAAAAACTGCATTAATCTAACTATCATGGTATATAATTTGTTCAAATGGTGTAATACTTATAAAACAACTAATTAATTCAATAAAAGAGGGTAGAGTATTGATTTTCCGGTGTGTTCATTAAATTAAAATAGATCATGCTTTTTGAGAATTGATTTTTAAAATAACTGACGTTAAACACCTAAGAATATGTTGCTTTAAAAGTTATTTAGATATGATGAGGTAGAAAAATATACAATGATACACTCATAGATGACTAAGTCTCTAGAGATAACGATAGGTATTGAATCCATGCAATGAAAATAACACTAAATGATAAATATAAACGCTAAATCCGAATTGAGGTTGTATATCACGTACGTTTGAGATATATAACAATTTTAATAAACGATAACATTTATAAACGAACTCATGAATGTCTATTTTGTTTTTCTTTTTCTCGGAATTTATCGTATTTTTCTTGTTAAAACTCAATAAAACCCGTATGGTAATTGAGTTCTACTTACTAAGATAGTGCATTTATTTTAAAGTCATTTGAAAAGAAATTTTAGTGACGTGCTACACTTGTAACGGTATTATACACTCCTATATAACAAAGTCTTTCAATAATGATTAGTATCAAGTTTATATAATGAAGACAACACTAATTGCAAAATAACAACTCTAAATGAATGTTTTCATTTCAATTGCATCGGTTTAAAATGAAACAGCCTCACCAAATCATATTTTTAAATATCTTTCATTCCACAAATTAATAGAAGACTTGTTTTGTCAACCGAAGTCCGTAAATATATCATACCTTTTCACTATAGTTATATTTGTGAAACCAGTTACCAAAAATGACACTCAAGAAGCCACGAAAGTTACCTTTTTCTATCATGTGTTGTTGCGGTATTGGTGTATATCTTTATTTTTGTTTGGTATGTTTATTAAGAGATAAGATAGATGGTATTTGTGTCTTACATGTTAAATGCGAACAAGAGATTTTAGCCACATATGTCGTAATTGCTCAAGTAAACCTAAAACTAAGTACATGTGTATGAAACTTGAAAAATAACTCACTAAAATAATGCATACTTAAGTAACGGATATAAATTCGAAATAATAAGAATAAAATTCGTAAAAATAGTATAATATTCACAAACACTATGTAAAGATAACTAAAAATTGTTTTTGTAAAAAACGAATAAAGTTCACTAAAAAGGTATGTATTTTACAAAAATGGAATAAAGTTCACTAATTTGCAACCATGCAAAAAAAACTGCATTAATCTAACTATCATGGTATATAATTTGCTCAAATGGTGTAATACTTATAAAACAGCTAATTAATTCAATAAAATAGGGTAGAGTATTGATTTTCCGGTGTGTTCATTAAATTAAAATAGATCATGCTTTTTGAGAATTGATTTTTAAAATAATTGACGTTAAACACCTAAGAATATGTTGCTTTAAAAGTTATTTAGATATGATGAGGTAGAAAAATATACAATGATACACTCATAGATGACTAAGTCTCTAGAGATAACGATAGGTATTGAATCCATGCAATGACAATAACACTAAATGATAAATATAAACGCTAAATCCGAATTGAGGTTGTATATCACGTACGTTTGAGATATATAACAATTTTAATAAACGATAACATTTATAAAAGAACTCATGAATGTCTATTTTGTTTTTCTTTTTCTCGGAATTTATCGTATTTTTCTTGTTAAAACTCAATAAAACCCGTATGGTAATTCATTTCTAGTTACTAAGATAGTGCATTTATTTTAAAGTCATTTGGAAAGAAATTTTAGTGACGTGCTACACTTGTAACGGTATTATACACTCCTATATAACAAAGTCTTTCAATAATGATTAGTATCAAGTTTATATAATGAAGACAACACTAATTGCAAAATAACAACTCTAAATGAATGTTTTCATTTCAATTGCATCGGTTTAAAATGAAACAGCCTCACCAAATCATATTTTTAAATATCTTTCATTCCACAAATTAATAGAAGACTTGTTTTGTCAACCGAAGTCCGTAAATATTTCATACCTTTTCACTATAGTTATATTTGTGAAACCAGTTACCAAAATGACACTCAAAAACCACAAGTTACCTTTTTCTATCATGTGTTGTTGCGGTATTGGTGTATATCTTTATTTTTGTTTGGTATGTTTATTAAGAGATAAGATAGATGGTATTTGTGTCTTACATGTTCGTAACTGAACAAGAGATTTTAGCCACATATGTCGTAATTGCTCAAGTAAACCTAAAACTAAGTACATGTGTATGAAACTTGAAAAATAACTCACTAAAATAATGCACACTTAAGTAACGGATATAAATTCGAAATAATAAGAATAAAATTCGTAAAAATAGTATAATATTCACAAACACTATGTAAAGATAGCTAAAAATTGTTTTTGTAAAAAACGAATAAAGTTCACTAAAAAGGTATGTATTTTACAAAAATGGAATAAAGTTCACTAATTTGCAAACACGAAAAAAGTTGCATTAATTTAACTATCATGGTATATAATTTGCTCAAATGGTGTAATACTTATAAAACAGCTAATAAACTCAATAAAAGAGGGTAAGTATTGATTTTCGGTGTGTTCATTAAATTAAAATAGATCATGCTTTTTGAGAATTGATTTTTAAAATAACTGACGTTAAACACCTAAGAATATGTTGCTTAAAAAGTTATTTAGATATGATGAGGTAGAAAAATATACAATGATACACTCATAGATGACTAAGTCTCTAGAGATAACGATAGGTATTGAATCCATGCAATGACAATAACACTAAATGATAAATATAAACGCTAAATCCGAATTGAGGTTGTATATCACGTACGTTTGAGATATATAACAATTTTAATAAACGACCACATTTATAAAAGAACTCATGAATGTGTATTTTGTTTTTCTTTATCTCGAAATTTATCGTATATTTCTTGTTAAAACTCAACAAACCCCGTTTGGTAATTGAGTTCTACTTACTAAGGTAGTGCATTTATTATAAAGTCATTTGAAAAGAAATTTTAGTGACGTGCTACACTTGTAACGGTATTATACACTCCTATATAACAAAGTCTTGCAATAATGATTAGTATCAAGTTTATATAATGAAGACAACACTAATTGTAAAATAACAACTCTAAATGAATGTTTTCATTTCAATTGCATCGATTTAAAATGAAACAGCCTCACCAAATCATATTTTTAAATATCTTTCATTCCACAAATTAATAAAAGACTTGTTTTGTCAACGAGAAGTCCGTAAATATTTCATATCTTTTCACTATAGTTATATTTGTGAAACCAGTTACCAAAAATGACACTCAAGAAGCCACGAAAGTTACCTTTTTCTATCATGTGTTGTTGCGGTATTGGTGTATATCTTTATTTTTGTTTGGTATGTTTGGTTTGAGATAAGATAGATGGTATTTGTGTCTTACATATTAAATGTGATCGAGAGATTTTAGCCACATATATTGTAATTGCTCAAGTAAACCTAAAACTAAGTACATGAGTACGAAACTTGAAAAATAACTCACTAAAGTAATGCACACTTAAGTAACGGATATAAATTCGAAATAATAAGATTAAAATTCGTAAAATTAGTATAATATTCACAAACACTATGTAAAGATAGCTAAAAATTGTTTTTGTAAAAAACGAATAAAGTTCACTAAAAAGGTATGTATTTTACAAAACTGCATTAATCTAACTATCATGGTATATAATTTGCTCAAATGGTGTAATACTTATAAAACAGCTAATTAATTCAATAAAAGAGGGTAGAGTATTGATTTTCCGGTGTGTTCATTAAATTAAAATAGATCATGCTTTTTGAGAATTGATTTTTAAAATAACTGACGTTAAACACCTAAGAATATGTTGCTTTAAAAGTTATTTAGATATGATGAGGTAGAAAAATATACAATGATACACTCATAGATGACTAAGTCTCTAGAGATAACGATAAGTATTGAATCATGCAATGACAATAACACTAAATGATAAATATAAACGCTAAATCCGAATTGAGGTTGTATATCACGTACGTTTGAGATATATAACAATTTTAATAAACGATAACATTTACAAAATAACTCATGAATGTCTATTTTGTTTTTCTTTTTCTCGGAATTTATCGTATTTTTCTTGTTAAAACTCAATAAAACCCGTATGGTAATTGAGTTCTACTTACTAAGATAGTGCATTTATTTAAAAGTCATTTAAAAAGAAATTTTAGTGACGTGCTACACTTGTAACGGTATTATACACTCCTATATAACAAAGTCTTTAAATAATGATTAGTATCAAGTTTATATAATGAAGACAACACTAATTGCAAAATAACAACTCTAAATGAATGTTTTCATTTCAATTGCATCGGTTTAAAATGAAACAGCCTCACCAAATCATATTCTTAAATATCTTTCATTCCACAAATTAATAGAAGACTTGTTTTGTCAACCGAAGTCCGTAAATATTTCATACCTTTTCACTATAGTTATATTTGTGAAACCAGTTACCAAAAATGACACTCAAGAAGCCACGAAAGTTACCTTTTTCTATCATGTGTTGTTGCGGTATTGGTGTATATCTTTATTTTTGTTTGGTATGTTTATTAAGAGATAAGATAGATGGTATTTGTGTCTTACATGTTCGTAACTGAAAAAGAGATTTTAGCCACATATGTCGTAATTACTCAAGTAAACCTAAAACTAAGTACATGTGTATGAAACTTGAAAAATAACTCACTAAAATAATGCACACTTAAGTAACGGATATAAATTCAAAATAATAAGAATAAAATTCGTAAAAATAGTATAATATTCACAAACACTATGTAAAGATAACTAAAAATTGGTTTTGTAAAAAACGAATAAAGTTCACTAAAAAGGTATGTATTTTACAAAAATGGAATAAAGTTCACTAATTTGCAAACATGCAAAAAAAAACTGCATTAATCTAACTATCATGGTATATAATTTGCTCAAATGGTGTAATACTTATAAAACAGCAAATTAAATCAATAAAAGAGGGTAGAGTATTGATTTTACGGTGTGTTCATTAAATTAAAATAGATCATGCTTTTTGAGAATTGATTCTTAAAATAACTGACGTTAAACACCTAAGTATATGTTGCTTTAAAAGTTATTTAAATATGATGAGGTAGAAAAATATACAATCATACAATCATAGATGACTAAGTCTCTAGAGATAACGATAGGTATTGAATCCATGCAATGACAATAACACTAAATGATAAATATAAACGCTAAATTCGAATTGAGGTTGGATATCACGTACGTTTGAGATATATAACAATTTTAATAAAAGATAACATTTACAAAAGAACTCATGAATGTCTATTTTGTTTTTCTTTTTCTCGGAATTTATCGTATTTTTCTTGTTAAAACTCAATAAAACCCGTATGGTAATTGAGTTCTACTTACTAAGAGAGTGCATTTATTTAAAAGTAATTTGAAAAGAAATTTTAGTGACGTGCTACACTTGTAACGGTATTATACACTCCTATATAACAAAGTCTTTCAATAATGATTAGTATCAAGTTTATATAATGAAGACAACACTAATTGCAAAATAACAACTCTAAATGAATGTTTTCATTTCAATTGCATCGGTCTAAAATGAAACAGTCTCACCAAATCATATTTTTTAATATCTTTCATTCCGCAAATTAATAGAAGACTTGTTTTGTCAACCGAAGTCCGTAAATATTTCATACCTTTTCACTATAATTATATTTGTGAAACCAGTTAAATGACACCCAAGAAGCCACAAAAGTTACCTTTTTCTATCATGTGTTGTTGCGGTATTGGTGTATATCTTTATTTTTGTTTGGTATGTTTGGTTTGAGATAAGATAGATGGTATTTGTGTCTTACATATTCGTAACTGATCGAGAGATTTTAGCCACATATATCGTAATTGCTCAAGTAAACCTAAAACTAAGTACATGAGTACGAAACTTGAAAAATAACTCACTAAAGTAATTCACACTTAAGTAACGGATATAAATTCGAAATAATAAGAATAAATATATTTTACAAAAATGGAATAAAGTTCACTAATTTGCAAACATGCAAAAAAACTGCATTAATCTAACTATCATGGTATATAATTTGCTCAAATGGTGTAATACTTATAAAAGAGCTAATTAATTCAATAAACGAGGGTAGAGTATTGGTTTTCCGGTGTGTTCATTAAATTAAAATAGATCATGCTTTTTGAGAATTGATTCTTAAAATAACTGACGTTAAACACCCAAGAATATGTTGCTTTAAAAGTTATTTAAATATGACGAGGTAGAAAAATATACAATGATACACTCATAGATGACTAAGTCTCTAGAGATAACGATAGGTATTGAATCCATGCAATGACAATAACACTAAATGATAAATATAAACGCTAAATCCGAATTGAGGTTGTATATCACGTACGTTTGAGATATATAACAATTTTAATAAACGATAACATTTACAAAAGAACTCATGAATGTCTATTTTGTTTTTCTTTTTCTCGGAATTTATCGTATTTTTCTTGTTAAAACTCAATAAAACCCGTATGGTAATTGAGTTCTACTTACTAAGAGAGTGCATTTCTTTTTAAGTAATTTGAAAAGAAATTTTAGTGACGTGCTACATTTGTAACGGTATTATACACTCCTATATAACAAAGTCTTTCAATAATGATAAGTATCAAGTTTATATAATGAAAACAACACTAATTGCAAAATAACAACACTAAATTAATGTTTTCATTTCAATTGCATCGGTCTAAAATGAAACAGTCTCACCAAATCATATTTTTAAATATCTTTCATTCCGCTAATTAATAGAAGATTTGTTTTGTCAACCGAAGTCCGTAAATATTTCATACCTTTTCACTATAATTATATTTGTGAAGCCAGTTACCAAAAATGACACCCAAGAAGCCACAAAAGTTACCTTTTTTTGTCATGTGTTGTTGCGGTATTGGTGTATATCTTTATTTTTGTTTGGAATGTTTGGTTTGAGATAAGATAGATGGTATTTGCGTCTTACATATTCGTAATTGATCGAGAGATTTTAGTCACATATATCGTAATTGCTCAAGTAAACCTAAAACTAAGTACATGAGTACAAACTTGAAAAATAACTCACTAAAATAATGCACACTTAAGTAATGTATATAAATTTAAAATAATAAGAATAAAAGTTGTAAAAATAGTATAAAATTCACAAACACTATGTAAAGATAATTTAAAATTGTTTTTGTTAAAAACAAATAAAGTTCACTAAAAAGGCATGTATTTCACAAAAATGGAATAAAGTTCACTAATTTGCAAACATGCAAAAAAACTGCATTAATTTAACTATCATGGTATATAATTTGCTCAAATGGTGTAATACTTATGAAACAGCTAATAAATTCAATAAAAGAGGGTAGAGTATTGGTTTTCCGGTGTGTTTATTAAATTAAAATAGATCATGCTTTTTGTGAATTGATTCTTAAATAACTGACGTTAAACACCTAAGAATATGTTGCTTTAAAAGTTATTTAGATATGATGAGGTAGAAAAATATACAATGATACACTCATAGATGACTAATTCTCTAGAGATAACGATAAGCATTGAATCCATGCAATGACGATAACACTAAATGATAAATATAAACGCCAAATCCGAATTGAGGTTGGATATCACGTACGTTTGAGATATATAACAATTTTAATAAATGATAACATTTATAAAAGAACTCATGAATGTCTATTTTGTTTTTCTTTTTCTCAAAGTTTATTGTATTTTTCTTGTTAAAACCCAATAAAACCCGTATGGTAATTGAATTCTACTTACTAAGATAGTGCATTTATTTTAAAGTCATTTGAAAAGAAATTTTAATGACGTGCTACACTTGTAACGGTATTTTACACTCTTATATAACAAAGTCTTTCTATAATGATTAGTATCAAGTTTATATAATGAAGACAACACTAATTGCAAAATAACAACTCTAAATGAATGTTTTCATTTCAATTGCTCTAGTAAACCTAAAACTAAGTACATGAGTACGAAACTTGAAAAATAACTCACTAAAATAATGCACACTTAAGTAATGGATATAAATTCAAAATAAAAAGAATAAAAGTCGTAAAAATAGTATAATATTAACAAAAATTATAGAAAAAGATAACTAAAAATGTTTTTTGTAAAAAATGAATAAAGTTCACTAAAATGGTATGTATTTTGCAATATTGGAATAAAGTTCACTAATTTGCAAACACGAAAATAAACTGCATTAATTTAACAATCATGGTATATAATTTGCTCAAATGGTGTAATACTTATAAAACAGCTAATAAATTCAATAAAAGAGGGTAGAGTATTGGTTTTTCGGTGTGTTCATTAAATTAAAATAGATCTTGCTTTTTGAGAAGTGATTCTTAAAATAACTGACGTTAAACACCTAAGAATATGTTTCTTTAAAAGTTATTTAGATATGATGAGGTAGAAAAATATCCAATGATACACTCATAGATGACTAATTCTCTAGAGATAATGATAGGTATTAAATCCATGCAATGACAATAACACTAAATGATAAATATAAATGCCAAATCCGAGTTGAGGTTGGATATCACGTACGTTTGAGATATATAACAATTTTAATAAACGATAACATTTATAAAAGAACTCATGAATGTCTATTTTGTTTTTATTTTTCTCGAAATTTATCGTATTTTTCTTGTTAAAAATCAATAAAACCCGTATGGTAATTGAGTTCTACTTACTAAGATTGTGTATTTATTTTAAAGTCATTTGAAAAGAAATTTTAGTGACGTGCTACGCTTGTAACGGTATTATACACTCCTATATAACAAAGTCTTTCAATAATGATTAGTATCAAGTTTATATAATGAAGACAACACTAATTGCAAAATAACAACTCTAAATGAATGTTTTCATTACAATTGCATCGGTCTAAAATGAAACTGCCTCACCAAGTCATATTTTTAAATATCTTTCATTCCACAAATTAATAGAAGACTTGTTTTGTCAACCGAAGTCTATAAATATTTCATACCTTTTCACTATAGTTATATTTGTGAAGCCAGTTACCAAAAATGATACCCAAGAAGCCACGAAAGTTACCTTTTTCTGTCATGTGTTGTTGTGGTATTGGTGTA
Organism: Chrysanthemum makinoi; assembly: GCA_910596185.1. NCBI lineage: Eukaryota > Viridiplantae > Streptophyta > Magnoliopsida > Asterales > Asteraceae > Chrysanthemum > Chrysanthemum makinoi. The sequence goes on from OU343222.1 coordinate 351,891,366, forward strand.
TATCTTTATTTTTGTTTGGGATGTTTGGTTTGAGATAAGATAGATGGTATTTGTGTCTTACATATTCGTAATAGATCGAGAGATTTTAGTCACATATATCGTAATTGCTCAAGCAAACCTAAAACTAAGTACATGAGTACGAAACTTGAAAAATAACTCGCTAAAATAATGCACACTTAAGTAATGGATATAAATTCAAAATAATAAGAATAAAAGTCGTAAAAAATAGTATAGAATTCACAAACACTATGTAAAGATAACTAAAAATTGTTTTTGTAAAAAACAAATAAAGTTCACTAAAAAGGCATGTATTTTACAAAAATGGAATAAAGTTCACTAATTTGCAAACATACAAAAAAACCGCATTAATTTAACTATCATGGTATATAATTTGCTCAAATGGTGTAATACTTATAAAACAGCTAATAAATTCAATAAAAGAGGGTAGAGTATTGGTTTTCCGTGTGTTCATTAACTTAAAATATTATGCTTTTTGAGAATTGATTCTTAAATAACTGACTTTAAACACCTAAGAATATATTGCTTTAAAAGTTATTTAGATATGATGAGGTAGAAAAATATACGATGATACATTCATAGATGACTAATTCTCTAGAGATAACGATAGGTATTGAATCCATGCAATGACAATAACACTAATGATAAATATAAAAGCCAAATCCGAATTGAGGTTGGATATCACGTACGTTTGAGATATATAACAATTTTAATAAATGACCACATTTATAAAAGAACTCATGAATGTGTATTTTGTTTTTCTTTTTCTCGAAGTTTATCGTATTTTTCTTGTTAAAACTCAATAAACCCGTATGGTAACTGAGTTCTACTTACTAAGATAGTGCATTTATTTTAAAGTCATTTGAAAAGAAATTTTAGTGACGTGCCTACACTTGTAACGGTATTATACAATCCTAGATAACAAAGTCTTTCAATATTGATTAGTATCAAGTTTATATAATGAAGACAACACTAATTGCAAAATAACAACTTTAAATGAATATTTTCATTTCAATTGCTCAAGTAAACCTAAAAGTAAGTACATGAGTACGAAACTTGAAAAATTACTCACTAAAATAATGCACACTTAAGTAATGGATATAAATTCAAAATAATAAGAATAAAAGTCGTAAAAATAGTATAATATTCACAAACATTATGTAAAGATAACTAAAAATTGTTTTTGTAAAAAACAAATAAAGTTCACTAAAAAGGAATGTATTTTACAAAAATGGAATAAAGTTCACTAATTTGCAAACATGCAAAAAAACTGCATTAATTTAACTATCATGGAATATAATTTGCTCAAATGGTGTAATACTTATAAAACAGCTAATAAATTCAAAAAAAGATGGTAGAGTATTGGTTTTTCCGGTGTGTTCATTAAATTAAAATACATCATGCTTTTTGAGAATTGATTCTTAAATAACTGACGTTAAACACCTAAGAATATGTTGCTTTAAAAGTTATTTAGATATGATGAGGTAGAAAAATATACAATGATACTCATAGATGACTAATTCTCTAGAGATAACGATAGGTATTGAATCAATGCAATGACAATAACACTAAATGATAAATATAAACGCCAAATCTGAATTTAGGTTGGATATCACGTACGTTTGAGATATGTAACAATTTTAATAATTGATAACATTTATAAAAGAACTCATGAATGTCTATTTTTGATTTTCTTTTTCTCGAAGTTTATCGTATTTTACTTGTTAAAACTCATTAAAACCCGTACGGTAATTGATTTCTACTTACTAAGATAGTGCATTTATTTTAAAGTCATTTGAAAAGAAATTTTAGTGACGTGCTACACTTGTAACGGTATTATACAATCCTATATAACAAAGTCTTTCAATAATGATTAGTATCAAATTTATATAATGAAGACAACACTAATTACAAAATAACAACTCTAAATGAATATTTTCATTTCAATTGCTCAAGTAAACCTAAAAGTAAGTACATGAGTACGAGACTTAAAAAATAACTCACTAAAATAATGCACACTTAAGTAATGGATATAAATTCAAAATAATAAGAATAAAAGTCATAAAAATAGTATAATATTCACAAACATTTTGTAAAGATAACTAAAAACCGTTTTTCTAAAAAAAGAATAAAGTTCACTAAAAAGGCATGTATTTTACAAAACTGGAATAACGTTCACTAATTTGCAAACATGCAAAAAAACTGCATTAATTTAACTATCATGGTATATAATTTGCTCAAATGGTGTAATACTTATAAAACAGCTAATAAATTCAATAAAACAGGGTAGAGAATTGGTTTTCCAGTGTGTTCATTAAATTAAAATAGATCATGCTTTTTGAGAATTGTTTCTTAAAAAGATCATACACAAAATATCATTGACACAAGGAATGTGCCAGATCCATCAATAACCCAATTGGTCGACATAATTCCAAATATGATCTAATGGGTCGCCGTAATACTGAATATGACCCAACAGGTCTCTAAATTTTGGGTCATCTCCAGATTTGGTCATTTTGCATCAAAAGTTTGAACCATTATAACTTTTGAACCATAACTCCATTTTCACCGAATTACCTGTCAAAACATATGTGAGAACGAGGAGAATGTCATCTTGAATATGGCCCAACGGGCTGACATAATTCCGAGTATGATCCTATAGGTCACCATAATACTGAATATGATCGAACGGGTCATCATAATAATAAATATAACCCAATTGGTCGACATAATTCTAAATATGATCCAATGGGTCACCATAATACTGAATATGACCGAACAGGTCTCTGAATTTTGGGTCATCTCTAGATTTAGACATTTCGCATCAAAAGTTTGAACATTTATAACTTTTGAACCGTAACTCCATTTTCACCGAATTACCTGTCAAAACATCCGTGAAAACGAGGAGAACGTCATGTAGAATATGACCCAACGGGTCGACATAATTCTGAGTATGATCCAATGGGTCACCATAATACTGAATATGATCTAACGGGTCGTCATAATTCTAAATATAACCCAATTGGTCGACATAATTCCAAATACGATCCAATGGGTCGCCATGATACTAAATATGACCCAACAGGTCTCTGAAATTTTGGTCATCTCCAGATTTGGACATTTTGCATCAAAAGTTTGAACCTTTATAACTTTTTAACCGTAACTCCATTTTCACCGAATTACCTTTCAAAACATCCGTGAGAACGAGGAGAACGTCATTTTGAATATGACCCAACGGGTTGACATAATTCTTAGTATGATCCAATGGGTCACCATAATACTGAATATGATCTAAGGGGTCGTCATAATTCTAAATATAACCCAATTGGTCGACATAATTCCAGATATGATCCAATGGGTCGTCGTAATACTGAATATGACCAGCAGGTTTCTAAATTTTGGGTCATCTCAAGATTTGGACATTTTGCATCAAAAGTTTGAACCTTTATAACTTTTGAACCGTAACTCTATTTTCACCAAATTACCTGTCAAAACATCCGTGAGAACGTGGAGAACGTCATGTTGAATATGACCCAATGGGTCGACATAATTCTGAGTATGATCCAATGGGTCACCATAATATTGAATATGATCCAACGGGTCGACATAATTCTAAATATAACCCAATTAGTCGACATAATTCAAAATATGACCCAATGGGTCGCCGAAATACAGAATATGACCTAACAGGTCTCTAAAATTTGGGTCATCTCCAGATTTGGACATTTTGCATCAAAAGTTTGAACATTTATAACTTTTGAACCGTAACTCCATTTTCACCAAATTACCTGTCAAAACATTCGTGAGAACGAGAGGAACGGCATGTTGACTATGACCCAACGGGTCTACATAATTCTGAGTATGATCCAATGGGTCGTCGTAAAACTGAATATGATCCAACGAGTCGACATAATTCTAAATATAACCCAATTAGTAGACATAATTCCAAATATGATCCAATGGGTCGCCGTAATACTGAATATGACCCAACAGGTCTCTAAATTTTGGGTCATCTCCAGATTTGGACATTTTGCATCAAAAGTTTGAACCTTTATAACTTTTGAACCATAACTCAATTTTCACCGAATTACCTTTCAAAACATCCGTGAGAACGAGGAAAATGTCATGTTGAATATTACCCAACGAGTCGACGTAATTCTGAGTATGATCCAATGGGTCACCATAATACTGAATATGATCTAACGGGTTGTCATAATTCTAAATATAACCCAATTGGTCGACATAATTATAAATACGATCCAATGGGTCGCCGTAATACTGAATATGACCCAACAGGTCTCTGAAACTTGGGTCATCTCCAGATTTGGACATTTTTGCATCAAAAGTTTGAACCTTTATAACTTTTTAACCGTAACTTAATTTTCACCGAATTACCTGTCAAAACATCCTTGAGAACGAGGAGAACGTCATGTTGAATATGACCCAACGGGTTGATATAATTCTGAGTATGATCCAATGGGTCACCATAATACTTAATATGATCTAACGGGTCGTCATAATTCTAATTATAACCCAATTGGTCAACACAATTCCAAATATGATCCAATGGTTCGTCGCAATACTGAATATGACCCAACAGGTCTCTAAATTTTGGGTCATCTCCAGATTTGGACATTTTGCATCAAATGTTTGAACCTTTATAACTTTTGAACCGTAACTCTATTCTCACCGAATTACCTATCAAAACATCCGTGAGAACGAGGAGAACGTCATGTTGAATATGACCCAACGCGTCGACATAATTCTGAGTATGATCCAATGGGTCACCATAAAATTGAATATGATCTAACGGGTCGTCATAATTCTAAATATAACCCAATTGGTCGACATAATTCCAAATACGATCCAATGGGTCGCCGTGATACTGAATATGACACAACAGGTCTCTGAAATTTAGGTCATCTCCAGATTTGGACATTTTGCATCAAAAGTTTGAACCTTTATAACTTTTTAACCGTAACTCCATTTTCACCGAATTACCTTTCAAAACATCCGTGAGAACGAGGAGAACGTCATTTTGAATATGACCCAACGGGTTGACATAATTCTTAGTATGATCCAATGGGTCACCATAATACTGAATATGATCTAAGGGGTCGTCATAATTCTAAATATAACCCAATTGGTCGACATAATTCCAGATATGATCCAATGGGTCGTCGTAATACTGAATATGACCAGCAGGTTTCTAAATTTTGGGTCATCTCAAGATTTGGACATTTTGCATCAAAAGTTTGAACCTTTATAACTTTTGAACCGTAACTCTATTTTCACCAAATTACCTGTCAAAACATCCGTGAGAACGTGGAGAACGTCATGTTGAATATGACCCAACGGGTCGACATAATTCTGAGTATGATCCAATGGGTCACCATAAAATTGAATATGATCCAACGGGTCGACATAATTCTAAATATAACCCAATTAGTCGACATAATTCAAAATATGACCCAATGGGTCGCCGAAATACAGAATATGACCTAACAGGTCTCTAAAATTTGGGTCATCTCCAGATTTGGACATTTTGCATCAAAAGTTTGAACATTTATAACTTTTGAACCGTAACTCCATTTTCACCAAATTACCTGTCAAAACATTCGTGAGAACGAGAGGAACGGCATGTTGAATATGACCCAACGGGTCTACATAATTCTGAGTATGATCCAATGGGTCGCCGTAAAACTGAATATGATCCAACGAGTCGACATAATTCTAAATATAACCCAATTAGTAGACATAATTCCAAATATGATCCAATGGGTCGTAAGTATCTGAATATGACCCAACATGTCTCTAAATTTTGGGTCATCTCCAGATTTGGACATTTTGCATCAAAAGTTTGAACCTTTATAACTTTTGAACCATAACTCAATTTTCACCGAATTACCTTTCAAAACATCCGTGAGAACGAGGAAAATGTCATGTTGAATATTACCCAACGAGTCGACGTAATTCTAAGTATGATCCAATGGGTCACCATAATACTGAATATGATCTAACGGGTTGTCATAATTCTAAATATAACCCAATTGGTCGACATAATTATAAATACGATCCAATGGGTCGCCGTAATACTGAATATGACCCAACAGGTCTCTGAATTTTGGGTCATCTCCAGATTTGGACATTTTGCATCAAAAGTTTGAACCTTTATAACTTTTGAACCGTAACTCCATTTTCACCGAATTACTTGTCAAAACATCCATGAGAACGAGGAGAACGTCATGTAGAATATGACCCAACGGGTCGACATAATTCTGAGTATGATCCAATTAGTCACCATAATACTGAATTTGATTCAACGGGTCGTCATAATTCTAAATATAACCAGTTAGTGGACATATTCCAAATATGATCAATGGTCGCGCCGTAATACTGAATATTATCCAACGGGTCTCTAAATTATGGGTCATCTCCAGATTTGGACATTTTGCATCAAAAGTTTGAACCTTTATAACTTTTGAACCGTAACTCCATTTTCCCCGAATTACCTGTCAAAAACATTCGTGGGAACGAGATGAACGGCATGTTGAATATGACACCAAAGGGTTCTACATACTTTGAGGTAGATCCAATGGGTCGTCCGTAAAACTGAATATGATCCAACGAGTCGACATAATTCTAAATATAACCCAATTAGTAGACATAATTCCAAATATGATCCAATGGGTCGCCGTAATACTGAATATGACCCAACAGGTCTCTAAATTATGGGTCATCTCTAGATTTGGACATTTTGCATCAAAAGTTTGAACCTTTATAACTTTTGAACCATAACTCAATTTTCACCGAATTACCTGTCAAAACATCCTTGAGAACGAGGAGAACGTCATGTTGAATATGACCCAACGGGTTGATATAATTCTGAGTATGATCCAATGGGTCACCATAATACTTAATATGATCTAACGGGTCGTCATAATTCTAATTATAACCCAATTGGTCAACACAATTCCAAATATGATCCAATGGTTCGTCGCAATACTGAATATGACCCAACAGGTCTCTAAATTTTGGGTCATCTCCAGATTTGGACATTTTGCATCAAATGTTTGAACCTTTATAACTTTTGAACCGTAACTCCATTTTCACCGAATTACCTATCAAAACATCCGTGAGAACGACGAGAAAGTCATGTTGAATAAGACCCAACGGAATTTTGACTAATTTGAGTATGATCCATGGGTCACCATAAAATTGAATATGATCCAACGGGTCATCATAATTCTAAATATAACCCAATTAGTCGACATAATTCCAAATATGATCCAATGGGTCACCGTAATACTGAATATGACCTAACATGTCTCTAAATTTTGGGCCATCTCCAGATTTGGACATTTTGCATCAAAAGTTTGAACATTTATAACTTTTGAACTGTAACTCCATTTTCACCGAATTACCTGTCAAAACATCTGTGAGAACGACGGGAACGACATGTTGAATATTACCCAACGTGTAGACATAATTCTGAGTATGATCCAATAGGTCACCATAATACTGAATATGATCTAACGGGTCGTCATAATTCAAAATATAACCCAATTGGTCGACATAATTCTAAATATGATCCAATGGGTCGCCATAATACTGAATATGATCCAACAGTCTATTAAATTTTGGGTCATCTCCAGATTTGGGGACATTTTGCATCAAAAGTAGGAACCTTTATAACTTTCGAACCGTAACTCCATTTTCACATAATTACCTGTCAAAACATCCATGAGAAGAGGGAGGAACGTCATGTAGAATATGACCCAACCGGTCGACATAATTCTGAGTATGATCCAATGGGTCACCATAATACTGAATATGATCTAACGGGTCGTCATAATTTTAAATATAACCCAATTGGTCGACATAATTCCAAATACGATCCAATGGGTCGCCGTAATACTGAATATGACCCAACAGGTCTCTCAAATTTTGGTCATCTCCAGATTTGGACATTTTGCATCAAAAGTTTGAACCTTTATAACTTTTGAACCGTAACTCCATTTTCACCGAATTACTTGTCAAAACATCCATGAGAACGAGGAGAACGTCATGTTGAATATGACCCAACGGGTCGACATAATTCTGAGTATGATCCAATACGTCACCATAAAATTGAATATGATCCAACGAGTCGACATAATTCTAAATATAACCCAGTTAGTGGACATAATTCCAAATATGATCCAATGGGTCGCCGTAATACTGAATATGACCTAACAGGTCTCTAAATTTTGGGTCATCTCCAGATTTGGACATTTTGCATCAAAAGTTTGAACATTTATAACTTTTGAACCGTAACTCCATTTTCACCGAATTACCTGTCAAAACATTCGTGAGAACGAGATGAACGGCATGTTGAATATGACCCAACGGGTCTACATAATTCTGAGTATGATCCAATGGGTCGCCGTAAAACTGAATATGATCCAACGAGTCGACATAATTCTAAATATAACCCAATTAGTAGACATAATTCCAAATATGATCCAATGGGTCGCCGTAATACTGAATATGACCCAACAGGTCTCTAAATTTTGGGTCATCTCCAGATTTGGACATTTTGCATCAAAAGTTTGAACCTTTATAACTTTTGAACCATAACTCAATTTTCACCGAATTACCTTTCAAAACATCCGTGAGAACGAGGAGAACGTCATGTTGAATATTACCCAACGAGTCGACATAATTTTGAGTATGATCCAATGGGTCACCATAATACTGAATATGATCTAACGGGTTGTCATAATTCTAAATATAACCCAATTGGTCGACATAATTACAAATACGATCCAATAGGTCGCCGTAATACTGAATATGTTGGAAATGCTGGAATGGGATGATTAGAAATGCTGGAATTCGTGGGGTATTTATAGGCCAGGTCTGGGTTACGGCGTAACCAATATAGGAGTTACGACGTAACCTTCTATTCCGTCGTAAATGCACTAGATCTGCTAGTTACTGCGTAAGCTTATTAGTGGTTACGCCGTAGTCTTCAATAAACTCGGTTACGTTGTAAGTGATGCAGTAGTTATGGCTTAAGTATCAGCGGCGTGGATCCTCATTTGACCTAATGTAGTTACGTTGTAACCTTTGGGAAGTGTTACGTCGTAACCTCTTGATAAGTTGGTATTCTGAGTCACGCATTAGTTACGGCGTAATGTGAGAGAGGTGTTACGTCGTAACTTCTTCAAAATAGGCACACTGTGATAAATCTTTAGTAATGTTTCCAATTCCACGTCTCTTTAACTCCAATGCTCGTAATTTACCTGAAAGTGGAAAACAATGGAAAACAAGCATAAATCCATATAAATGATATAAATACGAGCATTATCGGGGGAAATTGACACTTAATATTCATGACTATTTGATGTTATCAAATATCCCCCCACTTGAACACTACTTGCCCTCAAGTAGACCTTATTAGATAGATTTCTAAAAAGATATCTCCCAAAACCTGGAATATATAAGTTTACAAATCCCTTATGCTAGAATAAAACAAAGCCGAACACCTCACGAAAGGGGAACAAACACTCAAATCTCTCAACTATTCTAAGTGTCAATTTGGATGATCACTCAATCGCCACAGTCATAGCATGTATTCTATCATAAGCTGGCGGCTACACAAATCTACACCCATAGATGGAAGGGCTAAAAATTCTCGAAGGCAATAAGGGTAGACACGACAAAGGTTAAGGGGTGACTCGTCATTAATAACATGTCACGGCGAAGTGGACAAAATCAATGATACATGACCAAATCCATGGCCAAGACACCAAAGATTGCTCGCGGCATCACCTAGACACGCTTCATGACTAAAGGGTAGGTTAAGATATGGGATATATAATTGGTGTAAAATGAAAAACAAGCAGGTAGTCTAAATCTATAAACAAGTCATCACCACTTACCGTCCGCCCAAAGTTCAAGCTTAGAAGTCTAGAAACCGGATCATGAAATTCAAGGTAGATGTGTCATTAGAGGGCGTCGTGATGGGCACCCCACCTTTTCTTCTTTGTGGTATAACTACCAACTCCAATCTTCAAATGTGAACGAGGTGGCCTCCTCGATACTAATCAATAAAGCTCATACTACAGTGCTTATAACATCGCACTTTACAATATCATAACTCAATCAACTTTTTTTTTCTTTTTCGAATCATCATTTTTTTTTTCAATCAACATAACATAACATCCCCCCACTTGAGATGAACAATGCGAATTTGGGGGGTCTTCAATGATCTTCATAAATGTTGTCAATGAAAGCGTGATTTCCAAACCTTTCCACTCGAACCTTGAACTTAGGCAAATGATGACTTCCCAATCACAAATAAAGACTACAGGGTAGGCTAAGGTGCAAAGGTGTAACGAAACAATACATTGGGTTGACAAAATGAAAGGGATGGCTCAGAAGGGTGTATCTAGAGGTATCTTGCACTAATACATGGGATATAATTGGTGTAAAATGAAAAACAAACAGGTAGTCTAAATCTATAACTAAGTCATCACCATTTACCGTCCGCCTAAAGTTCAAGCTTAGAAGTCTAGAAACCGGATCATGAAATGCAAGGTAGATGTGTCATTAGAGGACGCGTTGATGGGCACACCACCTTTCTTATGCTGTGCATAACTACCAACTCCAATCTTCAAATGTGATCGAGGTGGCCTCCTAGATACTAAACAATAAAGCTCATACTATAGTGCTTATAACATTGCACTTTACAATACCATAACTCAATCAACTTTTTTTTTTCAACATAACATAATAACATAACATTCCCCCACTTGAGATAAACAATGGGAATTCGGGGGGTCTTCAATGATCTTCATAAATGTTGTAGTGTGATTTCAAACCTTTCCACTCCAACCTTGAATTTGGGCAAATGATGACTTCCCAATCACAAATAGAGACTACAGGGTAGGCTAAGGTGTATGGGTGTAACGAAACAATATATTGGGTTGACAAAATGAAAGGGATGGCGCACAAGGGTGTATCTAGGGGTATCTTGCACTAAAGGTGAGTGCAACAAAAGGGTTTCACATGGGGGTCGAAAAGTCGAAGTGAGTGTCGACAGGACTCACAAGTAGGGTTTGGGTGATAATCTTATAATACTGCCTTCTAAAACTGAAAAGTCCAAATACATTGAGCTAACTCAACATACCTCATCTATGGTCTCAAAATGATGCAAAGGCCAAGTTCTAAAGTTTACAAGCTACCGGCAACTCATTAATTTGGTGGATTTATGGTAAAATATTGGAAACGGATAAGGCTAATCTCACCATGTAATGTCAAGGGTTGTATGTGCTCCATAAGGTTTCTAATCTAGTTAGGTTCGGAAAAACATGTAAATTTTAAAAATGGTATAATTTTCAAAATAAACTAGAAAAATGGGGCGAAAAAAAAGTTCAAGAGATAATTTTACTCCCTTCCCAACTGAATTGTACAAAGTCCCTTTTGTACTAGGCATTGAAATAATGGTGAAGAGAAAGGTAGAATTAGAGCGAGAACTTCCCTGAAATTTGCTCCAAAGAAGAAGAAGAGGCCACGAAAAAGAACTGTTCCTTCATTATAAGTCATGAGCAAACTGCAATCCCTGAAATCACAATACCGACAAGCATAATTCTAAAAATAAAAATTAAAAATTAAAAACAAACCTAACTCACTTTCGTAGGAATCACGGTTGCATTTAGCGTATGCAACAAGCCTTTTAAACCACTTGGTGTCCCAAGTGGACGAGTGAAGTCTCGTGAGGGTTTACAGGGAACACACCCACAAAGTTCATTTGAAAACTAATACAAGGTTATTATGTTTAAAAATGAAAGAATTAAGTCAGAGGAAAGTTACGTCGTAACTCCTATGAGGGAGTTACGCCATAGCTGGCAAAACCTGATATGAGCTGTAAAAGAGAGTAGTTACGGTGTAACCAAAGAGATTCGTAATTGGTAATGCGTCAAGATTTCTGCTGCTAAAACGTTGGTTACGGCGTAATCACCGAGATGAGTTACGTCGTAACTCTGTCCAGATCAGCACTACAAGAGTAATTAGTTCCTCGTTTCCTGCAAAAATGGTTAGAAAATACAAAACCCAACAGAAAAGAAATAAAAACAATAGAAAGGGATAATTCGGGTTATCTCTCGAAAGAGCATTTTTCTTTTTTTACGAGTCTTTAAGTTAGACTCAGAGCCACGGGGTTTCTAGGGGGGCCTTTGGGCTTGCCCCACTTCTTCCATGTCTTTCATTAAGTTGCGCCTAACCCATCCGACATTTGTGGCAGTGCGGAGATATTCTTTGGTTTCAATTTTTCGGATCTAGCAAAATTTTTCGTCAGGCCCTAAATGATATTGTGTAAATTCAAAATTTTCGGCTATAATAGGAGGTGGCCTCTTAAATGGGATCCCAAGAAGCTTGCATCTTCGTTTCTCGTGTACTTCATCATCTGGGTCAATGAAACCGTCTTCGCCTTGTAACTCGAGATAATCGAAATCATCATCGTCGGAATCGGTATCTTCAAGTTGGTTGAGTATTTGTTTGCATTCTTCATTTTCTATCTTAGATGAATCCTGGGTGTCATCTTCTGGTTCTTTATGGCGAAGATCGCTGTTAGGCTGATCTTTACTCATACACCCTTCCCAAATTTTCTTTTTAGTTACCACGTCAATTTTTCCATATTTGATTTTGACCCAATCGTTGAATTTGAGATCATCAGGCCAAGGTAATTCTGTTCTGTCAGAGTCATTAGTTGAAGTCCAAAGGAATTCGTCTTCCCCAGCTCTTTCAAGGCTGCTTCCTCCATCACATTCATAATTAAAAGGGTTGCAGGAAGCCCAAACTTTTCCGTTGCTGGTTCTAATTTGTTCGCACCAATAATTTCGAACTCCTCCATCATCGTCATCTTCCGAAGGGATATCATCGAGGGGCTTAATGGTTTTTCCCCGAAGAATGTATTTCTCATATTTGAGTTCCAGATTTCTGAACAGAGTTGAATTAATTATTGCGTCCCCGAATTTTATCAAATACCAATCACTGAATGAAAATTTTCCAAAATCAACGTCGTGTCTCCCCGATTCGTGTAGGCATATCCAAACTTCGTTCTTCACGTTACCTCCTCTGTTGCAATAATCATGAAAAGGATTGCATGTTGGCTAAGCGTGAGTAATTTCATCATCCATTATGAGTAAGGGTTTGCAGTAATGCTTAATGGGCGGCCCTTCCACTTCATTAATTGAGAACTTTGCTAACCTTTCTTCGTCGTTTAGTGTAGTCCACTTGTATATGTCATATTTTATCCTTTCTTTATCAACACCACCATCGCAGGTTTTTGAGGATCACATGAGGCCCACAAGCTGTAGCATTCTCCATCGTCAATTGCAGTAGCCTTACACCAATGACTTCTTCTTTTAGGGTTGTCGTCCTTGGCCCCGGTGTCTTTGCTAAAATTCATGTAGTGGAATTTCTCTTTTGTTCTTCGTTTCTCCTTTGCACCTCATCGCCAAGCTTTCTAATTAAAATCTCCAAGTTCTTAAGTGATATGTCATGAGAAGAAAGGCTTTTGTTTGCGTTGTCTTGGAAATTTTTAAGCCATTCCTCTTGCTCCTTTTGCCTTTTGGTAGCGTCCACAAGGTATTTGTTAATAATTTCCTCCAGGTTAGCTCTTCTCTCATTACGCTCATAATACGGTGGGGGTCCTCCACGAAACCCATTACGATTATCCCCGTAGAAAGCCCTGTTTTCTCCATACTTAACTTCCTCAATCGTATCTTCCTTGTCAACTTTAGGACAGTTTTTAGTCAAATGCCCTCTACCACAGTTTCCGCAGCCGACTTGGATGGCATGAACAATTTCTTTGATTTTCAGCATATCTCTACCGAGATTTTCAAGTTTACTAGCGATTGCTGCAATTCCATCAAAACTTCCGCCTTGGTTTCTTTTATTCCCACCTTCGTGCCATTTTCGAGTGTGGTCCGCCATTTTTTGAATGGCTTCAATTGCAGCAGTAGGAGTCATGTTCGGGATAGGTCCTTGATAGTCCAGCATTTGCCTAGTAGTTACGTCAATTCCTTTGTAGAAAATATTGACCTTCTGCTGGTTATTCAGATCGTTGGTAGGACACTTATAAAGAAGATAATTGTATCTATCCCAAGCTTGATACAGTGTTTCGTCGTCTTCTTGTTTGAAATTATGGATCTCCAAAAGCTGGTTAGAAATCTTTGATGGAGGGCAATATCTTTGGATAAAGTGTTTCTTTAGTAGTGCCCAAGTATTAACTGCCCCGCAATCTTTCGATCCATCTTCTTGCTGCTCCAGTAAGAGTCATTGGGAACACCCTAAGCATAACTGTAACATATTGGATTTCATATACACATCATAACACAAACTCACATAGGCATATAGATAATTTCTAGAGAGAGAAAGTGGGATGTTTTAGAAAGAGAAACTTGTGGAATATTAGATTCCAAATGAACATCCAACCCTCTACCTTGCATGGTAGAGGGTATTTATAGGTTACAAACTAAACGACCTCCTGACGGCCTGTGGATCAGGTATACAATGGGTAAAGACCTGTCCTTCCTCCACGGTGTTGCACTAAACTAACTAGTAAACTACTTAATAACATACATAACGACAAGTCTACGAGCTAACTTAGGCTAGATAACATTTGGGGTGACCGACTCTTTACTTATGGAATTTCCAATTCCTAACAATCTCCCCCTAAGGGAGGACACCCCATAAATTACATTGTGAATCCTAGCATTCTTATACATCTTCAGTCTTTGAGCTCGTAGACTTCTCTTCATCAAAGTATTCAAACTATGTGCATCTGTGGAGATTTCATCATTGAACAACCGTAATGAATATTTCGTGGAGGTTGAAAGGCTGATCCACTATGATAACCTTTGAGCATTATAAGAGATCATCAGCCATAGTAAAGCTCAGCATCATACATTGGAGTGTTTCCAGCATATGAAATAGTGACACATTGGACCGACATGCTCACATTCTGGATCATGATATCTTCTAATCAGAGTAGCGGAAGATTTCGCTGATTCATGATATTGGCAGCAGCGTAGCAGAAGCATGGAGTGAAAATATCAGAGTCATTGATGCACTAATCATGATTTCTTTTGAGATGAATGTGTGAGTGAGCATGCGGCTATGGATTAACCGCTTCATTTTGATCAGCTGCAAACGTAGGGCGTACCTGCATAAAACATTTAGCAATAAAGCGCACGAAAGTGTCTTTGATCACTTTCGTTGAATTGAGGTACACGGCCCACGGTTCCCCGTTGATCAGTACAAGTACTGCCTGTGATCAGGTATAATTCCGAAGAATTTCCTTGACAGGGTTTCGCAGCTGCTCTAGCTGTTCTCAAACCGGAACGTCTCAAAGAAGACAACACGGAGTGAGTGAACCAACGAATAGAGATTCACTGATTGATGAAAAGAGATTTGAAAAACAATCGTGTATCGCACAATAGAAATTGTTTTTGCAATACAACGAAGGTTTTAATGAAAATCAATTATCAATCATAAACACCTTTTGATTTGAAATATTCGTACACAGTCGAAGTGCTAAAGAAAAGAGTTTTTAAGCACAAAGACTGGTTTTTTCAAAGGTATCCGTCAATCCATAACCTAAACCAGGATTGATTCAAAAGATTGAATCGCCCCATTGTTTCTGTTCAGTTGTCACATGGTTGATCTATTAAATAGAACTCACATGCCACCTACCAGGAGCTTGTTTGATGTTGTCTCAAGAAGGCTTTCCATCTTCATTGTGAATATGTTTGCATATCACTCAGATGTTCTGGCAATACCACAAGGATAATGCGTAGGACTCAAGATATAATCTCTCTTTCCTCATTGTGTGAAACAGGGAGTCTTCATTGAAAGTGTCCTAATGAGATTTATTGATGATCTCGTGGCTCTAGACTCAATTTGTGCATATTTGGTTCCTGTGCCGGAGACTAGGGGGAGGGTCTCCTTCTTCAATATCAACAATCTCTAAGAGAAAGTCGATAGATTATGTAGGTTCCCTGTGAGAATGAAACAAGCCCTTTTAAGAGGAACTTGAGTGGTTTGGGAAGATGTAGTGCAGTGCGTCACTGGGTCCATGACGTCTTGTCTTCAATACCGATGTTACCTTGGTAACCACCAGTAGCATATGAATTGAACCCGGTTTCTGCCCTAAGGTTGAATAAATGGAGGGCTATTTCTTTTCACCCCTTTTCACATTCACTTATTGTCCCTGGGTAGATCCCTCCGGTTCTGGCGGATCATGGGAGCAAATACCTAACCTTATCATCCTTATATCACCATACATAAAGTAAAGTTGGTCGGTCTATTTGGTATTGTTCATCTGCCATTGGAACCAATTGAAAACCATTTGAAAATCAATCCAGATACTTATGATATATTATCAAAGCATTTTGTACCTGAATTGTTTTGATATTTTTAGACCAAGAGCTCCCCCTCAACATGTGCATCAAGTGTTTGAAATCGTTTTGCATACGGAGGCAAGAGAAAGAATTAACTTCTTTGATTACCATTTTCTAAAAGATATCAACATCACTTCCTTGATCAAAACAAGTAGATAAAGCATATAAGGGAAGGATGAGGTTTTCATAAGCTTGCTCCCCCTCAATATGTGCCTTGAGGTTTGAAAGAGTTATGCACATATTGGAGGGAAAAAGGTTCTTAGAAGCACATTAACAATCATACCCGCCATACAGAAACCAAGTGAAAAACAATCAAGGTACTTTATGATGAAACATGTAGAACTTTGTACCTTGAAGATTTATTTTCGTTTTGAAATGCTCCCCCTTAATATATGCTTTGAGATTTGAAAGATAATTTAGCATATATGAGAGAGCAGTATGCACTTTGAAAAGGTCATCTTTTATCATCTTTCATATTTATATCACATTTTCTCCCCCGATCAAAAATTTCAAATCCTTTGAGATTTTGGATCTTAAGTGATTTAAATATGTATGAAACAGAGCATTTGTTGGAGAAAAATGTGTCTGGTTTTATAAGATTGAAGTGGACAAGACTGAAGTTCCCTTTTTATACATAAGGGAAACCACAACACACAACCTAGCACTATTACATACATTATAGTTGTTTAATTGTCGTTACACCACATTTTACACATCAAAATACAGATCATACACTACTTCTGGGAGATATCATCATTCAGTTCTTTGAAGCAGTTTGTAATGACCGTCACGGAGTCTGCCACCAACAAAGCTTTCAAGGCTGCGGAAGATTCTTCGAGTCTTAAGTCTTCGCCTGATCGCAGCAATGAAATCTTCACACCTCTTTAAGTCATCATCAGTCCAGAATTTAGTCTTCTCCCACGGCTTCAGATCAACTGTAACATATAGGATTTCACTAACACATCATATCAATAACATATGGGGCGTTCACAATAGTTTAGAGAGAGAAAGTTCTAGAGAGAGAAATGGAAGAGAGTTGGGAACTATGTGAAACAAAGAAAAATGGTATAGAAGCTCTAACCCTCTACTTTGAGAGGTAGAGGGTATTTATAGTGTCTTACAAATAAACGCCACCTACGGGCTGTGGATCAGGCATACAGTGGGTAAAGACCCGTCCGTCCTCCACGGTGTTACTTAGCAAACTACTTACTGACATAACATAACTACGACTACGAGCTTTCTCTTGAATGCTTATACTTGAGGTGACCGACTCTTTAACGACTGAATTATCTAATTCCTAACAATCTCCCCCTAAGAGTAGGTCACCTCAATTTACAATGAATACAAACAGATATTACATTAGATTGTTCTAGGATTCTTGATTAAGTCCTTTGCTCAGTAGCTCGTAGTCTTTGATTCTTCAGTATTGCATGTTTAGGGAATTCCAAGTGGAGGTCATTAACTGATCCACATGAGGATGAGTTTTGAACCAGTTTTGAGATCATCAGCTGATAAGAAATCTCTGAGATATCCATTGTGGTGTTGGTATTATGTGATGTTGTGACTTTCGGACCGACATGCTCACATTCTGGATCATGAAATATTCTCATCAGAGTAGCGGAAGCTTTCGTTGATTCATGATATTGGCAGCAGCGTAGCAGAAGCATGGAGTGAAATATCAGAGTCATTGATGCACTAATCATGATTTCTTTTGAGATGAATGTGTTGAGTGAGCATGCGGCTATGGATTGACCGCTTCATTCTGATCAGCTGCAAACGTAGGGAGTACCTGCATACAACAGTTAGCAATAAATCGCATGAAAGTGTCTTTGATCACTTTCGTTGAATTGAGGTACACGGCCCACGGTTCCCCGTTGATCAGTACAAGTACTGCCTGTGATCAGGTATAATTCCGAAGAATTTCCTTGACAGGGTTTCGCAGCTGCTCTAGTTGTTCTCAAACCGGAACGTCTCAAAGAAGACAACACGGAGTGAGTGAACCAGCGAATAGAGATTCACTAATTGATGAAAAGAGATTTGAAAAACAATCGTGTATTGCTTAATAGAAATTGTTTTTGCCAAGGTTGCAAAAATCGCGAATCGGTAGTCGGGCGGTCGACCACCTTGTAGCTTGTAATCGGTCTAGGCGGGATTAATTGGTGATTAATCGGATTGGCATTTTTAGAAAATTTTAGGTATTTCCGCCAAGTTTTGTGTATTTTTGGCGAGTTTTATGTATTTTCGGCAATAATTTTTCTAAAAAAAACTTGTAATAAACTAAAACGGTTATTATAAGTGATCAAAATAAGTTTACGGTGAGTTTTGGGTACTTCTGGCAAGATTTGTGGGTTTCCGGGAAGTTTGACCATCATTGACCGCCGTTGATCACCGTTGACCACGGTTGACCTATTTTTTTGACCCAGTTACATAAATCGGCAAGGTTGGTGACCCTGTAGCGCCTAAGCGACGATTAATCGGTCTTGTAGACCTTCTTTTGCAACACTGGTTTTTGTAATACAACGAAGGTTTTAATGAAAATCAATTATCAATCATAAAACACCTTTTGATTTGAAATATTCGTACACGGTCGATGTGCTAAAGAAAAGAGTTTTTAAGCACAATGACCAGTTTTTCAAAGGTATCCGTCAATCCATAATCTGAACCAGGATTGATTCAAAAGATTGAATCGCCCAATTGTTTCTGTTCAGTTGTCACATGATTGATCTATTGAATAGATCTCACATGCCACCTACCAGGAGCTTGTTAGATGTTGGCTCCAGAAGGCTTTCCATCTTCATTGTGAATATTTTTGGATATCACTCAGATGTTCTGGCAATACCACAAGGATAATGCGTAGGACTCAAGATATAATCTCTCTTTCCACATTGTGTGAAACAGAGAGTCTTCATTGAAAGTGTGCTAATGAGATTTATTGATGATCTCGAGGCTCTAGACTGAATTTGTGCATATTTGGTTCCTGTGCCGGAGACTAGGGAGAGGGTCTCCTTCTTCAATATCAACAATCTCTAAGAGAAAGTCGATAGATTATGTAGGTTCCCTGTGAGAATGAAACAAGCCCTTTTAAGAGGAACTTGAGTGGTTTGGGAAGTTGTAGAGCAGAGCGTCACTGGGTCCATGACGTCTTGTCTTCAATACCGATGTTACCATCAGTAGCATATGAATTGTACCCGGTTTCTGCCCTATGGTTGAATAAATGGAGGGCTATTTCTTTTCACCTTTTTCACATTCAATTCTTTTTCATTCTTCAACCCCTTCAGTGCTTACCGAGACTTCATAGCTAGAACCTTGTTGGGTTTATTCCAGTACTAGCTCGGTCTCAGTCCGCACTCTTCCCATATCTCATTTTTCTCCTTTTATCATCATACCTAAGGACTTCTACACTAACTAGTGGATTGTCCCTGGGTAGATCCCTCCGGTTCTGGCGGATCATGGGACCATAACCAAACCTTATCATCCCTATATCACCATGCATAAAGTAGGATTGGTCGGTCTTTTGGTATAGTTCTTCCGCCTTGAAACCAATTGAAAACCATTTGAAAATCAATCAAGATACTTGTGATATAATATCAAAGCATTTTGTATCTCAATTGTTTTGATATTTTAGAAATGTTCCCCCTCAACATATGCATATAATTCAGAAATTGTTTTAGCATATGGAGGCAAGAGATCTTTGAAATCGTTAGATTAAGAATGACAGGTCCAATCGTTTGATTAACATTTTCTAAAATGATCATCATCACTTCCCAATCAATTTACTTTAGATAAAACATTTTGAGGAAGGATGAGGTTTTCAAATGTTTGCTCCCCCTCAATATGTGCCTCGAAGTTTGAAAGAGTTTTGCACATATTAGAAGGAACCTGCACATAGAGATAATTAAATCGCGTTTAATTAATTTAAGGTTTAAAGTAGATTCTCCCCCTCAACATGTGCATGGATAATTTGAAATCGTTTGTCACATGCGGGGAGGAGAGCTTATACATCCTTATAAAACCATTTATCGAATTATCAGATTAAATCCAATTTAAATCACAAATTCTCCCCCGATCACAAATTCTCAGTAGATTTAAATTGAATTTGAAAGCTTTTAAGGAGAATTGTGACTTGATCTTGAGAAGCTTTTTAACTGATAAGGATTGAGACTTTAGACTCCAAAGATTAAACATGCTTGAATATCTTTTGAAAACTTAATAATAATCACGGTCTGGTACCATTGTTTTGAAAAATACACATTTTAATTTTAATTGAAAAATTATTCTCCCCCTCAATCAATGACATAAGTTGTTGATTGAGAGATAGATATTTATGACAACTGTTAAGTTCAGATGATTTTCAAAAATAGAGTCCAAGTAAGTTTTCAAAGCAATTAGTTTTCATTAGATAGTAAGAAATTGTATTTATAGAATCAGAGCATGAGATTTGAAAAAAGCAGATAAAGCATGGCTCTGTTCTTTCTTTGAACACGGGTTACTGTCTGAAATAAAAATAAACCACCATTTTTCTCCGCCTCATTTTTCTTTTTCTTTTTTTTTTCTTTTTTTTTAACTCTGTACATTCGAAGAACATCTAAAGACCCGTGACATTCTTTGAATATCAACACAAAGTCCGTAGATGACATCGAATATGAAAAAATATGACAAAATAAGATTTTTTATTTTTTTATTTATTTTTTTTTTCAAGATTTTTCAAATTTTTTTAGTGATTTTTGAAAGTTTTATATTTTTCTATTTGCTTTTTGAATAAATATATACAAGAGATAGATGAATAAAGACCTTTACTCCTCGTCCTCCTCTTGAAGACGCTTGAGTGTTTCCGGTTGTAAAATCATTAGACCAAGACGTGGAAGGATAAACTCAAAACGTTCTCTAGGAAGAGCTTTAGTGAAGATGTCTGCTAACTGGTATTCAGTCCTCACAAAATATAGTTCGACCACACCTTTTTCCACTTGTTCCCTGATGAAATGATGTCGAATGTCGATATGCTTTGCTCTTGAGTGTTGAACGTTGTTGCATGAGAGAGCAATAGCACTTTTATTATCACAGTACAGAGGGATTTTGATGAATTCAATGCCATAGTCAGATAATTAGGATCTCATCCATAGGATTTGAGCACAACAAGATGACATGGCTATGTATTCAGCCTCTGTAGAGGAAATAGAAGTACTCATTTGCTTCTTTGAAGACCAGCTCACAAGCTTATCACCCAAAAACTGAGCACCTCCAGACGTACTTCGACGTGTATCTTGACAACCTGCATGATCAGCATCTGCATAGGCAGTTAGTGACATACCGGTGTCCTTCGGGTACCATAGTCCCATATTGATGGTTCCTTGGAGATACCGAAAGACCCGTGTAACCGCTTCAAGGTGCTTTTTAGTATGCTTAGACTGATATCTAGCACACATGCACACAGCGAACAGGATGTCTGGTCAACTAGCTGTGAGGTACATCAGGGATCCAATCATACTACGATATTTCGTTTGATCTACCATGATCCCTGAGTGGTCCTTATCCAGCTTGGTTCGTTCAATCATGGGAGTGTCAATAGGTTCACTACAATCAAATCCAAATTTCTTTAAAATCTCATTTGCATATTTAGATTGATTTATGAAAATGCCTCCGGGACTTTGTGAAATTTGTAATCCCAAGAAAAATGACATTTGTCCCATCATTGACATTTGAAATTTAGAACCCATTTCTTTTGAAAAACGGTCACACTCATTGGGGTCAGTCGAGGCAAAGATGATATCATCAACATAAATTTGAACGTGAATTAAATGTTTGCCTGACTTTCTGGTGAACAATGTAGGATCAACTGCTCCTTTGCTGAATTCAGTAGATAGAAGAAACTTTGATAGTGTATCATACCATGCCCTTGGAGCTTGCTTTAGACCGTACAGAGCCTTCTTCAAACGATAAACGTGAGTAGGATGCTCTGGATTCACAAAGCCTTCAGGTTGGCTGACGTAGACAACCTCTTTAAGATCTCCGTTAAGAAATGCGGTTTTCACGTCCATCTGATAAACAACCATGTTCTTGCTAGCAGCATTAGCCAAGAAGATTCTGATCGCCTCGATACGAGCAACTAGAGCAAAATATTCCTCAAAGTCAATACCTTCTTCTTGACGATAACCTTTAGCCACTAACCTAGCCTTATTTTTCAAAACATCACCATGCTCATCAAGCTTCACTTTGAAGATCCACTTAAGAGCAATGATCATAGCACAATCTGGAGCTGGTACTAATTCCCATACATCTAATCGATCAAACTCATGAATTTCATCTTGCATGGCATTGAACCAGCTGTCTTCATTCATAGCAGTTTTAACATCTTTAGGTTCGATCTTTGAGAGTACGGAGTTAAAGAAGCACCATAAGGCATCAGTAGCAAGCTGTTTACGAGTGGATACTGGACGAGAAGGGTTTCCAATGATGTTATCCAATGGGTGATCATGTGTCCATTTTCTAAGATGTTCATGTGGTTGTGGTTGTGGAACCGAAGTAGCAGAGTTGATGTCTCCTGATGAAGATGGTTCAGATGATGATTCAGGAGCAAATATATTTTCAAATGGAACATCTTCAGGAGTAGCAAAGGGATTAACTTCATCATTGATGCCAGAAATAGTTCCATGATGTACATTTGAAGATTGATGATTTGTTGATGAGACAGAGTGATCAGCAGCAGGCGCTTCTTGACTTAGTGATATTGAGACTGAAGGATTGACTTCATTCACAGGGATATGAGCAGCCTCTGTTGTGGGAATTGTCAGTTCATTAGCACTTGGCTCATAGTGTTCATCAAACATCGGATCAAACAATTTCTTAAAATCATCTTCAGTTGGAGGTACATATGGAGTTGCTGGGGAGGGATTTGGTACAAGGGATGAACCAATGGGACTGTTTTGAAGAGCGGGTCCAGAACTGGATTGTCCAGGAGCCATAGGACCGGTCAGCTCATCGAATGTAACGTGAATTTTTTCCATGATATTTCGGGTTCTTTTGTTGTAGATTCTGTAACCCTTCTTGTTTGGTGCATAACCAACAAAAACTCCAATATCTGCCTTTGCTCTTAATTTTCCTAAGTCTTGACCATCATTCGTTGGATAACACAAGGCACCAAACACACGAAGGTAGGAGAGATCAGGTTTTCGTTTATGAATAAGTTCATATGGAGTTTTTCCATGAGAGGTGTGAATAAGGGAACGATTTTGGGTGTAGCAAGCAGTGGCAATGGCTTCAGCCCATAGAAACATTGGAACCTTTGAATAAATAAGCATTGTTCTTACGGCTTCTACAAGAGTTCGATTTCGTCTTTCAACTACACCGTTCTATTGAGGAGTTCGTGGAACACTTCTTTGATGACTGATTCCAACACTTTCATAAAACTGAATTAAGTCTTTGTTAACAAACTCTGTGCCATTGTCTGTTCGAACAA
Source organism: Chrysanthemum makinoi (assembly GCA_910596185.1). Classification (NCBI taxonomy): domain Eukaryota; kingdom Viridiplantae; phylum Streptophyta; class Magnoliopsida; order Asterales; family Asteraceae; genus Chrysanthemum; species Chrysanthemum makinoi. Next base: position 351,915,285 of record OU343222.1, read on the forward strand.
TTCTGACTGTATTGTTGAGTCGAACCTGAAGCTATTTGATTAATTTGATGATGACATCTGGTGTTTCATCCTTTGTCCTCAAAAACTTTACCCAAGTAAATCGAGAGTAGTCATCAACAACTACTAGAATGTATTTCTTCCCATTTATCGTTTGCACTCTCATTGGTCCGCACAGATCCATATGAAGGGTATGAAGAACTTCTATTACAGAGTTTGTGGGTTTTGGTTTATGGGCATATTTCGTGCTTTTTCCCAATTGGCAAGCTGAGCAAAGATGATCTTTTTCATATTTTAATTTGGGTAAACCTCTAACAAGATCCTTTCTGGAAAGGTTGTTTATGGTACCAAAGTTCAAGTGATTGAGACGACGATGCCATAACCAAGACTTTGTTTTAGAAGCCTTTGACAGCAAGCAGATTGGAGAGGACTTCATCATGTCGTCGATAGAGATGGTGTATAGGTTTGAACCTCGAGTACCTCTTAATAATTCCACACCATCAAGTTCTCTAACGAAACAAGAATGTTTTCTAAAAGCCACTTCTAGATCGGAATCACAGAATTGACCAACAGAGAACAGATTGTGACCAAGACCTTCCACATAATATACCCTGGAAATCACACTTTTACCAACCACATAATCTCCATAACCCATAATAGCTCCAAAATGGTCGTTCCCGAATCTAATTGTCCCGATGTTTGATCATTATGTTATTCTTTTTACATTCAGGATCATCTAGCTTCTTATTCATTTTCTCCCTAGATGCATCATTTAATTTTCTATCTTCCTCAGTGCACTCAACGAAACTAGGTTTCTGTCTAGGCTTAAGGATTTCATTACCATCATAGATTACCTTATGAGCACTTCTAGCCTTTTTAATGACCTCTGGATTTGGTTCCTCAACAAGGGGAGTACTATGCTTATCACTTAAAACTCTGTGCTTAGTGATTAAGTGAGCAGTTTGAATGGTATTTCCTTGTACGTACAACTTATTTTCAAGCTTGTTTTTCAAGGTTTTTAGATTAGAAAAATCATTCAAAAGTTTTGATTCCTTAGCACAGAATTCATGCTTAAGCATTTTAACATTTTCTTGAAGTTCTTGTTTTTGCTTAGCAGTTTTAGAAAGCTTTTCTTGTAAGGAGTTTAACTCTTATTTTAATACTTCTTCTCTAAACTTACTTTGTCTAATAGTTGTACGCATTTGGTCATCCATCTCCTGCTCACGAGTGGTTAACTCAAACTTAGCTCGTTGTTGATAAATAGCAACATGTTCTTTATAAGCATTAAGTTCAGAGATAATAGACTCATCAGGAGTACATGCAGTGTATTCGTCAAAAGCATAGTCATCATTGACTGCATAAGATACATCACTTGGTACAATCTCACTTTCACTTTGTTTCACATATTGATCATATGGGACAACATCGATATTGCCCATATTTTCAATATCTGACTCAATAATTACAGTTGATTGTACTCCATCATGTATCTTTTGCTCATCAACTTCATCGTATAGTTTAAGTACCTCAGAAATGATTTTGTCTTTAGATGGACCAGCTTGTGGTGATGAAAATTTTTGGAGAAACCATAAGTGAGATGCTAGCCATGAAGATTGTTTGAGCAGTAGGTTCATCATCTACATCAGAGTCAAATGCATCACAATCAGCTACTTGAAAGGCATTCTGATGATTATGACCAATCTCATGAATTAGCTGTTCATCAACATCAGCATCATATGTCTTGGCATTCCCTTCAGCAAGAAACAGTAACTCCTCTTCATCCAATGCAGCTCCATTGTCCTGAGCTTGTACTAGCAACATCTTATCCCTGAAGTACTCGGCATTTTGAGGGCGTTTTGGCGATGTGCAGTTCCTTGCAATATGTCCCTCACCACCACAGTTGTAACACTTGATCGGCTTTGCTTGTCCTTGATTTCCATTCCTTCCCCTATTCTGATTTGCAGCAAAACCTCTACCAACTCCACCTCTTCCTTGTTTATACTGTCTTTCTTGAACAGGTTGTACCATAACCTTTCCGTCTCTGACAGTGGCTTGATTGTGTGGATTAGATGCAGTTCTGAGGTTGTTGTTGGTGTGTGGGAGAGAGTTCATGTTTTGACTGATCATGAGAGCCAGTTGATTAATGAAGTTTCCCACGTGTGCATCAGCATCAGCTTGTTTGAACATTGGATCGGGAATGAGTTTGTGATTACCATTACCCATGGGTATGACTTGTGAGGCTTTGGTTGTGATTCCAATGTTAGAGTAGAAGGCAGTTGAATCATTCGAAGAGCTTTTCTCTCCCTGGTTAGTTTTGAACTTATTAAGAATCCCTTTTTCAAACATAGCATGTCTGTCATTCTAAAGAAGGAATGCATAGAGTTGCTCATAGTTTGTATTCTTCAATCCTTTGGTTAGCTTCACAAAAGTGACAAACTTGTGCCATTCGGGATTCATGTTGTTCACAAATTTAGAGTTCAACTGAATGTTTGGCATGGTCATTCTGATGTTCCTCATGTCATTGACAAGCTTGTGGAATCTCACGTAATACTCATAGACACTCTCATCTGGTTTCATCTTGAAGTGCTCAAACTCATCATAGAGTTGTGATTCTCTGTCTTCCATAGTTAATTCAGAACCAGACAGAAGCATCTTGACATTATCTCACACTGCCTTGGCTTCGGTGTTGTGATCGATTAGCTTGTAGATATCTTTTGGAAGACCTTGAAGTACGATGTTAGAAGCCCTGATATCAGCATCAAATCTCTTCTTCTCCTTATCATCGACCTTATCATATGTCTTTCGTCTGTCTATTCCATAGATCATTGTTCCATCTGCAGCTGTATCAATTAAGTCTCTAGTAGTCTCAATCTGATGTAGAAAAATATACAATGATACACTCATAGATGACTAAGTCTCTAGAGATAACGATAAGTATTGAATCAATGTAATGATAATAACACTAAATGATAAATATAAACGCTAAATCCGAATTGAGGTTGGATATCACGTACGTTTGAGATATATAACAATTTTAATAAACGATAACATTTATAAAAGAACTCATGAATGTGTATTTTATTTTTCTTTTTCTCGCAATTTATCGTATTTTTCTTGTTAAAACTCAATAAAACCCGTATAGTAATTCATTTCTACTTACTAAGATAGTGCATTTATTTTAAAGTCATTTGGAAAGAAATTTTAGTGACGTGCTACACTTGTAACGGTATTATATACTCCTATATAACAAAGTCTTTCAATAATAATTAGTATCAAGTTTATATAATGAAGACAACACTAATTGCAAAATAACAACTCTAAATGAATGTTTTCATTTCAATGTTATCGGTTTAAAATGAAACAGCCTCACCAAATCATATTTTTAAATATCTTTCATTCCACAAATTAATAGAAGACTTGTTTTGTCAACCGAAGTCCGTAAATATTTCATACCTTTTCACTATAGTTATATTTGTTAAGCCAGTTACCAAAAATGACACTCAATAAGCTACAAAAGTTACCTTTTTCTGTCATGTGTTGTTGCGGTATTGGTGTATATCTTTATTTTTGTTTGGTATGTTTGGTTTGAGATAAGATAGATGGTCTTTGTGTCTTACATATTTGTAATTGATCAAGAGATTTTAGCCACATATATCGTAATTGCTCAAGTAAACCTAAAACTAAGTACATGAGTACGAAACTTGAAAAATAACTCACTAAAATAATGCACACATAAGTAATGGATATAAATTCGAAATAATAAGAATAAAATTCGTAAAAATAGTATAATATTCACAAACACTATGTAAAGATAACTAAAAATTGTTTTTGTAAAAAACGAATAAAGTTCACTAAAAAGGTATGTATTTTACAAAAATGGAATAAAGTTCACTAATTTGCAAACATGCAAAAAAACTGCATTAATTTAACTATCATGGTATATAATTTGCTCAAATGGTGTAATACGTATAAATCAGCTAATTAATTCAATAAAAGAGGGTAGAGTATTGATTTTACGGTGTGTTCATTAAATTAAAATAGATCATGCTTTTTGAGAATTGATTTTTAAAATAACTGACGTTAAACACCTAAGAATATGTTGCTTTAAAAGTTATTTAGATATGATGAGGTAGAAAAATATACAATGATAAGTTGCTTCTTGATAAACCCAACCAATTGCTCAGCAGTTGTCATGTCATTACCCACAACTTCACCAGCAATCTCTATCTTGAGTCTAAGCATCTTCTTCATGATCTTGACTAAGAGAGGGTAGGTCACATATGCAAACATGTATAACACCATACCAGAAACAGTTTCCAACACATGAACATTGGAAAGAGGATACAACCTCCAGCTGCAGATCTGCCAACTATCCTGATCAGCCCAAACTAAGAAACCCTGACCACCTTCTTGAGAATCCATCAATACTCGAAGATCAACCAATAAAATCAACCCAACACCAGCAACAGGATGAGTGTCATAATGTAGGAGAACCAGTCCATACAACTTAAGTAAATCATGTTTATCCACCAGATGCAGAATCTCCTTGAGACATGTAAAATGTTTGGAAGACCCATCCATCCTGTAAATAGCATTCAATATCCCCAAAAGAGTAGTGATCACCTCCCAACCAGCAAGAGGAGAATAAGGAACAGGATCCTCATCAGATGAATCCTCATCCACATCAACCTTGATGAAGGTTTTATCTTCTGCTTGTAAATCCAAAGCTTTAAATTTTGACTTGGGCATATGCCTGGCAGAAGACTTCTTCCTTGTGCGAGGGGATATGGGAGTAGAAGGAATGGGACTCTCAGAATTGGAGCATCAGAAGGAATGGTAGCAGAACATACTGGTGGGGCTTGAGGTACAGTTGAATCAGAAGGACTGGGAGATGCATTAGACTTTTGCTTCTTAGATGAAGGTGCTTCTTCCTCAGGACCTTTCCTCTTCAAAGACCTATTGAAAGTCTGTATCTGAGTGAAAGCAAGAGCCCTTTTAATCTTTTCAAACTCCTGTTTCAACTGTTCATCAGTTAGGAGTTTCACCTAGCCATGGTCCAACCAGTAGAGTAGACAGCACTGCTCTGGTTCTTGACAAAATGTCTCATGAATTCTCTCTGTTGAGCGTTTGTCATCGGCATGTTTCTCCTTTCCTCTGCTAACCTCTCAGCAAGAGCTTGTCTCTTCTTCCTGATTAAAGCAACCATCTTAGCTGGAAAGTTATCTGCAGAGATATCCTCACCCAATAGAGCCTTGGAGAGAGAGGCATTGGTTTCAACTTGAGCCATGATGTCCACCCAATCAGACTTAGTATAGTACATGGCAGAGGTAAGAACATCCTGTTGTCTCTTTTTGTCCATTTCTTCTCTATGTCTGGCCAATCTAGCTAGTTCTTCCTCATGTTCCCTTTGTGCAGCCTCTGCACCAAGTCTCTATTCCTCCAACTGCCTGTGAGTCCTTTCTTTGACAGTAGGATCCTCTTCTACCATTGGAGATTTTCCTTTGACTGAAACACCAACAGGATCAGGAACAGAGGAGCTACTATCAGGATTGGCGGAGACACCACCAGAAGAAACATGAACATTAGGATGATCATCAACATGAGCATCAGTAGCAACATCATCATGAACACCATAGACACCACCAAAAGGATCATTAGGAGCAGTAATAACACCAGAAGGAACATCAGCAGTAGCTCCAGGAATAACACCAGAAGGAACATCAGCAGTAGCTCCAGGAGGGACATCAGACGAACCACCAGAAGGATCGAATGGTAGAGGTGGTGGTGCTCAGAGAGTGAATGGTGGTGGAAGAAAGGGTGGTATGTAATATGTGCCTATCAAAACCAATGTGGTGAGTGTTGATGAATCACATATGGTTTTGGAGGATGTAAATGTTAGTGGGAATAGTAAGGTAACGGTAGTGATGGTAACATGGGTAATGGTGATCCTAAAATGGCTATGCAGAGTAAGATCAAAACCAACAATATGTTTAATGTCTTAGTTGATGAAACAATGGAAGAAGGAAGTGCGAAATGGGATGAAATGAAGCACAAGATCAACTTGGCTTGTGATTTGGGAATGCAAGTTTCTGAGGATTAGAAAAAGAGGTAGACTACAGACTTGAAGAATTACTATGATGAGAAGTGTGCTATTAAGAGGAAAGGTAAAAAGGTTAATGAGTTGAAAAACAAGATATCAAAGTTTCAAAAAGATATTACTTATAGTAACTATGACAATTAAGAACAAAGTTGATAAGATATGTGATATGGGAAGTAATGAAGATGGTCTTACAAGGAATCATAGGTTTTTAAAAGTTTATGATCAAGTGCATAGGGAAGAGGTGAAAAGAGTAGAGGAGTTGGTGAGGGAAAAAGAAGAGCACAAGTTGAAGTTTTCTTTGAAACTGAGTAAGTATTAACTGAGGAGGTAAAAAAGCAATTGGACTGATGAGATGTTGGATATTTATGAAGCTTGTTTGGAGGAAAAGGTGGGCAGCTTAATCGAGGAACACTTTGATGAAGCTGCTTTGGATAGTATGGAGGATGAAGTGGTTGAAGAAACTCATGGTAATGCTAAGTTCATGACTCAGATGTGGTCTCAAATGGGATTGAAAGTGGGTCTACTGATGTGTCATTGTGTGTACGTAATTTATGTATTCAAGTTTTAAATTTATATTTGCCGACTTTACCTATAACAAACACTAACGGACAGTTACCCGATCGATGGTAAGCTAGTTGGTAAGTAGAGTGTCGATCACTAAAAGTAGAACTTTACAAACTTAAATCTGTCAATATTTTAATTATGTAAGTTAGTCTAATTAAACCTAATTTTAACGCTGTAAAAGGGCTTTTCAGCCTAAGAGACTGGCACGTCGTTTAGATTTAATAAAACTATAAATGCAATGAGACAGATAACACACACAAGTAGAAACACAGATAAAAAGAAGAGGTGAAGCCGATAGTAAGGAAACCATATTAACCAAATTTAGTCATATAAGATGTCTGATTAGTCTAAGAGATTTAACGACGATACTCACGACCTCGCATTTCTGACACAAATCTAGGTAGCCCCTAAACTCTAGAATTGTGTATTAAGTTTCTCAACAGATCTAATCCTGTTACGATTAGTTGAAATTAGCATAAAGTGCAACTTAATTATAATCAATTTATCATTTATCCCCTTAGGGCTTACATTAACATATTAACAAATATGAATGAAGTAATAAACGTAATCAATGCGCAAGACTAAGTAAACTATCAAATTAGAAACAAATTACTAAAATTTTGAAAGACTTAGTCGTATAGGAGCTTATAATACCTTTTATAAGAGTAGCACACCAATACAATGTCATTTAAAGTAACTTTAAAATAAAATACACTACCTTAATAGGTATGTCTTAGTTACCAAATGGTTTCTATTGAATATTTAACAAGAGAAATATGATAAATTTACAGAAAAGGTAGAAAAAAGGTTACACATTCGTAGTTTTTCTATAAACGTAATGGTCTATCAAGATTGTTATATATATCAAACCTACGTGATAGCCAACTCTAAAAGGGTAAAACTCATTTAAAATGGTATTAGGTACTTTTTGATAGACTATGATTAGGAAAAATAGTAAGGTATGGACTAAAGAGAAAAGTTCCATACGGAACAAGTTTTATCTAAAGAACAAATGGTTAGATCTCAACCATCCATCCATTTGAATCCAACGGATTAGATTAATCTACATTTGAAACTAAAATTATACTAAAGGGGTCATTTTTGTAATTTCACATTCTCATTATACTCAAAACGCAAAACGTGAAAACACACACACACGCTTCACTCACACTCTCACCCTCTCAACTTTTCAGATCCCCAAACCATCTTCAAACCCTAACCACCGCCAACCACCGCCAAACCGCCACCAAACCACCCCCAAAACCACCGCGCAACCGTAAGTATTCATTTAAAATGGATATTCGAGAAGAGATTGCCCTATCTAAAGGCGATTCAGTGGCAAAAGATGCTTCATCTAACGTTCCTAATGAAAGTAAGCTTCGAAATTCATTTTTTTAGTTATTTTTTGATTAATTAACATCAGTTGCTTATTTTTTGATTGAATAGTTGTGACTGAAATTTGTGATGGATTAAAGTTTGTGTTATAGGAATCAGATTATATTGCTTATTTTAGAGCTTAATTTGTGATTGAAGAGTTGTGACTGAAATTTGTGATTGAAGAGTTGTGGCTGAAATTTGTGATTAGATTGCTTATTTTAGAGCTTAATTTGTCAGCTTATTTTAGAGTTTATGAGGAGACTGCTAAACGAGGGGTGTTATGAAGTTAATGATATGTTTGGCGAAACTAGCACCAGTTAGTGGTATTTGGTAAATATATGTATGCTTATTGAGACACGCGACTAGTCTTGCGTTTGCTAAATACATGTAATGTAGAATATAAGCTCTTGCTGAGTAGCGTAATCAGCTAGGTATATGTATGCATATTAAGACACTTGCGTTTGCTAAATATGTGTGATTATTAGCTTGTAGAGTAATGCAGAACGTACATGCTTGGTATATATGTGTATGGGACTACCTAAGTTTTAAGGAAAAGTATAAGTTGAATGAGTAGATGATTGAGCAGAGCGTGTTTGATTGTGTACGAGTTTACTGTAACTGATTGCGAGATACTTTAATTTGGCTAATGAGAATGTGCTGAGTGTTGTACAGAATCCCATGGGATTTAGATACATGCTTGGTATATTGTCAGTTTGTGTAAGATTAATCCTATGGGATTATCACTGAATCCCATGGGATTTAGATAGAATGAGTGTTTGTATTAGCTTTTAGGAATCAGATTTATAGTTGCGTATTTTTCTGTATTGTTTGTTAGTGTTAGGACTTTGTGATTGATGAGATTGTGCTGTTGTTAGTTGCTTATATCTAATATTTGTCTCAAAACTAATATTACTCTTTTCGTCTTAAAATTGATATAGGTAAAGGGAATGTTACGTTGGGTCGGTGGAATCCTTATGATGATATTAAGGCGAATAAACAAGGGAATAAGGTTGTTCAGGGAAAGGCGAGTAAAAAGGCGAATAAAACATCTATTGTTGATGTTGCTAAGTTGGCGTGTGTTGTTAAGGAGAATGAGATTGTGTCGGGTGTTCAGGGAAAGGCGAGTGTTGTTCAGGAGATGAAGAATGTGCCGGATGATTCTCGTAGTATTATTTCTGCTATTGTTTCTGATTTGGCTAATGAGAATGTGCTGAGTGTTGTACAGAAGAATGAGAAGGAGAAGGAGAAGGTGAAAGAGAAGGAGAAGGAGAAGGAGAAGCATAAAGAGAAGGAGAAGGAGAAGGTGAAGGAGAATGTGCTGAGTGTTGCACAAGAGATTGAGAAGGAGAAGGAGAATGTGATGAGTGTTGTACATGAGAAGGAGAACGAGGAGATTGTGGTGGGTGTTGTACAGGAGAAGGATAGTGTTTTTACATATAAATCCCAGGGTAAGAGGTCGGGTAAGAGTGTTGGTAAGAATAAGGCGTTGGAGACGAATCCGTTGGATACAAGGGTCGTGATGTTTGATTCTGTTCTTCAAGGAGTTCCAGAAGGTGATCTTTTGAGTTCGGATAAGTCGAAGGACAAGGGTTCTGATCCGGTTTTTGAGATGGAGAAGGCGCCGAGTGATATTTCAAAGGATAAGCAAAAGAAGCTTAGGGTGAATGATATGTCATTGGAGAAGGAGTCCGTTCATGAAGAAACTCAACCGAAACGGAAATTGGGATTATCAAAAGTAGATAAGAGTACAAAGAAACCAAAGCTCAAGGTTCAAAAAGGTATAGATGTGTCTTTTTTTGTTTGATTGAATTCAGTATGCCTATTTATGCCCATTTAAGCTTATATATCTTTTTTAGGTTTTCCTAGGTTAGTTTTTAGCTTCATTACTAGTCCAAAATCCATGAAATTTGTTTTTATGTGATCTCTATTGGCTTAAGTTTATCTGTTTGAGTAAAATGTTAGGCTGTTTGAACCATTTAACTAATTTATTATTAGCTTAAAATTTTAAGGTTAGGTTGTTTGAATCCCATGGGTTTCACAGTCAATTCCATGGGATTCACAGTCAATCCCATGGAATTGACTGTCAATATTGTGTTTTTTTTTGGTTTTAAAGTTGTTTATATTGTGTTTTTTTAATGTAGATGCTGATGAAAAGAAGAAGATATTGAAGAGGGATGTTGTTGTAAAGAGAAAGAGGGGCGTTTCTTCTGTTTCTGATAAAGAAGAAGATATTATACCTGCGGATGAGGGGAAGAAGAGAATGAAGGGGAATGGTCCGTTGAAGATTCAGAAGGACGATTCTCCTGAAGATGTTATACCTGACGATGTTATGAAGCATCTTTTGAAGAATATGTTGAAGAATCCTTCAGTTAAAGGATTTGTTAAAGAAGAATTCGAGGAGAATGAACTGATGTCCAAGAATAAAGGGAAGAAGAAAGAAAAAGAGTTGACTCCTGATGAAATACGACATCAAGAGTATCTTTCAAAATTGCCAATTCTTCAAGCTAGGACAGCACCTACTGCCCTTCATACGGCTATCCATGGCCTCAGAAAGGTTAATGTTGTTAATGTTGAAAAGTTTTTGGCGGAGATTGGTTTCAGCTCATTTTACAAATTTGATATAGACTACATACCTTCAAGGTTAGGTAGGTACGTTGTTCAAAATTTTGATGAAAAGAGTTGTTGTTTGATGTTGGAAAATGAAAAGTCAATCGAGGCGACGGTTTCAAAAGTTCATGATTTGTTGGGTATTCCAGTTGGAGGTGTATCTTTGTTATCTTTAGAGCCGAGGCCCGTTGGAGATGAGTTTGAGGAAGTTTGGAAAAGTCAGTTTTTACCGAAGAAGTTTAAGAAAGTCAGAGTTAACGATATTGCTTTAAAATTGACCGAGTCCAAGGAAGTTGACTTCCTTTTTAAAATCAACTTTCTGACTCTCTTTACGAACACAATGGGTATGTGTTCTGGCTTGGCGGGAGAAATTAACTTGGACGTTGTGAGGCGGGTTCGGGAATCTACTGATATTTCTGGTATTGATTGGTGCGAGTATATTTTTCACTGTCTTAAGAATAGTAAAGCACCGACAACTGCTCAAAACAAGTACACCGGTCCATACACGTTACTTGTTGTAAGTTTTATTTTATATCAAGTCTTCAATTGTTTTCATGTTTCTGTGACATATTTGTTGCAACTTTCTTACACTTTTTTGTTATTTGTTTTTTTTTTACAGCTCTTGTATTTAGATTCTACAAATTACAAGAAGCTTCCTGTTGTTCGGACACGTCCTGCAATAAAACAGTGGTCGTCATTCTTAATGGCACAGAGGCAGGACATGGAGCTCAAAGAAGAATATTTTGGTATGTCAGAGCTTTATGACGAATCCGAGCTGCCAGAGAGTGAAGGTTTTACTGTTGGTGCTTCTTCTGATAATTCTTACAAAAAGGTTTGTTTAATTCTTTGTTTTATTTTCTTCTGATACTTCTTTCAGTGTGAACATGTTTAGGATCCCATGGGATCCACTGTCAATCCCATGTGATTCATAGCTGAATCCCATGGGATTCACTGTGCTTATCTCATTATTAATATTCATATTTTTTTTTCTCCAGGAATTGCTTAAAAATCTTGAAGAAAAGTTAGATGTTTTAAGCAATGAAAGAACTTGTTTTGAAGAACTTTTGGCTGTAGCTGGTTTAGAATTCCCTGGTGATTTAAAGCTCATTGAACTACACAAAAAGTACGTTCAAATTTTCAAGCATCCAGTCACATTGAATGGTAAAGATCTTGATGGAGATGATGATAACAGAGATGATGATAATGGAGATGGTGATGATGATGATAAACGCCTATCTGGTACCGATCCCTAATTCCGATAGCCTGTTGTAGTTCCCTTTTGTAATTGAAACCGTGAATTTATGTAATAACTTTGTTAACTTTGTTAAATTTGGGATTCATCTGTGACACCCATAAGTTTTGTTGCCTAATCTTTGTTAGAAGTGTATCCCATAAACTTTGTTTTAGTTAATCTTAAAAGTGATTCATTATGAATCCCATGGGATTCATTATTTTCAACATTGGGTAATGCAGTTCCTGAGGAGCAAGATGTTCCAGGATCGCAGGAGTATGAAGAAAACCTTTCAACACCTGAGAATTTATCGCAATGGTTTGAACTACATGCAGATATGGTTGAAGATTTGATTCAGTTGGTTGAAGAAGAGCATGCATACGTAATATTCTTGTATAATAATGCTTTCCAACTTTTTTCCTAAAATGTACTTCTTTTTAATTAAATCTTTTTATGTTATGCAGAATGAATCGGTCAGGAAAGGTGTGCCATTTACTTTTAATAAACTAAACATCGTTGGTCTCCTTACTCCTGAGAAAATGGGAACTCGTGCTTCACATGAAAGTCCCATTAATGAAAAGCGTTTGGTTAAGCCGTCTTCTTATTTATGCTCTCCATATATGAATAAGAAGACAAAGGTTGTACCGAAAATTTCTAAGCTGGAGTTCATTCTAGGGAATAGTTTGTTTGCCATGCAAGGCGAGACTATGTAAGTTTACATGTTTATTTTTTATATATGTTTCATAGTATCTTAATATAATATTCAAATGTGAAGGGAATGACATTGGATTTATTATTAATCCTATGGGATTAGTGATTAATCCCATGGGATTCACAGTCAATCCTATGGGATTCACAGTCAATCCCATGGTTTTCATTATGAATCCTATGGGATTCATAATGAATCCCATGGGATTCACAGTGAATCACAAGTATTTTTTCTTTTTTTGAATCCCATGTGATTCTTTAATGATTTTTTTTTTCTTCATATAGTGAAAAAGTTTTCGAAACAAATTCTGGGATTTCCATATATTCAGTCCGTGTGAATATGGAAACGTTAGCACCAGGTTTGGATGTCGATTCTAACGTAATTGACTGTTGGGCTGCAATTCTGAATTATGAAGAGAGTCATAAAGAAGTTGGTTCTCCAGCACGGCACTGTTTCCCGACTGGTTGTATTGTAAGTATTTTTTTTAGTTAATGAACTGTTTTAGTCTTATATGCTTATGCGACTTACCAAAAACACTAAAAGAAAAGTTTAAATCATAACATCATATTGTAAATTGCATATACAGACATCTTCTATGTTTGATGGAACGTTGTCTTGTTTTAAAGAACAATTTGAAGAATTTGAGAAAGAACTTTCAGCTCAGTTGCAAGATAATGTTGCTAGTTTGGCACTCAATGGCATTGACTTGGTAATATTAATTTTTTTTTAATTCTTTATTTGTGTTTTTACTTTTCATTATTTTTTTTATGTATTTTGTTTTGTTAAAACAGGCTTTTTTTCCGATTCGCAAAGCTGGCCATTTTTATGTTGTTGTCTTCAGCCTCACTAACAAAGCAGCAGTGACGATACTTGACAACAGTGATTGTGGAGCAACTTATGCTCAAAAGTATAAAGATACGGTTGAACTTCTTGTAAGTATTTTTACTTTTCTGTTGTTTTGTAGTTCATACATAATCCCATGGGATTCATACAGAATCCCATAGGATTCACAATGAATCCTATAGTACTCATACAGAATCCCATGCTTAGTACCAATTTACATTTTCCCATAATTCTAGATATTTATGTTCTTTTTTTAATCAATATTGTAGCAAAAGTTGTTTGCCAAACATCTGAAGCTGTATGGTCACATAAAGCATGCTAGTATTGCTAAAGCCAAGCCAAAGGTCGCAACTCTCAAGTGGAGGACGAAGAATAATTTCCGAGATTGCGGTATTTTCGCAATGTTGCATATGGAATCTTACACTGGTCAAGCTATTGCAAAATGGGATTGTGGGCTTGTTGCCGAGTCTCGAGCGCAGTTAGACAAGTTGAGGCTATTGCGATTCAAGTTTGCGACAAAGATTTTATTGCACGAGGTAAATCAGCATGCACAGAAGATGTTTGATTTAGCACAGGAATTTGATAAACTTCCTCCTGAAGAAAAGATGACTATTATTATTGAAGCAGTAAAGAATAGGGAAGCACGTGAGCGCATGTAATCATTGAAGAAGTTATGTCTTTTTTGAATGCTAGAACAATTGTCCAGTTAGGTGTTAATGGTATGGTAGACGAGATCATGTGAATGGGAACTTGTGCATGTGCATTGATCATTTTGAGAATTTTAGAACAGTTTATGATGGAGTTTTACAATGTTAACTGTTAGAATATACAAGTATAGAATTCATTGTGAATTCCATGAGATTCTGTATTGAATCCCATGGGATTCTGTATTGAATCCCATGGGATTCTGTATTGAATCCCATGGGATTCATTGTGATCCATTCAGATTATCCACACAAGTTTTTAAACAGAATATAAATAACAAAGAAAAATAAATTTTCTTTTGGAAATCATCTAAAAAACATCTGAATATTCAATCTATATATTCAATAAAATAAGAAAAATACAAGTATAGGATTCATTGTGAATCCCATGAGATTCTGTATTGAATCCCATGGGATTCTGTATTGAATCCCATGGGATTCTGTATTGAATCCCATGGGATTCATTGTGATCCATTCAGATTATCCACACAAGTTTTTAAACAGAATATAAATAACAAAGAAAAATAAATTTTCTTTTGGAAATCATCTAAAAAACATCTGAATATTCAATCTATATATTCAATAAAATAAGAAAAATACAAGTATAGGATTCATTGTGAATCCCATGAGATTCTGTATTGAATCCCATGGGATTCTGTATTGAATCCCATGGGATTCATTGTGATCCATTCAGATTATCCACACAAGTTTTTAAACAGAATATAAATAACAATGAAAAATAAATTTTCTTTTTGGAAATCATCTAAAAAACATCTGAATATTCAATCTATATATTCAAGAAAATAATAAAAAGAACTAACAAAAAAAAGGAATATAAGTAAATTAATTTTTTTCAAACATCAGTTGGTTTCGCCTTTCGCCTTGCCTTTGGGTTCATCGGACAAGAAGTTTTTGTATGCAAGTTCGTCTTCTCTCCACAATGTCCGCAAGGCTTCATTTGTTTCTTTTTAACTTGAAGCGCTTTTTCTCTTTCACTCTTTCGCCTTTCATTTCGTTCTGCTTCTGAAATATTCCCTTTATTTCTTGCTTTTGTTGGATTGTTTACTATTTTCTTCTCAGGGTTAGAAATAGCAAAATGATCACCAATTACATCTCCTGTATTTCTTGAAGGAGGATTTGGCACCTCGGCCTCCACTTCTGTTTTCAATGTCTTTAACTTTTCTACAAAAGCACCCATCTTCTCTTTGTCTTTGCTCAACCGAAACAAACATTCATCCACCAGAAACGTTGCCTCATTTGTAAGTCTTTGAATTTCTTCATTTGTTTCACCATATCTGTTTCTTTTCCTTCTCAAATCAGGCGGTATTATATCTCTTGTCCAACGCCTCAAAATATATTGTTTTGGAATGAAGTTAATATCACGATTCTTGAAAACACAGAATATGTGTCGGCATAGGAAACCGAATCGTACAAAATGTCTGCAACTACACTCCACCGACCCATCTTCTGTATTACGCAGTACCTTTTTAAAACACAATAATTATTAGCCAATCCCATTAGGCAATCCCATGGGATTTTAAACAGAATCCTATGGGATTCACAAAAATCCCATGGGATTCCCAATGAATACCTATAATTATTATTCAATCCTATTTGACAATCCCATGAGATTCATACTGAATCCCATGGGATTACTATGGGATTGATTATGAATCCTATGGGATTGATTATGAATCCCATGGGATTACTTGATTAATCCTAGTTTATACAAGAATGTAATATACCTTATAGTCTACAAATATTTCTGTTGCTACTGTTTCGCCTTCATCTGCTAGTTCTTTTGCAACTTCCTTATTAAGGATTCTATAAGCTGCCGGATTTTTGTCTCTAACAGTGACACGCTCACAACGTTCTTCTATTTTTAGTTCCTGTATCGCACAAGTCCAGCATGCCTCTTTTATTTCCGTTTGAACAAGTAGAAATATTGTCCTAGTATAAACTTTTGCTGCATGACGTTCAATTGCTAACTTTGTTTCACATTTTGGAGCCGCGTCTAGTGTTTTAAAGTCCAAATGTTCTTGAATATAACGTTGTCTCTCCATTGCTGATTCATAGGACATCATGAAACTAACTAGTGTCGCTCCTGGGCTTGTGAAACTTTTGAAGAACGAGTTTTCACTCTCAGACCTTGATGTCGTTCTCATCAATCCAAACAAAGGTGAGGTGATAAAATATGCTGGAATCCACATTTCTCGTAGTTTAAACATTTTGGTCATCCATTTGTGGTTTTGCAAACCAAAATCTTCAATCAACTTAGCCCATTTCTCTTCAAATTCCATCGGTTCCATGAACATATTCCAAATTATCTTGTTTAAACGCTTCTTGAAATCAGTTTCATTGTATATTTCCTTACAAATCTGTAAATAAAATGATAAACACATGTAAACCACTGTCGGATTCCCAGATAAATCCCATGAGATTCAGAGAAGAATCCCATGAGATTCAGAGAAGAATCCCATGGGATTCAGAGAAGAATCCCATGGGATTCAGAAAGAATCCCATGGGATTCAGAAAAGAATCCCATGAGATTCAAAGAAGAATCCCATAGGATTTTGAATGAATCCCATGGGATTAAGAAAGAATCCCATGGGATTCAGAAAGAATCCAATGAGATTCAGATAAAAACATTCAATAAATTACTTTTGCTGGAATTTTTTAGTGAATATGCCACATGCAAAGTCTATGTTTTGATTTAGTGAAAACGGCTTCAATGGCTCTTTTCATTGCCCCGTCTTGATCCGTCACCACCATCGTTGGTTCTTTAGAAAAAGCAGTCATGAATGCCTTTAGTAGCCATGTGTAGGATTCAGTGTCTTCTTTTAAAAGCATTCCCGAACCAAGCGTGACACACTTTTTATGATTATCGACACCAGTAAATGGTACAAACACCATGTTGTATCTAAAAATAACATAACTTTTAGTGACAGAATAAAATGTGATTACTGAATCCCATGGGATTCTCTATGATCCATGTCTTTTTTAATTTTACTTGCCAAGTATCTTTATGTGATTTAAAAACAATCCCATGGGATTCACAGAGAATCCAATGGGATTCTCAAGGATCCCTTGTGATTCATACAGATTACCATGTGATCCCTTGTATAATCCCATGGGATTTACATATAAATCCCATGGGATTTATAACAGAATCTTATGTGATTTTAATCAAAATAAACTATATTAAGAAAAGACACTTACTTATTACACCTGATTGTTGCATCAAAAGATACTATGTCTCCAAACTCCTTAAAATTGCATTTTGCAACTTCATCAGCCCAAAACATTGCGACCAACTCACTTTCTTCTACCTTATACTGAAATGTAAAGTTTGGCACATACAACTTTCTGTTTTCCATTTTATTTATAAGCATTTGTGCGTCACTTTCGCCTATGAAAATATTAATATTCCGCTGATGATTCTTAAAATCAGAAGATGTCCCATGTACATATTCATATCCACCTTTCATACTCGTTAACAAGTTGTGAGCCCGTGTTGCACCTATTTTGTTTGTTGCTGCTTTAACAACAAACATTTTTTCTGCTTCGGTCATTTTTCTTTGCTTTTTTGTAAAATGTTTATACTCTTTTGGTATAAGCATATGATTGTGTTTTGCAATAAACTTAATTAGCTTGTATTTTCCAGAAACGATATCCAATTCTAACCTTATACGAGCTTGACAACCTGTTACATGTAGAGTTGTATTTCTTTTTTGTTTCTCGCTGTGCTTAGGATCCAAAGTGTCTACATTAATATGTCTCGGAGCTCCTTCTTTGTTACACATGATGTATTTGGCTTGTACAATTCCAGATTTTGTTAATCGTTGTCCTGCTTTTTTAATTTGAAACCCTCCCGCTTCAGCATAGGTACTATACATATCTATAGCTTCCTCTATAGTATCATAGTATTTCCCCTCTTCTGGTACAACAATTCCTTCCACATGAGGCTCCCAATATATCGATCCACCCGGTGTCTCGGTGTGTTCATATAAAGTTGGTCTTGGTGATCTCATAGAATCTGCATATAAAAAGAAAAATATTAAGGGATTAAGATTTTAAAAAAATGTGAATCCCATGGGATTTATATGTGAATCCCATGGGATTTACATGTGAATCCCATGGGATTTATATTTTCATGTCGAATCCAATGGGATTCACATATAAATCCCATGGGATTCACATAAGATTCTGTTATAAATCCCATGGGACTCACAATGAAGACCTTTATATTTTCATCCTGAATCCCATGGGATTCACATATAAATCCCATGGGATTCACATAAGATTCACATATAAATCACTTGAATCCCATGGGATTTGCTTTTTTTAAAAAGAATTGAATTTAATCACATGTAAACCACTGGAATCCCATGGGATTTTGCATTTTTCCAACAACAATTGAATCTAAAAACATATAAACCACTGAAATCCCATGGGATTTGGCATTTTTACAACAACTTTTGAATCTAAAAACATGTAAACCCTGGAATCCCATGGGATTTGGGATTTTTACAACAACATTTAAATCTAAAAACATGTAAACACTGGAATCCCATGGGATTTGGGATTTTTACAACAAGAATCTAAAAACATGTAAACACTGGAATCCCATGGGATTTGGGATTTTTACAACAAGAATTGAATCAAGGAATTTACCAGTGGTTTCATTGACAGCATCATCTTTATCTTGATTTTCATCCACTGGAACTTCAATTAAATCAGTTTCGTCTACTGGCGGCATTATTTCCCGGTTAATCGGTGGTGGTTCAATGGTGATTCGTACGGTTTGATGTGATGGTGACGGTTTTAATAGATTTGATTCCGGCGGTTTGATTCCGGCGGCGGCGGTTTGATGTGAGGTGTTTGCTGTGATGGCGAGATTGGTGGTTTGATTTGATTCCGGCGGTGGTTTCATTATTCCGGTGTGGTTTCAATGTTCTCCGGCGTGGTGTTAATGATTTCCGACGGTGGTGACGGATTCCGGCGTGGTGTGGTTTCAGATTTGGATTTGGGTTTTTTTATGAGAGAGAAAGTGAAATGTTAAATGAGAGGATTTGGGATATTTTTTTGCTTTTATTGTAATATGTGATTTTACTAATATACCCCTCCTTGTTATTTTCAGATGGAATGTGGACCATTGGATGAAAGAAAGTTGGATGGTTGAGATCTTCTCATTTGTTCTTTGGATAACATGGGTTTTGCATGGATCTCATCTCATGGACTAAATACTAATCATTTATTAAAAATGTTTAGTCATGTAGGAGTGTATCTTTCTATGTTTATCTAACTCATCATATCAATATAACTTTTTAAGCAAAACAAATTATTTAATGTTTAAACTCAAGTATATAAAGAATCAAAATATCTAAAATACGTTGTTATTTAATTTATAACCACGCCGGTAAACCAATACTTTAGCCCGTTTAATTGAATTAATTAGTTGTTTTATGAGCATAATACCATTTGAGCAAATTATATACCATGATGGTAGTTTTAATGCAACTTTTTTGCATTTATGCAAATTAGTGAACTTTATACCATTTTGGTAAAATACATACCATTTTAGTGAACTTTATATATTTTTCGAGAAAAATATTTTAAGGTAGCTTTACACCATTTATGGGAATAGTATGCTAGTTTTGTGACTTTTATTCATATTATTTTGAATTTATATCCAATATGGAAGAGTACAGTTTTCTATATTTTATTTTTAAAATATTTTAAAAGACATTGTATTGACGTGCTAATCTTATAAAGGCATTATACGCTCCTATACAGGTTTTATACGCTCCTATACGACTAAGTCTTTCAAAAATGTTAGTAGTGAGCCCGTAAACTGGAAATAACACTAATTGCTAAATAATCAAAATAAAATAATCTTTTCATTCTAATGGCTTCGGTAGAAAATGAAGTAGCCTCATCGAACTTTCATTACCCAAATTTTAAAAGGATTTGTTTTGTCACCCGAAGTCCCGTAATATTTCCTAGCTTTTTCATTAAAATTATATTTTGATGTGCTCTCGAGTCTGTTTTTTACTTGGTTTGATTTCCCAAATATCTCGAGGTTTTTATAGTTAAGTTTACACGTAAAATCAACTCACTATACAT
Source organism: Chrysanthemum makinoi (assembly GCA_910596185.1). NCBI lineage: Eukaryota > Viridiplantae > Streptophyta > Magnoliopsida > Asterales > Asteraceae > Chrysanthemum > Chrysanthemum makinoi. Next base: position 351,935,543 of record OU343222.1, read on the forward strand.
AAAACTATACCTTATTCTAAAGTTTTTATTTTTATTGTATGACATATTTGTTACTTGTGACACATTATATAATGCAAATTCGTTAAGTGGTTTATACATTGAATTGTTAAGGGGCTAATAAAAATATTTGGTATTTGCTTAGGAGGGAGTTTTAAAATGGATTTTGAAAATGTCGTAATTGTTTTAAACCATGATTGCAAGGACCATGTGTTCGATGTTCTTATTTTGGTGCTTCAAGTTGTGGCAGTGAAGTTGTATATCAATGCCGGTTACAAAAAATGACACCCATTAAACCAGAACAAATACCTTTTTCGATCATGTGTTTTTGCAGTATTCCTTTCTTTATTTGTTTGATGCACTTGTTTTGAGATAAGCTAGATGATATTTGTGTCTTATATATTCGGAATTGGTCAATAGATTTTATTCACATATATCATAATTGGTTTAAGTAAACCTCACTTTTGAATACTAAATTAACATTATTACGAACTTGAAAAATAACCCACTAAAATAATGTACACTTTTATAATGGGTATAAATTCAAAATAATATGAATGAAAGTCACAAAACTAGCTTACTATTCCTATAAAGTATAAATGGTGTAAAGTTACCTTAAAAATAATTTTCCCAAAAAATGTATAAAGTTCACTAAAATGGTATGTATTTTGCCATAATGGTATAAAGTTCACTAATTTGCATAAATGCAAAAAACATCGCATCACTATCATGGTATATAATTTGTTCAAATGGTATTAAGCTTATAAAGCAACTAATTAATTCAATTAAATGGGCTAAAGTATTGGTTTACCGGAGCGGTTATATAATTAAATAACAACGTGTTTTAGATCTTTTGATTCTTTCTATACTTGACTTTAAACATTAAATAATTTTTTTGCTTAAAAGGTTTTATAGATTTGATGAGTTAGCTAAACATAAAAAGATACACTCCTACAAGACTAAGCATTTTTAATAAATGATTATATTTAGTCCCTACCTTACTATTTTTCTGAATCAGTGTCTATCTAAAAGTACCTAATACCAATTTAAATGGGTTTTATTACTCTTTTAGAATTGGCTATCACGTAGGTTTGAGATAGCAATCTTAATAGACTATCACATTTATAGAAGAACTATGAATGTGTAACCTTTTTCCTATCTTTTCTGAAAATTTATCATATTTTTCTTGTTAAATATTCAATAGAAACCATTTGTTAATCGAGACATACCTATTAAGGTAGTGTATTTTATTTTAAAGTTATTACAAAAGACATTGTATTGACGTGCTACTCTTCTAAAGGTATTATACGCTCCAATACGACTAAGTCTGTCAAAAATGTTAGTATCGAGCCCCTACACCGATGGATTCAGAATAAAATGTAATAGCCTCATCGAACTTTCCTTACCCAAAGTTTTAAAGGATTTTTTTGTTACCCGAAGTCCCATAAATATTTCCTAGCTTTTTCATTATAATCTTACTATAGAGGTGCGATCATTTGAAAAGGGGAACAAAATAAAAAGTCTAGAAAGCCAATAAAGTAGCGCCATGTGTCCCCCATCCACTTCTTCTCTTTCTAATTTAATATTTCGGTTAGAGGGTATATTGGTCATTTGACCCGTTTTTTTAATTTCACCTCAAATTTCAAACGTAAATAACTTTCAAACGACAAAACTTTACAAAAAACCGATTTCACCATAATTTTTAAAATTTTATTCTCTTTAATTTGATATGTTTTTTGATATATGAATCGCAAATTTTTTTTTCAAGTTTTTAAGTGGGTGTTGATTTTCTTGAAATTTTCGGCATTTTCGGCTCTAATTTTGTCTAGTTTAGAGACCGAATTATGCAAAACTTACAACATGAAAGTTGTAGCCTTTTGGCCATTCTTTACCCAGAATTTTGAAGCACTCAAATCCGATACGATATGAGTGAGATATCGCACGTTAAAGATGACGTCTTAGTTATATTTAGTGCACACAAAGTGTTTGATAAAATGCTTAAACGAAATTTTTCTTATAAAAGTACATTTAAATGCACTAATTGGTGTACCACAATACATCTTTTGTTATTTTTAGCTTTTTATTAACTGATGAACAATAACTAACTGATGAACAATGTGACCGTAACTGATGAACATTTCGATGAACAAGATTAACTGATGAACAACACTAACCGATGAACAATACTGTACATCAACTTGTATTGTTCATCAGTTTGTATTGTTCATCAGTGATAAACTGATGAATACTGTGACCATAACTGATGAACAATATTGTTCATCAGTTATTATTGTTCATCAGTTAGTGTTGTTCATCAGTTACAAACTGATGAACAATAAAAAGAAATACACATGGGTGTTTTAGGTGCTCTCGGTAAAAAAAAAGAAAAAAAGGAAATTCTTTTTGTTTTGATTTTTAACTTGAAAAATGGTTTATATCACATATATAGGATACTCGAAAAATTTATAAAATATTGAAAATAGCTTTAAAGACTTACAAAACTTATGGAACCCGATTAGAAAGAAAAACATCAAATAACTTCTAAAATGAAACCAAGCTTTCTAAGGCTTAAAGAATCTTGTAAAAGCTTCCTTCCTCCTTCTTTTGAGTAAGATATCACACGTTAAATATGACATTTTACTCATATTTGTTGCACACAAGATGTTTGATGAAATGACTAGCTTAGATTTTTAGTGTTAAAATTGAGTTAAATGCACTAATTTTTGTGCAATAACACACCTTTAATCATTTTATTAATGTAGAATTCAAAAAGTGATGTTTTTGTTAATTTATTTTGTTCATCAATATTTATTGATGAACAAAACAAAAACACTGATGAACGTACTTTTCAAACACTGATGAACAGAAATAATATAAATAAAACACTGATGAACATTGATGTTCATCAATGTTTTTCTATGTGAAACCTTATTGCGCTACCTAAAATATTGATGAACAGACACAATTGCGGATGAACATTGATGAACAAACATTATATCCCTAAAACAATTGATGAACACTGATGTTCATCAGCATTATTTTATGTGTTATCTAAAACATTGATAAAGAAACTAAATGTACTGATGAACAACATAATTACTACACTATCATAATTACATCCTTACGGTCCGCAACAGAATTCATCAATCACAACTAGTTTAAATGACTAAAAGAAATTTATCTTATAAAAGTACGTTTAAATGCACTAATTGGTGTATTACAATACATCTTGTGTTATTTTTTTGCTTTTAGTTTTTTTTAACTGATGAACAAAGATTAAGTGATGAACAAACAACCAACTGATGAACTGATGAACAATGTGACCATAACTGATGAACATTATGATTTTTTTAGACAACTGATGAACTTTATTATTATTTTTTTGAAAAACTGATAAATTGATGAACATTACAATTTTTTTAAGAAACTGATGAACTACAACAACTCATGAACAATATCAACTTTAAATGTATTTTGGTACACCAACAAAGCATACATATACATTTCAACTTATCATATCTTCTTGTTTTTTGATTAACATAAGTAAAACGAACGTGGCTACTGATGAACAAGAATAAAACGCTTGATGCTATTGATGAACACAAGTAAAATGGCTAAAAAGACAGTTAATGAACAAAATCCCGTTATGATGAACAGAAGTATGTCTTGTTCATCACTTAATATTGTTCATCACCTCATCAGTATTGAACAAGATTAACTGATGAACAATGACTGATTGATAAACAATACTAATGATGAACATAATTAATTGATGAACAAATACTAACTGATGAACCAAACTTACATTTTTTAAAAATGTTAACGATTAAAAAACATTGCTTTTTGAATCTTACATTAATAAAATGATGAATAATGTGTTGTGGTACAAAAATTAGAGCATTTAACGCATATTTAACACTAAAAATCTAAGCTAGACATTTCATCAAACACCTTATGTGCAACAAATATGAGTAAAACTTCATCTTTAACGAGTGATATATTACTCATATAACATCATATTGGAGTGATTCAAAAACCTGTGTAAAGAGTGAACCAAAGTCTATAACTTTCATGGTTTAAGTTTTTCACGAATCGACATTTATGTGGGTAAAAAATATGGCCGAAAATGCTCAAAAAATAAGAAAATTAACATCCATTTGACATATATAAATAAAAAAAAAGTTTCGAAATTTTTAACAAGATTTATACCAAGTTAAAGAGGATAAAATTTTAGAAATTATGGTGAAATCGGTTTTTTCTAAAAGTTTGTAGTTTAAAAGTTATATGCATTTGAATTTTGAGGGTGAAATGTAAAAAACGTGCAAAATGACTAATTTACCCCTGACGAATTTTTTTATATAATTTGAAGTGATGGACACATGTCAACTTATGAGTGGCTTTCTACACTTTTTAGAAAAGTTGAATTTTTATTAGATCCCCTACCTCTTACTATATTATAAAGCATGAATGCCTTTTAAAAATAGAAATACTTAAAATTTAACATTACTTAAAAAAGGAATACTAATTAAAACACATTTTTTAACATTTATTTCCCTACTACATAACTTACAAGTATTAAAACTTAATGTACAAAATACAAATCACTATTAATATGGTCAAGATTTAATGTAGTCAATTAATTAACTATTAATAAATACTATTAATGCAGTTATTAAAACACCCTTACATAAAAAATACTAATTATCAAGCATATTCTACAACCAACTTAAACATAATTCTTGTATTAAATGTCGCTATTACAAATAATAAATCACATTATACTTTTTAAAACACATTTTCTAGCATTAATTTCTCTACTATGTAACTTACAAGTCTTAAAGCTTAATGTACAAAATATAAAGCATTATTAATATGGTCAAGATATTTAATGTAGTCAATTAATTAAATAGTAAATAAATATAATTAATGCAGTTATTAAAACACCCCTTACATAAGAAATACAAATTATCAAACATTTTTTTACAACCAACTTAAACACAATTCCTGCATTAAATGTCACTAAGACAAATAATAAAGCACATTATACAAATATTCAAGCCCGAACGGGAAACGAGCCAAATGGGCTCGAGCCTAAAGTGGCACGGGCCAAACGGGCACGGGCCAAAGTGCTTCAGCCCGAACGGGCACGGGCTAAACGAAATTCTTGATATCTGTAAATTTATTGACAAAAAAAACATAATAAACTAAAATACATGATTCACCGGAAAAGTTTATTTCAGGGTACCCGCCGCTGCAACGCGCGAGGGCCCTTGTAGTTATATTTTGATGTGCTCTCAAGTTTTGCTTTACTTAGTTTGATTTCCCAAATATCTCGAGATTTTTATATTAAGTTTACACGTAAAATCAACTCACTATACGTAAAACTATACCTTATTCTAAAGTTTTTAGAGAAAAATTATTTTACATACCAAACTTTTCTCACATACCAAGAGACTCATCTGCACCATCTATTTAAAAAGAAATCAATGGCTGGGATTAAAAGCATTTTATTATTTCACCTATTTTTTATAATTTAAATATCTCTTAAACTGCTATTCGTTAAGCGGAAATATTTACATCGTCGCTAGGAGCATTTAATTATCTTTCTATAGACGGACACTTTGATATACTTTCGAAAAAAAGATAAAAATTCATTTTTTTCACGTTTTTTTGTATTTTTTTAACGTTTTTTTGTATTTTTTTGGTTATTTTACGTTACTGAAATTTGCATGAAAAAAATCATATATGATAAAACACTAAGGGGGTGTTTCTTTATGACTTATTGATCCTTTCACTAACAGATCTAGAGGGGCCCACAAACTTTTGGTTGTTTCTTTTTCTTCCTTTTCGGTCCATACGTCTAATTGAGGAGGGAAGTAAAAATGACCCTCTCTCAAACCAGATGCTCTAACATTTTTCTTTGCCTATTATACCCTCAATTCTTTCATTTGTTTTATCTTTTTATCTTACAAATTGAGACCCAATTTTCCAAAACCTCATCCACCAAAACATCATCCACACCAGCAACCCTCTACTCGGCGACTAGAAACCGGTGACCACCACTGATTTCGGCGACCACCGATCTACTTGGCGTACCTCGTGTGTCGGCAAACAATTATTTGAGATAATTTTTGGTCTCAAATATTCCCAGATCTATGTAAACTTTTAAAGATCATTGCTTAAAGATACATAATACAACATTGATAATTAGATCTTGTTAAATAATGCAGATAAGTGCATTCTCACCATGGGTTTCAAGGTTTTTTGGTTTTTTTATGCAAAGGCTTTGACTAGTGAAAATAGATTAAACTTTTCCATGATTATATAAATATTAAGTGTTTGTTACTTGTTTCCTGGTTATGAAAACGTATTTATAAATCGGTGGATTGGGGTGTTTTTCAGTGTTTTGGGAAGAAGGTTAAAAATGTAATTTAGTCAAAGAAGATGATGTATATTCAGTGGAAAAAGAAACAACAGATTTTCATCTTGATCTTAGGCCATATAGGCGCATTTATCCACATGGAACCATATCCAGCCATATAAAAAAAGGAAACGCCCCCTAAGTTGAATATCACATGTGATATTAGTGTTAAATCATATATGATATGTAATATCATATGTGATATTATACTAATATCACATGTGATATTATATATCATATATGATATTACACTAATATCACATGTGATATTACATATCATATATGATTTAACACTAATATTACATGTGATATTCAAATTAGTGTTTTATCATATATGATTTTTTAATGCAAATTTCAGTAACGTAAAAAAACGAAAAAACTTTAAAAAAAACGTAAAAAATACGAAAAAAAAATTTTTTTGTCGAAAGTATATCAAAGTGCCTATCTGTAGAAAGATAATTAAATGCTCGTCGCAATGATATATTTTTTTTTTCGCTTAACGATTGACGGTTTGAAAGATATTAATATTTGAAAAAAAAATGATGAAAGTGAGTTTTTTAAATTGTTGAGATTAATCTTATCCATTAGATCAAATAAAAATAAAGGGTGGAGATTGATCCCTTGGGATGTAAAGAATCTTTTGTCCTCAAATGATCTTAAATCAAGTTTTTATTGTATGATATATTTGTTGCTTGTGACACATTATACAATTCAGTTTTGTTAAGTGGGTTATACATTGAACTAGCTCATAACCCGTGTTTAACACGGTCAGTAATAAGTACAAACCTAAGTTTAACGGGAAAAAAATGTAAAGATTATAATAGAGTAGATTAGATAAATACGTATACCAATCATCTTCTCATAAAAAAATTTGACTACATTCTATGAAAACCATAGAATACTCGAACAATTACAAACTCAAGAGCCATGATCATACCAAATATGATTTCCTCATCAGCAAAAATTTTCAACCGATGCACATAGTTGCATATCAAGAAATCTTTTGAAAAAATGTAAGTTTTGTAAATAAATAACATAATTTAACAAAGATGAATGCAAAGTTGAAGCTAACATGCAAATAATTTGTATACATCAGTAAGCAATATGCAAACAATGAGAAAAGTCTCTTTGTAAAATACAATACAAATATCTTGTGTACATAAATAATCTAGTGAAAGTTGCTTCAATGACCCTGGGGAAGTTTCAACCGTTGTGAAAGTTGCCATTGGAGTTATGGTTATAAGGTTTAGCTATTGTTGTACAACTCCCATAACAAATTCATATGCAATTAAAAGTCCAATTGCACACCTTTCTTTAGAATGGAAACTAAATCATGACCACATAGTCGCAGATAAATTCTAAACGTTGAACTCCTTTTACACAGTTACACCTAACACCGCCACAAGAAAGAATACAATACAACAAAATAGGTCACATAAATATTCACACAGAACAAAAAGTATGCAAAAGTTTGTATGTTAAGGAACTTCGTTAAATTACTTATATATACCCGTCACAGATCAAAAGCTCAATACCAATAAACAACAATTAGAAAACAATCGATCACAAGTGCTCTATTAATCCTTGATGTATGACCATATATACCCATACGATGGAAACTGGAGATTCGCGACTCGTAAAGGAAAATAATCACTTCGAAAACGCAATGCAAACATCCCCTTATAGCTTTCCCACTTGTATGCCTTTGCGAATTCATAAATATATTAAAAGTACATCATCCACCTTGATCTCCAATGAAAATAGCTCTTTTAAAGACATAGAAAAGTTCGTATTTACCTCCTGCCACTATTAAAGTTTTAATACACAAAGTATGTACATGTTTAATCCCTAAAAGAAATTGATAAGAATTATAGCTATATCATCACATTGTATAGTTGCCACACAATAAAAAAGATACATGGATATTGATAATACTGAACCATCAAGATTCAAGAGCATCAGCGCACTTTCCATTTTCATATCTATATCAACTAAGTTTGGTCCATGTTCTAATGCCACATGCTGCAAATTAAAAGTGGACACAATCCCATGCATTAACCCTTTATTAACCAATATTTTTTCAATCCATTCTCACTAAACACAAACTTGAATAGGTTGAGCTTGCATAACCTTTTGATTAAGTAACCCATTTTCTAGGCACTACTCCAATAGCAATAAGCTTTTGAAAAAATTCCAACCTATCTTTGAGTCGTTCTCAACCTGTGCATTGGAGATGCAGATTTATTTGAATACATCTAAATTCTAAAATATTATAATCAAAAGTAGGCAAAAATAGTTTTCCTTACTCGTAATGAATATCAACTTAGTAGAATAATTCAAATTGTAAATGGAACTTAAAAGTATCTTAAAAAGGGATTCATTTAAAATGGATTTTGTAAAAACTTATAAACCAAAGCAGTTTAAACACCAACAAACCTGATTTAGAATGAACCCAACCAACCTCCCCTTGGCTCACTCTTTTATTTATCAAAACAATGCTAAGAATAGCAAATCTGTTTACAAGACAAGAACTGAAAAAATAAAGATATTACAATGACAATAAAGGGTTTCTCTCAACTCACAAAACAATCAGAACTGAGAGAGATATACGCTCAGAAACACACAGACAAATGAGATGAATAATGGGAAAATATGAAAAGACTTCTCCATTTATAGTCTTGACCAAAATACTTCCATAATGACCCCTTCAAGAATATAAGACTTTGGATCTTTAGCCCTTTAAGTTTAGAGACGGGAACGCTTCTAACACAAACTTTGGAAGATATACATTTAGCCCCATGTGTTTGAGCAAAGCTTATACTTTCTAACACTCCCCTATAAGCTTTAGCTCACCTGCACTCCCCCATAAGCTTTAGCTTTCCTGCACTTCATCATCATCCTTTGGTTCTGAAAACACATTCAACAAACCAAGACACTTGCAAAATTTTTTATGGTCAGGAATACTAAGACCTTTGGTAAATATGTCTGCAATGTTATCTTCAGACTTAACCTTTTTTGGTTTTATAAAACCAGAAGCAACCTTTTCCCATAAAAAATAAAGATCTATTTCAAAATGTTTGCTTCTTTCATGAAGAACGGGATTAACAGCTATTTGCATAGCTGAACTATTATCACACCACATATCAACATGCAACTTAACATCAACCTGCAGATCTGCAAAAATTTTAGCAATCCACATCACTTCACAACAAACATTGCACATAGCTCTAAACTCAGCCTCAGTTGAGGACCTAGCAACCACAACTTGCTTTTTACTTTTCCATGAAATCAATTTATTACCCATAAACACAGAATAACCAGTGACAAACCTTCTTGTCACTTTGCATTTGGCCCAATCAGAATCAACATACATATTCAAGCCAAAATCATTGTTATTTTCAAATGTAATACCAAGACCATGTTCTCTTTTGAGATACCTTAATCTTTTGAGATACCTTAATACTCTGAAAGCTAGTCTCAAATGAGACTTCATAGGTTTATGCATGACTTGACTTAAACAATGCACATCATATGAAATATCTAGCCTTGTTAAAGTTAAGTATATCAGTTTGCCTACCAACTTCTGATAATGAGTAATACTAGATAAAGGTTCATCGTCACCAAATTTAGAAACATGTTTCTTATTGTGTGGGTTTACTTCAATTGTTGTATTGCAGGGTTTACAACCAGCATTCCAAACTCAGTTAAGGGCTCAGTGCAATACTTCCTTTGAGTTAAACACAACCCTTTTTCAATATCCAAAACTTCAATTCCCAAAAAATATTTAAGCTTACCCAAATCTTTTATTAAAAACTTTGAGCTCAAAAACTTTTTGAGTTTTTCAATTTCATCCACATTATTCCCAGTTATGATAATATCATCCACATAAACAAGTAAAATCAGCATAACACTTTCCTTATGTTTAACAAACATAGAGAAATCATTAGCACTTTGAACAAAATCATTTTCTTTAAGCACATATGTAAGTTTTTCATTCCATTTTCTTGGAGCCTGTTTTAAACCATATAAAGACTTGACTAACTTGCAAACTTTTTTATCATCTTTATCAGAAAACCCCTCTGGTAAAGACATATATACATCCACTTCTAATTCACCATACAAGAAATCATTACTTATATCAAGTTGATATAAAGGCCATTTATTATTAACAGCTATACTTAGAACACATCTAATAGTGACAATTTTCACAACATGTGAAAAGTTTCCTCATAGTCTATTCCCTCTCTTTGATTAAACCCTTTAGCAACCAGTCTAGCTTTAAATCTTTCTACCTTACCATTAGATTTGTATTTTGCTTTAAAGATCCATTAATAACCTATGGCTTTTCTGCCATCAGGTAAATCAACAACTTCCCAAGTACCATTTCTATTCAAAGCTTCTATCTCTTTGTTCATAGCTTCAACCCATCTACTGTCTTTAACAACCGCTTCATAAGTAGTAGGTTCATGAATTTTATTTAGACTTGTTATAAACACAAAGTTATCAATGCTTAAATTTGAATAATTCACAAATTTATCAATATTATACTTGTGTTTTTTATCAAGAACAAAGTCTTTATACTTAGATGGCAAAGCAGTCATCCTACTAGTCCTTCTAACAGTTTGACCTACTGCTGGTTCTGGTGACTCAAACATTTGCCGAAACAAATTTAAGTCCTCACCCTCAGACTCATAATTCTCATCATAATCAATAATACTTTGTATACCATCACAAACTAAAGTTTCGGTTGCATACTTCTTAGACTTAGTGTCCTTCCTACTAGAAGTACTACCTAAGATATCCTCAATATATGTATCAGCAGTTCCTGCTGGTTCAGCAGCTTCTGCTGTATCAGACTGTACTGGAGTGTTATCTAAGGCAGATTCATCTACAGTGCTGACACTAGGAATATTATTATCAGGTACAGATTTTTTATTGCTATCTGCACTACCTCTATTATCAACATAGGGTTCATCAGACTCAAGGTTACTTTAGCTGCTATCATTATTTTGATCATAAAAATTCAGATTATTCAGTTCATGTTCTTCAAACACAAATTCTTTAGCAAAAGAATTATTTTTAAAAGGAAAAATAGTTTCATAAAATTTCACATCCCTAGAAAAAATAAACTTCTTTTGTTCAAGATTAAACAATTTATATCCTTTCTTATCAGAAGCATATCCAACAAACACACATTTGTCATATCTAGAACTGAATTTATCATACTCATTCAACACAGTTGAAAAACATAAGCAACCAAAGCACCTTAAATTTGACAGATTGGGCTCAATTTCATATTCCATTGCAACAGGACTTTTACCAGATAACACAGCAGCAGGTAACCTGTTGATCAAATAGGTAGCAGTTAGAATAGATTCAGTTCACATGTTCAAAGGTAACCCCCCCCCCCCGAAACATGAGGGCTCTAGCAGTGTTCAATAAATGCCTATGTTTTCTTTCAACTACACCATTCTGCTGGGGGTATATGGACAAGATGTTTGAAGAAGAATACCATTATTAAGAAAAAAAACTTTCAAGTTTCTTATTTACAAATTCTGTACCATTGCCACTTCTAAAAACTTTGATAGTTTTTTCAAATTGATTTTTTAATGAGATTAACAAAACTCACAATGTTATCATACACTTCACCTTTATTTTTCATTAAAAACACCCAAACAGCCCTGGTGTAATCATCAACCACAGTAAGAAAATATTTAAATCCATCCCTAATGGTCACCCTATATGGTCCCCAAACATCTAGATGAACAATATCACCCAGATTCTTAGTCCTATGTTCACTTAAAGGAAATGACTCTCTTATTTTCTTAGCTTTATGACATATTTCACAAGGACTAGAACTGGTAATCTTAATATCTTCTATTTTATGTTTTAACACAGTTAAGACCTGATCAGAGGGGTATCCAAGTCTGTTATGCCAAATACAATTTGGCATAACACAACTCTTAATTACTATTATTAACCCTCTTACCTTCAACAAGAAAGTAAAGACCACATTTATCACTACCAGTCCCCATCAGGAACCTTTGAGTTAAATCCTGAATTTTACACATAGAGTCATTAAAGCTAACAACCACTTTATTATCTTTAGACAACTTATGAATAGACAACAGACTAACATGATAACCAGGAACCACCAACACATCTTTAAGAATCAAATTATTTCCAAACTTAAAACTACCAACCTGTTTTACTAAAGCAACTGTCCCATTGGGATGTGCAACAGTTAAATTTAAATGAGAAATACTAGAAGAACAGGCAATTAGTTTTTTCTTGGCTGGATTACCCAATGAAATTGAGCTGTCTGTTAGAATGTTTAGCCCACAAATATTGGCTAATGCATATTCTCTGGCTAAATTGCAAGAAACAACTAATGTTGCAGTTAAGAAGAAGATGAGACCACCATTGCCTAGTACTCCTAAGTTTGGGAACTATCAAAACAGTGGTCCCATAAACAGTCCCAAACCAATAGCACTTTCAGCTCCAAATGCAAATTGGAGAAACAGACCACCTAGGAAACAGTTGACACAAAAAGAACTTGAAGAAAAAAGGGCTAAAAACTTGTGTTTCTACTGTGATAAAAAATACTCTCCTGGCCATAAGTGTCCTAGTCAGATGTTTTCATTAGAAGTGGTAGTTGACCAGGAGGAAAATGAAGAGCAAGAAAATGTGTATGAAGGTGTGGAAGAAGATCAAGTTGGTTGTGAATTAGAAAGTAGTCCTACAACTGTACCACAAATTTCTATTCATGCATTGAATGGAGTTCAGACTTATCAAACAATGAGGGTAATTGGGAAAATAGGAAAGCATGAGTTGTATATTTTGATTGATACTGGTAGCACACATAATTTCTTAGATGTTAGCAAGGCTAAGCAAATTGGGTGTGATCTTAAGAACACTTATCCTTTGCAAGTAACTATGGCAGGAGGAAGGAATTTGTATAGTAATACTGTTTGTGATGAGTTTTCATGGAAGTTGCAGGGTGAAGTTTTTACCACTAGTGTTATGTTGAATATGAGGTGTAATTTCTTGGATCTCAGGATGAGTTTTGTTTACATTGGCAGAATGATCAATTTAAGAGGCAGTACTAAGACAACTGTTCAGTGGCTAAATGGCAAACAAGTAGCAAAAAGGGTAGAGAAGGGAACCAATTTGGCAATGTGTGTGTACCCTAATGATATGTTGAATATGATTACAGCCTCTAATTCTGATCATACACATCAAAACATTAGTGACACCCAAATCCAAACACCCCTTAAACTGCTAATTGAAGAGTTTGTAGATGTGTTTGCAATACCAAAAGGGCTACCACCTAAGAGATCTCATGACCATAAGATACCTTTGAAGGAGGGAACCCCACCAGTCAATTTGAGGCCCTACAGACACCCACCTACATAGAAAAATGCCATAGAATCGATGGTTCAGGAGTTGCTAGAATCAGGAGTGATTAGACACAGTCAAAGTGTTTTTTCATCTCCAATAGTCATGGTTAAAAAGAAGGATGGTAGCTGGAGAATGAGTATAGATTACAGGAAATTGAACAAGAATACTTTGAAAGACAAGTTTCCCATTCCATTAATTAAGGAGTTGATAGATGAGTTATATGGGTCTGTGTAACATCTGGTAATTTTCAAAACCTATTTTTAATTAATAAAAAAAATTATTATTTATTGATTTTCCGTTTCGAACTTTTCCGAGTCAACTTAAACTTGAAAACAAGAGGTTATCTCTTAAAACGTGAAATATTCCACCTGGCGCGCTCCGGCACAACCTCAAGTTCATTAAACAATTTAAAACAATCACTGGACTATCTATGAGAAATTTAACGCATGAATACTCGTTTTTATCAGAAAAATTATTCCGGACCCAATGGCGAAAGTCCCGAAATTTAAAACACAAATTTACTAGTTTAAATGGGGCCCACAAAGTTATTTGACAAAAGATTACTAAAAATTACACTTCCCACCCTCCCTAGCGAATTACACCGTTCACCCCTACACCTTTGTTTGCCCATGTTTAGCCCCTCCTGGAGTATAAAAGGAAAAAAAATATTAGGGTTTCCTTATTTATTATACACCACTCACCGGAAAATACTTATCCGGCGCCGTTCGCAGTACGAACAAAAATTCCGACCAACCACTTTTCTTAGCCGACGCTAAGAAAGATACTTCTGAAAGTTTATAAAAGATACTTGCGGTACATTTTTAGCTTTTGTTCACATTTTTGTCCACATTTTTGTGCACATTTTCTGTTTTTATTCTTGCCAACATCACCGCATCGAGTTTCTTGCGGTACATCACATAATCTTGCAAAACTTCTATGACGGGTTTTTTTTCATTTAGCTCAATGAATGTTTGCTCTAGGTTCTCAAGAATAGCCTCCTTTTGTTCTTGTGTCAAGGGTTTAAAGGTGGGTGGTGAATGGGGTGGTGATGGTGAGAAATCTTGGCTTTTGGTGGTGGGAGTGGTTGGGGTGAGTTTATTTGATGAAGTTTTCTTCCTATTTTCCTTGCCCATCTTCACAACCTCTACATTTTCATTCTTACCATACTCCATATTTCCACATAACTCCGTTAGCATATCATTCACATTCTTTTCCTCCTCTAGATCCGTGATATTGATCCTCATTTCACCAAGCGCAAAGTCCAATTGGCACTTAGTAGTAACTAGAAAATCACGTCCAAAACAAGCATCGGGCTCGTCCGCATTACCTCCATCTAAAACCACAAAATCAGTTTAAAAAATATGGCCATGAATATTGATGCGTAGGTTCTTGACGATCTTTCTTCCATACCCTTCGTGATCTAGCCTAACATGGCCAAGCTTGTCAAGTACCATGTCTACAATATAATTATCCCCATATGCCATATTGAGCTGGGCATCCCAAGCACTTATTCCTTCAATACTACAAGGTGTTCCAAACCGCATGAAAGGTGAGTCATACCCCGTGAGAGGGGCTTTGAGTGAATATCACTACCTTATTCTTCTTGGGAACATACACCAGGTTCTCCCCGACTCCTTCTAAACAATCCGTTCCAACGGCTAACTCCTTCTTGCTCTTCTCCAAAATGTTTTCAATTTTCTCCAACCGATTCGGTTGGTGGTGTGCCTCAGAACTAATTCACCCAGCCGAATCGGTTGCGGGGCGCAGCCGATCGGCTCTGGTGAAATTCCAGAATTTTTTTTATAAAAAAAATAAACTAAAAATAAAGTATTAATAAAAGATAATTAATTTGAAACTTTAATTCTAATAAATGTGACTACTCATTTACCCAATATAAAAAAATATACTAATTAAGCATAAACAAAACATTAACTAACTTAAATTACCAATTAATATAACTCACTACAACTTCTAAAAACTGAAAATTAAACTAAGACATTAAACTAATTAAGACATAATTTAATAAAACTTAAATAAAACTAAAAATAATCTAATTATCAAAAAATCTAAAAACAAGCAAAACAAGCATTTTAGGCCCTTAAAGTTTATAACTTTCTTTTTTGAAGTTTTATTAAAATGAAATCGTATAAAGCTCGTATTTTTTATTGAACAAGGATTTTTCATAAAAAAAAATACGAACTTTATTAAATGGAATCGCATAATGTTCATATTAGTTGTGTGGAAGCTCATGTAACTTGCTGATTTAATTAATACAACTTTACCATTTCAGGAAAAAAAAACTTTAGGATTGTTTTTATAATTGCAGGTAATGACAGGGACCACTTCTTCAACTTTTCATAGACTACTTTTGCAATGTGAGTAAAGAAAAAAAATAGAAAATGTTCTATAGTGGTAGAGTTTTGTTTACATTTTAGGCCCTTAAAGTTTATAACTTTCTTTTTTCAAGTTTTATTAAAATGCAATCGTATAAAGTTCGTATTTTTTAATGAACAAGGATTTTTCATAGAAAAAATACGAACTTTATTAAATGGAATCACATAATGTTCATATTAGCTGTGTGGAATCTCATGTAACTTGATGATTTAATTAATTAGGCCCTTAAAGTTTATAACTTTCTTTTTTGACGTTTTATTAAAATGGGATCGTATAAAGTTCGTATTTTTAATGAACAAGGACTTTTCATTAAAAAAAAGTACGAAATTTATTAAATGGAATCACATGATGTTCATATTAGCTGTGTGGAATCTCATGTAACTTGCTGATTTAATTAATACAACTTCACCATTTCAGGAAAAAAAAACTTTAGGACTGTTTTTATAATTGCATGTAATGACAGGGACCACTTCTTCAACTTTTCAGATACTACTTTTGCAACGTGAGTAAAGAAAAAAATAGAAAATGTTCTATAGTGGCAGAGTTTTGTTTACATTTTAGGCCCTTAAAGTTTATAACTTTCTTTTTTGAAGTTTTATTAAAATGGAATCTGATGTGTTTACCGTGTGCAAGTTTTAAAATTTTATAAACACGATTTATCCGGGTAATTACTTTAACACATACGAGCAATTATACTCGTTTGTGATAGCAAAGGTGGGTAAGTCGAGATCGTCCCAAGGGATTAACGTTTAGTTCGTTAAATTGTTTGAGACAAGAAAGCTTGTCAAGGCCTTCTTCTAAAGTGATGCTTTTTATAAAAACCAAATTAAAGAAACATATACTTGTGTGAAGTCCATAGTCAATTATCAAGAGTGTTCATGAAAGCTTGGTGTAAACTTGATGCAATGCACAAATCATAGGCAAATGATTTCCAATCCATGGTTTATGTTTTTTAAAAATCATTTTAAGAATAAAAACACATAGGTAATCCTTTCGGTCCTTAACCTAATGATTATTCTTTAGAAATTCCATTTGTTTGTGAAACATTCTTATTTAACTTGTTCTTACGAACACTTTCGGCCTTTACGTAATGAAATCGTTTCTAGTCTTGCTTTAACAAGTAAATATGATGAGTGTCAATCGTCATATCCCCATACTAGTTTGTCACTAACGTTTTGGAATAAAACATAAGAAAAATCCTTTCGGTCCTTTATCTTGAAAATGTTTTACCAACAAATTAAACAAGACTAGTAGTTATTCCAACAAACTCATTAAAAAAGAACATTTTACATGCATCACACATATAAGAACACTCCTACAATTGCCTACATCCTTCCACACAAGTATACTCAAGAATTACTATTTAAACCATAACATAACACAAGTAGTAACCATGTAATTCATATAATTCATAAGAATAGAGATTCATAACAAAGTTCATAAGAATACCTAAACTTCAGATTACAAGAACTAGAAAATTGTGGAACTAAAGCAACCACGTGCCTCCAATCGCCTTATACTACCCGTACAACTCCAAAAGACTACCAAATGGTTGAGAATTGTTCTCACCAAGCTTCTGGACGTTTTTCCAGATGAAATAGGACTTTTGGGATGAATAAAAGTGGTTTCACAACCTCCACATTTTTGTTCACATTTTAAGAAGTATCTTTCTTAGAAAAGTTATTTTGTAAATTTAATGAAGTATCTTTCTTAGACGAAGCATTTATGAAAAGTTACATAAAGGAAACGAAAGATACTTGGACAGAAGATTCATCGATCTCGAGCGTTCAATGATCCAAACATTTAGGAATATCCACAACAAGAAGAATAAGAACAAGTCATTCCAGAAAAAGTGGTTATTCCAAGAAAAAGAGAATGCATTCCCTTATGGAAACGAATCCCAAGAGTTCCAAGATCTGATGTTGCACCTTTAGTATCCTACATCAATGATGATCTTTTACACATGCTTCAAGGTCCAAGAAAATACCAACCTTCAACAAAGGAAGTTGCAACATTTGAGGTGATTCCAGACAGATTTCTTGAAGAAGGTAGATTTGCAAACATATTCGTGGAGAATGAAATCGATCCTGAATGATATGACAGAGACGCATATCTAGGCTTAATTAATGTTAATGAAAGATCGAGGGGTTTCTACCGATTAAGGCAGCTCAAACGCAAGCCTCGTGAAGAAGTTTACTCCAAGCACAGAATTATGAGATGCGTCGAAGTCAAGTCTGAGTATCATTTATCCTATGGATCAGTTGAATATCATGTCGTACGGACTGATAATCAACATTATCACTTCACTGAAGCAGATTACATCAACCTTCATCCTCACGATCTGGAATACATCCTTAAGAGAAGAAGAGACTGTTACAACAAGAAAGGCATAGACCAAGAGGTCATTGACTCTGTAATGACATTCATGAGATCTTATGTAGTAGCAACTCACATTGAAGACTTCCAAATGGGTATATAAAGTCATCAAAGGAAGTTTAACTTGACTCATCCAATGTTGGCTTGTATTGGCATTCTCAAAGTCAAGAGTTGGACCTGCTTCACAAAATCCAACCTTGGACTATGTCTCGTGTAGGTGACCGATACGAAGAAAAAGATTGTTCAGAGCTGTTGAAGTAGCCAAGTTCTCCACAGGAACGTTGTTATGGATTCTGGAGAAACTTGAGAGGATAATGAACAAGGTAGATAATCGGTAGAAGACAATGACTGCGACAGATCATCGTCTTATGAAAAGAGTTGTGAAAGTGATCAGAGAAAGGCTAACACTTCGAGCATCATGGAAAAGAATGGAGCAAAGGATCGGATCTCGAAGCTGGCCTAACAGGAAGCCCATAAATAGAAGACAAGCATGATCTACCCTTAGGGGGAGATTATTGGAACACGAAAAGTGTAAATCATTAGAGCATGGACTTCTATTTATCTTTTGTTATAGAATAGGGTACGTTGTGTAACTATGTGTAACCTTGCGACAACAATTCACCCTCGCAACACTTGTATAGTTCTTGAGAGGATGCGAGACGTATGAAAGTGTATAAATACCCCATACCTCATGGGTAATGAGGTGTGTGTGTTATCCAAATGTATTGCGAGACTTTCTTATTTTCTCTCTCGTTTCTCTCTCTAGAATAAAGTGTCCACACAAACTTTATATCTTTTAGATTAATTATAGACATGATATTTGGGAACAACAAAAGAATTTCTTACACTTTTTCCCTTAAATATTATTCATCAGCAAATACAGATTTAGCTTCTCGGCCATAATCTACGAGCGTCATATCTTTAACATAGCTCGACTTAGCTTCAACTGCTAACTGGCCTAACAAAACAAGAGGAAGGACTGTCCTCAGGTAAGTTTCCATGTTATGCTAAGAATATATAATCTAGAGAAAGGAATATTAAAAGCCCAATCCAATTAAATGACCAATATCAAGTTAAAACGAAATTTGAAAATAAAAAACAACTACCAACCCTAATAAATTATAAACTAATAAAAAAAGTTAGATATGAAAAAACATAAACAAATTCATGTGTTGGGATATAAAACACAAAGTACTGAAGAAAGTCAAAATGCTGAAGAAAGTCAAAGTACTGCTAAAGAAGAACTGCAAAGCTAAAGTACTGCAAAGCTAAAGAACTGCTATATCGTTTATGGAAAGCTTTCTTATTCTAGAATATTCGTAGTTTAGTTTCAGTATTACTTGTCGTATAAGAATGATAATTGTAAACCGACTAGGGTATTCCTTATGCTTATAAAAGGACCCCTAGATTGGCATTAGAGACAGGAATGCGTACAACTTTTAGAGAGAATATTAGAGTTTATCAAGTTCGATATTAGAGTTGTTAGGGTTGTTAGTGAATCTGTGTATCAAGCAGGTTCAAAGTATTGATAAAATCGTTAAAGTTAAAGTTATTCTTCTTAGCTTTATTGAAGTAGTTTCCGCATACTTAATAGAGTAAATTCAGTGTTTCATTGTTAGTAACTTAGGATTTATCCGAGGTTTCTAAGCCCTTACAAGCTACATAGTTAGTTTGGTCAGAGTATATCGATCCAACAAGTGGTATCAGAGCTTGTGTGGAAACTCTGATTAAGAAGAAACCCTTAAAACCGATTTAACTACAAACCCTAAAGATGTCAACTGAAGCTGCACCACCCCCATCTATCACCTCACTCAGAATTTCAATCATCAAGAAGGGAGAATATGATCTCTGGAGCATGAAGATGAGGCAGTACATTGCTATTACAGACCATGCACTGTGGAATGTAATTGTCAATGGTAATGAAGTTATTGAAGATCCTGTAGAAGTTCTTGGACAACCTAAACCACCTAAGCCTATCTTGCCAGCAGCTACAATAAGAAATCAAGAAAAGGCTCTCAACATACTATTGTCTGCTATTCCTGATGGTCACCTACTCAAGTTCCATGATGCTAAGGATGCAAAACAACTATGGGCTGCTCTCAAGACAAGATTTGGAGGTAATGATTCTTCCAAGAAGATGCATAGAAATCTGTTGAAGCAACAGTTTGAAACATTCACTATTGGTGAAAGAGAAAGTCTTGATGCTGCCTATGATAGATTCCAAAATCTTCTCAGCATGCTAGAGTTATACAAAGCAGAGGTATCTGTTGAAGATGCAAACCTGAAGTTCTTAAGAAGTTTGCCATCCGTATAGCATGTGATTGCTACTATGATCAGAGGACAACCTGGTTTGGACACTATGGACTTTGATGATCTTTAAAACCACTTAAAGGTGTATGAGCATGAGATGAATGGCCAAACAAGTTCAAAATCTCACAATATTGCTTTTGTGTCTTCTAAAAAAAGAGGCAGTACTTCCACTAAAAGTACTGCTTATCCTACTCCAAGTACTGTTGCTCAAAGTATTGTTGCTTATCCTACTCCTACATCATCACCTACAAACACCATCCACTCTGATGAAGTTGTATGCTCATTCTTTGCTCAGCAAGCCACTTTACCCATCACTTATGAAGAAGATTTGTCACAAATTGAAGAAGATGCTCTAGAAGAAATTGACATAAGATGGCAAGTCGCCATGATCACTGCAAGGATCAAGAAGTTCATGAAGAAAACAGGAAGAGGCATTGACTTCAAATCCAAACAGGGTATAACGTTTGACAAGTCCAAGATTGAATGCTTTAATTGTCAAAGAACAGGACACTTTGCAAGAGAATGCAAGTTTGCTAAATATCAGGCAAACAAAATGATTGAGAAACCCAAGCTTAAACTAAGGGAAATTCCTATTACTGAACCAAATCCAAAAGCTTTGGTTGCTCAAGAAAACCTATCAGAGGTTGACTGGAGTGCTGAATTTGATGATGAACCAGTAACCTACTCTATGGTCGCAGTGGAAGAGTTTGATTGGAGCACAGCTTTTGATGAGGAACCAGGATTTGCTGCTTTAGAATCAAGGAATGGCCTTGGAAGCTTTGATTGGAGCATGGAAAGTGAAAAAGAACTTGTTCTGCTCGCCATGGTAGCTACTTCACCAAGTTCACCCCCTATCTCTGAGGTATGCTCTAAGTGTCATGATTTTTATCAAAAGGTGCTTAAAGATTACGTAACTGAAAGTAATAACTGTAGAAGGGCTAGGTCTGAGGTAGCTGGTTATCAAATTACTTTAGAGTCATTGGAAGCCAAAATAATAACTCATGAAAATAATGAAATGTCTTGGGCAGAAAAGTATGAACAACAGGATTATCAATTAAAATTAAGTGAATGGAAGTTAGGATGTAAGGTTTCTGAACTTGAAAAGATAACTAAAGAAAGGGATGAATTGTTAGAAAAACTTGCTGCTTGGGAAGAATCTGGCCTTTCACATGTTAGTTTTGTTGAAAAACAGAAAAGAGCACACATTAAAACTGGTCTAGGTTTTGGTATGGATTTTAGCAAAACAGAAGAAAACTCACCTAATGATAAGGAAACCATTGATTCAGAGGAGATAACCACTAGTGATTCAGAAGAAAACACATCTAGTAATGAGGAATCAATTAGTCACAAACCTCCTGAATTTAAGAAATACAATGGTTATCATGCAGTCCCTCATCCTACTGGTAGTTTTCAACCACCTAGGACAGATGTTTCTTGTTTTGGAGTAGACAATCTAGAGTTTAGGAAAAAGCTTACTGGTCAATCTAAATCAGGTCCATCTAGTTCTGAAACCCCAAAAGAAAAAGTAGAGAAACCTAAGGATGATAGTGTTAAGAGTCGAGCAGTACCTTCAACTCAAAGTACTGCTAAACATTCAGCAGTACCTTCAAGAAAAACTTTTCAAAATACTGCTAAACCTTTTTGGGATAATTTTGGTCAAAATAGTTTTCATAATTCACCAAAAAGTCAGGTTAGGTTTGGTCATAGAATTAAAGGAAGAAATTTTGGGAGTATGGGTCAAAAATTGTGTTTTGTTTGTTATAGTCCTATTCATTTGATTAAGAACTGTGACTTTCACTCAGAATATCTAAGCAAATTCCCAAAGACCAGATCTACCAACCATAAGCCAAGGGAGACTAAACCAGTTTGGAATAATTCACATAGGGTTAACCACATCAATTTCTCAAAAGAATATAGGTACCCTCACCAGAGAAGATCTTTTTCAAAACCGTCAGTACCCTCAAACACCTTTCAAGGTACTGATAAACCAAAAGTTTCTCAAGCAGTACCTTCTCAAAGTACTGCTCAGTTTTCACCCAATCAAGGTACTGATAACACTTTTTAGAATGAAAGACCTAGGAGATCTAATTACTATCAATCTAGAAGGCATTACACCTCAAAAAGAGTATCTAGATCAAAGAACTCTACACAAAAAGTTAAAACCAGCTGGGTTAAGAAAGAAAGTACTGATGAGGAACAAACAGTACTTTCAGCAAGTTTTGTTGAAAAAGAAAAAGAAAAAGAGATTTTTGAAAAAGAAAGTTCTGTTGAAAAACCAACACAAGTTTTGAAATCTGTTGAAAAACCAACACAAGTTTTGAAACAAACAAAGATAATTGATCAAGTGCTTAAAAACAGTGGAGATTACATACTTAAAGAATTTAAGTATGTCACTCCACAAGGGGGACACAAGTCAGTAATGGCTTGGGTTCCTAAAATTAACTAACTCTTTTATCTTTGTGCAGGGCAACCCAGAAGAAGGAGCTTAAAGATCATTTAATTGTGGATAGTGGTTGCTCTGGAAGCATGACAGGAGACAAAGAGATTCTGTCAGATTTTAGATCTTATTTTGGAGGAAGAGTTGCATTTGGGAATGATCCTAGTGGAGGAAGAATTACTGGCAAAGGAACCATCAAGGCAGGAAGCATAGATTTTGAGAATCTTTGTTATGTGAAGGAG
Source organism: Chrysanthemum makinoi (assembly GCA_910596185.1). NCBI lineage: Eukaryota > Viridiplantae > Streptophyta > Magnoliopsida > Asterales > Asteraceae > Chrysanthemum > Chrysanthemum makinoi. The sequence continues at coordinate 351,959,121 of OU343222.1, forward strand.
CTCAAGTTCAACCTTTTGTCAGTATCTCAGATCTGTGACAAGAAGCACCCTGTGTTATTTACTGACACATAATGTCTTATTCTTTCCCCTAAGTTCAAGCTTGTTGATGATAACTTGGTAATACTGAGAGTACCAAGAACCAATGATGTGTACAGTCTGGATATGAAGAGTCTTAACTCTTCTGAAAGAGCAACTTGTTTAGTAGCAAAGGCAACACTTGAAGAAGCACATCAATGGCATAGAAGATTAGGTCATGTGAATTTCAAGAATATCAACAAGTTGGTTAACGGAAATTTAGTTAGAGGTTTACCTTCCAAAACATACAAAAATGATCATTCATGTTTGGCGTGCAAGAAGGGTAAACAACACAAAGCATCATGCAAGAAGATTGAGGAAAGAACTATTAGAGAACCTTTAGAGTTGCTGCACATGGATCTGTTTGGACATGTTTCTGTTGCAAGCTTAAACAAGAAGAAGTACTGCTTATTTGTAACAGATGATTGCAGTAGATTTAGTTGGGTCTTTTTCTTGGGATTTAAAGATGAAACCTTTGATGCTATTCATGATCTTATAATAGCCCTTGAAAACCAATTGAGACTCAAAGTAAGAGGTATTAGATGTGATAATGGGACTGAATTCAAGAACAAGTTTATGGATGAATTTTGTGCCAAGAAAGGAATCAAGAGGGAGTTTAGCATTGCTAGAACTCCACATCAGAATGGTGTTGCAGAGAGAAAGAACAGAACCTTGATAGAAGCAGCCAGAACAATGCTTGCAGATTCACAATTACCTATTCAATTTTTGGGCTGAAGCTGTAAGTACTGCTTGCTATGTATTTAATAGAGTATCAGTCACTAAACCTCAGATGAAGACACCTTATGAGTTGCTTATGGGAAACAAACCTAATATACGTTTTAGGAAGCCTTTTGGATGCCCTCTGACTATACTAAATACTATTGATTCTTTGGGCAAATTTGATGGTAAGTCAGATGAAGGATACTTATTGGGATACTGTACCAATAGCAAAGGATTTAGAGTGTACAACAAGGTCACCAAAAAGTTTCAAGATTGTCTTCATGTTGAATTTTTAGAAGATCAAGAAAATCAAAAGGGTAAAGGTCCTGATTGGATGTTTGATCTTGATGTCTTGACTCCTTCTATGAATTATGTTCCTGTTAGAGAAGAAAATCAAGTTGATCACAAAGAAGAAGATTTACAGACATTGTTCATGGAGTCAATATTAGACCTGATGTTGTTCCTGATGAAGAACCTATAACTGTCGAAAAGGAGAAAAGTACTGATGAACCAAAATCCACTTTGTCTGCTGAAGATCAAGCTATTCAAGATGAGCTTAATAGGATGCTTTTTCAAGAAACAATAGCACAATATTATGAGGATGAACAAAGAAGAGCTTATAAAGAAACAAAGAAAAAGGGTAAGTCTACAGATTATCCTCACATCACTTTGGATCACAGTACTTTGGATCAAAGTACTGTTGCACCAATTGAAAATACTTCTGATGATTTGTATGATCCTAACATGCCTGGTTTAGAAGACACTGATGATGAATTAGATGATGAAGGTATTTTCTCAAATTCCAATGAAGGAGCTGATTTCACAAATTTGGATGATGATCTTGAAGTTCCATAGACTCCTACATTAAGAATTCATAAAGATCATCCCACTAGTCAACTCATTGGACCTTCTACATCAGGGGTGCTCACAATAACCAAAGCTAAAGGTTTTTCTAAACCACATAATGCTTTACTTAGCTTTGTGTATAAACAAAACAGGATGAATCATAAGGATCAACAAACGTGTTTATTCACTTGTTTTATCTCTCAAGAAGAACCCAAGAATGTAGCTCAAGCATTAACTAAAGAAAGTTGGGTTGAAGCCATGCAAGAAGAACTTCTTCAATTCAAACTTCAAGAAGTTTGGGTACTATGTGATCTACCAGATGGAAAGAAAGTCATTGGTACAAGATGGGTTTTCAGAGTTAAGCGAGATGAAAGAGGAAATGTCATCAAGAACAAAGCAAGATTAGTTGCACAAGGATATAGACAAGAAGAAGGAGTGGACTATGATGAAGTGTTTGCTCCTGTGGCCAGGATTGAAGCCATTAGAATATTCCTTGCTTTTGCATCATATATGGGCTTTCCTGTTTATCAAATGGATGTCAAGAGTGCCTTTCTTTATGGCAAGATTATAGAGGAGGTCTATGTCAAACAACCTCTTGGTTTTGAGGATCCTGCACATCCAAACAAAGTCTACAAAGTTGTTAAGGCTCTGTATGGCCTTCATCAAGCACCTAGAGCTTGGTATGAAAGACTCTCCACTTTCTTATTGCAACATGGTTACAGGAGAGGAGCAATTGATAAGACTTTGTTTATCAAGAGAGACAAGCAGGATATCATGCTTGTTCAAGTCTATGTAGATGATATCATCTTTGGAGCTACAAAACAGTCAATGGTGAAAGAATTTGAGAAGCTCATGAAACAAGAATTTCAAATGAGTTCCATGGGTGAATTAACTTTCTTTTTGGGGCTTCAAGTTAAACAATCAAAGGCTAGAATTTTCATTAGTCAAGACAAGTATGTCACTGACATTCTTAAGAAGTTTAACTACGATGCTATGATGCCTGTCGCCACAGCCATTAAAGCTATCAACTCATTGGGCAAGGATGAAGATGGACAAGCTGTAGAAGTCAAGCTTTATAGATCAATGATTGGCTGTCTTATGTACTTAACTGCATCTAGACCTGATATCATGTTTGTTATCTATTTATGTGCAAGATATCAAGTCTCACCTAAGGTCTCTCATATGAATGCAGTCAAGAGGAATTTTAGTTACTTGAAACAACAACCTAAGCTAGGGTTGTGGTATCCAAAGGATTCACCTTTTCACTTGGAAGCTTTTTCAGATAGTGACTATGCAGGTGATAATTATGATAGAAGATCAACCACTGGAGGATGCCAATATCTTGGAAGAAGATTAGTTTCTTGGCAATGTAAGAAACAAACCATTGCAGCAACATCATCCACTAAAGCAGAATATGTTGCTGCTGCAAGCTGTTGTGGCCAAGTATTATGGATGCAGAATAAACTCTTGGATTATGGATTCAATTTTAAGAATACTCCTATCAATATTGATAATGAGAGTACAATCTGCATTGTGAAGAATCCTGTTTACCATTCCAAGACCAAGCATATTCAGATTAGGCATCACTTTATTCGAGATTGTTATGAGCATAGGCTCATTAATGTTGTCAAAGTTCACACAGATGACAATGTAGCTGATCTACTCACAAAAGGATTTGATGTTTCAAGATTTAATCATCTGGTGGTGAGTATTGGTATGATTAACTATTAAGCTACAATTAAGGGGAGGACTTATTAGTTAGTTAGATAGTCCTATGCATTATTTGAGGGGAGGCAATATAATGCCTTTTTGATATTTTTGCCATTGTGAAGAAGAGGATGGAAAAGTACTGCTTATTGTTTATCTGAAAGTACTGCTGTGAAATCTGCTTTGGAAAGTACTACTTACGTGGAAAGCACTGCTAGTCTTATCAACGTACTGTTCCAACGGTCAAAAGATGGGGTAAAATTCAAACAACGGTAACTTTATTAATTGGGCTGTGATTTTTTTTTAAATCTTACCTATAAATAACTACCCTCCGATTTTCCCTCTCACTTTATACTTATCAATCTTTTCCATATCTCTCTTCTCTTTTCACATTTACTATTCATCGAACCATTTTCTCTTATAACAACTTTCTATGGCGAATCGAAACACAGTTAGTAAGCATAACATGGTGGCTAACTTGGACAAAACACCGTCCAATGTTCTTTTTTATGACATAATTGATTTCCTTGCTGGATCATCAATTAATTATGCCCTTTTGGTTGAACCTGATATTATTGAGCCTTGGATTCAAAAAATTTGGGCAACTGCTAGCTCTCATATGGAAGACGATGAACCATACATTCAGGCTAAAGTTGCTGGGAAGATTGTTAAAGTTAGTGAAGCCTCTATTAGAGAAGATTTGTTGTTTGATGATGCTGAAGGGGCTATTCGTTTTGATAAGCAAGTTCTTTGGGATACATTACGGGATATTGGGTACGAAGGGTCTTTAACTGAAACAACTTTTAGAAAACCCTTGTTTAGTCCACAATGGAAATATCTTGTTCATGTATTACTTCATTGCATAAGTTCGAAGAGTACTTCATGGGAACAATTTGGATATAATATTGCATCTGCTTTAGTGGGATTAGCTACAAATCGTCGGTTTAACTTTTCAAGATTAATTTTAGATGGTATGTTATCTCATATCTCCAATGGATCACCATGGTTAATGTACCCAAGATTTGTTCAAGTTTTCTTGAACAAACAACTTCAGGATGTCCCCAAACCTTCGAGCTTGTTACCTGCTGTTGTACAACCACCAAAGGTGTTCACTTTTATGGCTAGGAAGAGTGACAAATTCTCTGGGAGGAATACACCTTTGACTACTCACATGATGGAGATTGTACAAGCAGTTAGAGATGAAGCTGCTGCAAGTGAAGAACATGAGCTTTCAGGATCAAGAGAAGGAACTGCTTCTCAACGTACTGCTTCTACACAAGGTACTGCTTCACAGGAAGGTACTGCAGCTCCACTTACTACATCTCACCAAGATACTGCTCATAGTGATTCAGAACCTGAGGTAAACCCACCATCCTCTCCCAATGATTATACTTCCACATATGGGTCTCAAACATCTGGAGGAGATGAGGGAGATATGGCTTCTGAGGGTCAAGTTCTGGATACCTATGCTTTGACAAGGGAGCTCTTGAGGTTAAAGAAACACTATGAAGCTCAAGCTGCACAGCTGATGAAGTTGAACAACAAGTTTATAGGATTGAAGAACTTTGTATGGCCTTTAGTTCAACATCACAGGTTGTGGGTGAAGTCACAGAAGAAGAAAGGAAGGAAATTTAAAAAGACTTCAAAGGGCAAGAAAATCCAAAAGCAGTCTTCATTCCAATTGGGGAGGATCTTGGAGCAAGAGAATTTGAATGAAGATGCTGAACATTATGAAGAACCAGATGCTCAAACTTATGAAGAAGCTGAAATTGTTGATAAAGAAGCTAAAGAAACTGAGCAAACTGAGCCTCAAGGTATTGAGCCTCAAGGTACTGAGCCACAAAGTACTGAGCCTCAAGGTGCTGGTGATCAAGGTACTGCTGCTCTTCAAGGAACATATAGAAAAGAGCTTATTACACCAAGGACTTTAAATTTTGAAGAAGAAGCTGGTCCTTCAACAGTCCTACAAGAAGAGGAAGCAGATACACCCAAAGTAGAGCACACTGCAAGTGATGATGAGACTGTTGCACAAATATTGCAAAACCTATCAAGATCAAGAGGTGTTAGTATTCCAGGAGTTGCTGAAGAACAACCTCAAGCTTCTCAACCTGCCTTAGATCCTAAAGACAAAGGCAAAGGTAAACTGGTTGAAACAAAGAAGAAGAAAAAGCTTACTTTGGCAGAACTGAGAGCTATTGAAGTGGCTAAGAATGAAGAAGCTGCTAGGAAGTTACAAGCTCAATTGGATGCTGAAGTTGCTATACCAGAAAAACCAGCTGTTATATCACAAAGACCACCAAGTATTGCTAAGGAAAGAAATGCCATGATGGCTTATCTAAAGGATTTCTTTCCAAAGCAGTACTGGATTACAGAGGCTGAAATATTTAGAGATGAAGGATTTATATAATGCTGTTAGAGAAGCATATCAGCAGGAATTTGCTAGGATTATTCCTTTTGATGATGAAAAACAGAATGAGGATGCCAGAAAAAGAAGCTTAAAGAGAAAAAGAACAACTGGTGATGAACAGCCATCAAAGAAGATCGAGTTGAGAACTGATACAGTTGATGAGCTGAGAAATTACTTAAGAGTTGTAGATTTTGAGCATCCTAAGTCCAAAGATGTTGCAGCAAAGAAGTCAAAGATATCTACTTTTGAAGTTGTAGAATCAAAAGATGGAGACTATCTGATATTCCATAAAGAAGATGAAAGCTTTAGAGTATTTAATTTGCTATGGGACATATTGCATTTGATAGATAGAGAGGATCTGTTTCACCTATATCAACTAGTGCAAGAGTATTTTGAGCATATTCCTTCATCTGGAGTGGGCTTAGTCTTGCTGGGAGATTTGATAACCATTTGGGAGACAGAGGAGACAAGCATTCGTGAAATCTGGCAAAACCAAGAAGTTTGGGAGATTACTAGCTGGAGATTCTTTGAAGAATCAGGAGTGCATGTTTTAGAGCTAGAAGATGGGACCATGATCCATATGTTAGCAGAAAGAAGGTATCCACTGACAAGAGATCTTATGAGAAGAAAGCTAGACCATGGTATGGAGGTCGAAGAGGAGAATGAAACAGCTCTCATGGTCATTGAACTATTCATCAAATGGACAACTATGGCTGATGATGAAGCATAAGTACTGGTATGGTTCTTAATTATATAAATTTCTAAAAAATATGTACTTTATTCAAAGTACTGCTGAACAAACAGTACTTTAACCAAAGTACTGCTTGCAACACAAAACCAGTAAACGATTTTTAATAAAGAATAAGCAAATTTTTGTTAAGTGCAAAATATTTTGAAACAAAAGTTAACAGCAACAAATGGTTTTTGGGATAGAAGGTTATCAGTTCACCATGTCTAACAAAAGGACTGGCTAATCCATGAGCAAACGGCTCTGGTAAAGATATCTCAAATCCGTTGATGGTTGAAAACTTGCCAATAAGTTGTATGGTAATTAACTCACCATATCTACAAAAGTGAAGAGTTGGCTAGCCCACAAGAAAAATGGCTTGTGGTAAAGGCTGTGGAAAAACCATTTATATGGTAATTAGTTCACCATGGTTGCAAGAACTAACTAGTCCAAAAGGGTACGGCTTTTGGTAAAGACAAAACAAATCCGTTGATAGCTGATGATTTGCTAAAAATCATATGGTTATCAATGTACCATGGTTTTACACACCTAAACATTGGCTACTCCAGAGTTAATGGCTTTGGTAAAGAGACATCAAAATCCATTAAATTCTCAATGATTCACCTCTCACAGGAGTTTACACACCTAGAAGTGATGAGAATAGACTGAAACTTTATGATCTGATGTACAATTTGCCATATGTTGCTGAGTAGCTGAAAAGATGAAGATTGCTGATAGTTGCTGAAAAGGATTGCTTATAAAGACTACTTTGATGATGATAATACAAGCACAGAGAGTACAAAATAAATCTGAAGATAAAGACACAATCTTTCCTTGAAGACAAAGATGTTAAAGATACAAAGGAACTTGAAATAAAGCAAGTAGAATTCAAGTTAGGGGAGGATTGTTGGGATATAAAAGACAAAGTACTGAAGAAAGTCAAAGTACTGCTAAAGAAGAACTGCTAAAGAACTGCAAAGCTAAAGTACTGCAAAGCTAAAGAACTGCTATATCGTTTATGGAAAGCTTTGTTATTCTAGAATATTCTTAGTTTAGTTTTAGTATTACTTGTCGTATAAGAATTATAATTGTAAACCGACTAGGGTATTCCTTATGCTTATAAAAGGACCCCTAGATTGGCATTAGAGCAGGAATGCGTACAACTTTTAGAGAGAATATTAGAGTTTATCAAGTTCGATATTAGAGTTGTTAGGGTTGTTAGTGAATCTGTGTATCAAGCAGGTTCAAAGTATTAATAAAATCGTTAAAGTTATTCTTCTTAGCTTTATTGAAGTAGTTTCTGCATACTTAATAGAGTAAATTCAGTGTTTCATTGTTAGTAACTTAGGATTTTTCCGAGGTTGCTAAGCCCTTACAAGCTACATAGTTAATTTGGTCAGAGTATATCGATCCAACATCATGCGAAACACTTAGAGAGCAAATTTGTGCATAGCATGGGTTCTGACTTACTCGTAATTATAATGAAAAAGCTATATTTATGGGACTTTGGGTAACAAAACAAATCCTTTAAAAATTTGGGTAATGAAAGTTCGATGAGGCTATTTTATTTTTTCCCAAAACCATTGGAATGAAAACAATATTTTATTTTTATTATTTAGCAATTAGTGTTTTTTCGAGTCTAGGGGCTCCATACTAACATTTTTGAAAGACTTAATTATATAGGAGGCGTACAATACCTTTATAAGAGTAGCACGTCAATACATTGTCTTTTAAAATGAAATACACTACCTTAATAGGTATGTCTTGATTAGCAAATGGTTTCTATTGAATTATTAATAAGAAAAATATGATAAATTTCTAGAATAGGTAGAAAAGAGGTTAGACATTCATAGTTCTTATGTAAACGTGATAGTCTATTAAGACTGATATATATCTCAAACCTACGTGATAGCCAACTCTAAAAGGGTAAAACTCTTTTAAAATGGCATTAGGTACTTTTAGATAGACCATGATTCGGAAAAATAGTAAGGTAGGGACTAAATACTAATCATTTATTAAAAATGCTTAGTCATGTAGGAGTGTATCTTTTTATGTTTATCTAACTTATCATATCTATATAAATTTTTAAGAAAAAAAATATTTATTTTTTAAAGTCAAGTATATAAAGAATCAAATTATTTATAACACGTTGTTATTTAATATTATAACCATGCCGGTAAACCAATACTTTAGCCCGTTTAATTGAATTAATTAGCTGTTTTATAAGCATAACACCATTTGAGAAAGTTATATACTATGATACTGAATTTAATGCAACTTTTTTTGCAGTTATACAAATTAGCGAACTTTATACCATTTTGGTAAAATACATACCATTTTAGTGAACTTTATACGTTTTCAAGAAAAATATTTTTAAGGTAACTTTACACCATTTATGGGAATAATATGCTAGTTTTGTGACTTTTATTCATATTATTTTGAATTTGTACCCTTTATGAAAGTGTATATTATTTTAGTGAGTTATTTTTCAAGTTTCGTAATAATGTTAATTTAGTGTTCAAAGTTGGGTTTACTTAGACCAATTATGATATATGTGACTAAAATCTCTTGACCAATTCTAAATATATAAGACACAAATTCCATCTAGCTTATTTCAATCCAAGTGTATCAAACAAATAAAGACCGAGATACTACAGAAACACATGATCAAAAAAGGTATTTGTTGTCATTTCATGGTTGTCATTTTCGGCATCGAAATACACCTTCACTGCCATAACTTGAAGCACCAAAATAGCACCATCGAACACACGGTCCTTGCAATCATGGTTAAAATAATTACCACATTTTTTAATTCCGTTTTAAAACTCCCTCCTAAGTAAATACCAAATATTAATTGTTACTAACCCCATTAACAATTTATCTATACATACTATTAAAAAAGAGTTTTGATTGACATCATTTATTTGTACTATTTCATAGGTGTCATTCAATTAGGGTGTCTGGTTTGAGATTGCTCATGTCATAATTCAATTCACAATTCTTTTTAAAAAAAGAAAAAGGTTTTGGTCGTAAAATAGCAACATACTTTTTCAAATGTACCGTTTTGGTACGTGTACTATTTATTGTTTCACTTAATGTTGTGTACTTTCATTTTTTGTTCTATTTTGCACATTTTGATGACGTGCCACATTATAAATGGTGACACGTGTCAAACTTTCAACTGTGACACGTCATTAAAATGTGCAAAATGGAACAAAAATGAAAGTACACAACATTAAGTGGAACAATAAATAGTACACGTACCAAAACGGTACATTTGAAAAAGTACGTTGCTAATTTATGACCAAAACCCAATAGAAAATATATGGTAGTATTTCTCTATCATATACATATGTATGTATTTGTTGAGGACCCTCAAATTTTACAGCATTGCAGCACTTTTTATCTTTTTTTGGTTTCTCTTCATTCAAGAATTCAAAATCACATTTATTGCTTCTCTGTCCGTCATTTTGATCTTATCTTTTAAGCAAGTACTTATTCTCCAAATTGTATATTTTTATTTCCATGGACCTTCGAAGCAAGTACCTTTAGCAATATCAACAATCCTAATATACTTATGGTGAAAATGTAAGATTTCTACTATTATAAAAGCCAAATCTCATTTATCTATATCAACTAAGTTTGGTCCATGTTCATTCATTCAAGTAATCTCTAATTACAGGTGTGTTTCTTTGGGATTTATTTGTTTTTGGTAAGCTTTTTATTCCAATTATACGTCTTTGTTTAAAACTCAATTATTTTTCTTATTGAAAGGCTCAATTGATATCATTCTAATATAACATTTTATTTGAAATTTGTTATTAATTTGATTAGAGGAAATCATGTTCCATGCTATCTATTATGGGTGGTCTAAAATTTGAAATCCATTTTATTTAACCAAACACAATTTTCATTTAAGATCCATTTTTGTGATAGTGGGTTAGCTGTACAATTTGAAAATCTGTTAGAAAGTATAAGCTTTGCTCAAACACATGGGGCTAAATGTATAGCTTCCAAAGTTTGTGTTAGAAGCGTTCCCGTCTCTAAACTTAAAGGGCTAAAGATTCAAAGTCTTATATTCTTGAAGGGGTCTTTATGGAAGTATTCTGGTCAAGACTATAAAAGGAGAAGTCTTCTCATATTTTCCTATTATTCATCTCATTTGTCTGTGTGTTTCTGAGCGTATATCTCTATCAGTTCTGATTGTTTTGTGAGTTGAGGGAAACCCTTTGTTGTCATTGTAATCTCTTTATTTTTTCAGTTCTTGTATTGTAAACAGATTTGCTATTCTTAGCATTGTTTTGATAAATAAAAGAGTGAGCCAAAGGGAGGTTGGCTAGGTTCATTCTAAATCAGGTTTCTTGGTGTTTAAACTGCTTTGGTTTATAAGTTTTTACATGGTATGAGAGACAGGTTCTCTATACTGAAGCATTAAAGGTTTTTAAAAAAAACTAGGGTTTCCTTCGATTTTGGGGGTTTTGATCTTCTTGGTTAGATCTAGTTGTTTGGAGGGTAGATCTTGTGGATCTGTGTTTAAATCTGTCAGATATGAAGAATAATTGAATTTTCAAAAATTAGGGTTTTCTAATTTTTGGGGGTTTTTCGATCCTGGTGGTTCTTGTTACAATTGATCTCAGATCTTGTGGTCTTGAGGTTCAATTGTGTTTCGGAGTTTTGTTTTCTTGATTAATTGGTTCAATTAGGGTTTTCTGTATCAAACCCTAATTCATGTTGTTTTGTTTTTTTGTTAAGATTGGGGTTCTTGGTGTTGATTGTATTTTGTTTATGTTTTATATCAACAACCCTAATTCTTACTCATATTTGTTTTTACTATATCCTGTTTCAGGTTTGTATTCCGCTGCATATTTGATTTTTTTAGATCTTCTTGATCTGGTTGGAACCTTGCGTGGTTTTAACACCTCTCATGCTTTTCTTTAGGTTTTTTGGTTAGGTTGTTTGGAGGTTCAGTAGATCAAATGATTTTTTTGATTGGAGTTGATTGTGTTTAATTGGTGGTTTAATTGTGATTGAGGAGATATAAGGAGTGTGGTTGTTGCTTTTTATTTTTGTTCTTTATTTGTTATCTTGGTTATGTGTTCTTTGTTGTTCTGTCATCATGGTTGCTGGTCCAGAAGATAAGGGAAATGGTCCTGAAGGGGGTAGTAGTGAATTAAAACTTGATGTGTATGACCCTTTATATTTGCACCCTCAAGACATTGGTTCTCAACTGATTTCCTTCAAACTTGAAAGGACTGAGTACTATATGTGATATGTTGACTAGCTCCTGAATCAATAATCCATCCAACATAAGTACTATATGAACTTATATTGGAATTGAAATTAAAAAATCTACAAGAGAAAAAGTTTATGACACAATTAGAAGTCATAACAGTACATGCAACACTAGCATGAGCCTTGCTAGCATCACCTGTACTACTAAGTAAAGCCATTAACCTCTGATACTGATCACTAGTAAGAGTATGAGTGGTACTCTTACTAGTATCAGTCTTATTATCAAACACATTATTAACACTATTCTAATTAGCCCCTCCTTTTTTAACAAACCCAGGTGGATATCCCACCAACTCAAAACACCTATCAATGGTATGACCAGCATGTGACAGTGTTTACAAATAAAATTTGACACCCTGCAAAACTTTTTGTTGTTATTATTATTGTTATTATTAAACCTCCATTTATTATTTTGAGAATTACCAACATTAGGTCTGGCTGCAAAAGCAGCAGAACATGTTTTAACATTTTTAGATGTCACATGACTGTTCCTATGAGACTCATCTCTATACAGGGTAGCAAAAGCAGATCTAACATCAGGAAAAGGTTCAGAAGTAAGAACCAAACTTCTAACAGAACTAAACACATCATCAAGCCCCATAAGAAATTGCATAAGCCTAATAAGATCAGAATGTTTTTTTCATTTTAGGAGCACTATCACAAGTACATGTAGGCAGATCAACCAGAGAGTCAAACTGCCTCCACAAAGCATTAAGTTCATGATAATATTCCGACAATGACATTCCAGATTAAGTTAGAGTATGAATCTTATGATGTAGATTATAGATAACAGGCCCATCTTCCTTATTATATGTTTCTTCTAACTCATCCCAAACACTTTTAGCAATTTTAGAAAACACTTGACCTTTACACAGATCCTGAGATATGCAACCAAGAATCCAAGACAAAACAACATAATTACATCTATCCCACTGTGCCTCATATAGATCATCAGTAGAATCCTTAACACATTTTCCAGTTATAAACCCTAGTTTATTTCTAGTGTGCAAGGCTAGCTGCACAGCAGCAGCCCAGACTTTGTAATTCTCAGTCCTTTCAAGTTTTTTCTTGGCTTTCCACTGTAGGAGGAGTAGCCTCCACAAATCCTGTACTCGCCATGACTGCAAAATTGACGAAGAACTGAGTATTCTTAAAAAACTGTAACAAACTCTTAACTTCACAATCAAGAACCGCAACTAACTGATCAAGAACTTCATCTACTTAATCAAGAACCACTTAAAACCCAAAAACTTGACTGAAACACGTATTTTGGATTTGGCGCGAAAACTGTGAATATGAATGATGGATGACAAATGATGATGTAAGATAGATGTAATCGATACAAGAACAGATTCTTGGTGCCAAGATGTCTGCTCTGATACCAATTGATATGTGCCACTAGAAATCACAAAGGAAAAGAAGTAGTACCTTCTAAACAATAGGCAATTCCGGGAAATAAGAATAGAATCACGAATTGTAAAGAAATGACTTTGTTATTGTAATAATGGAGGTTTTTACAAGAAGAGAGAATTACAACTGATAGACTAACTTTGGAATGATTACAAGTAGTGATTATATATAAGGAAATGGTTAAAAGTAATGGGAGAGAAATTCACTTGGGTTGGTCTTCTGTTTGACTTTCTACTTTGACTTTGTATCTTGACTTTATTTGACTTTTGGACTTGAACACATATCAATAACCCATAAAAAAAATTTAACACAAAACGATATGTCGCTATAAAATCCCGTTGCTATGCACGGATACTCGTCTAATATTTTAAGTAGCTTAACGTAAACATAATCCTCTCATGTCGTTAACTTGAAACTTGTTTGTTTTTCTATTAAGAAACAAACAATTAATTAATTATAAATAAAAAGAGTAAATTGCATAAATTATCCTTAAAGTTTGGCCAAATTGCATGTTTCGTTTAAAACATTACAAAACTGTATCGGACGATGCTTGCACCAAAGATTTCCCAAAAAAAGACGGTACCCGTTTGTAGTTGTATAATACTACAATTCAATCTCACCTTTATTTCATTATAAATAACCAACACAACTCAACACAAAACACAACACAACCACTTTTATCTATGTCTTTTTAAAGTAGTACTTAGCTTGCTTTAAGGTAGTCAAATTCAACTTAAGTATTTGAATTATTAGATTGTTAAGTAAGATAGATTTACTGTACTAGTATATAATTTGTTGTGGTTAATAATAATGATTAAAGTTAGGTTTTTTGAAAAATTATTAACTCACATGATCGATCGATCTTTGAATTATTATTATCACGTTATAAAAACCACTAGTATTTGATAATATCGCTACAACTTATCACTTGCTCTCCAACTGTTTGATAAAATGGTTTGCCCTCCAACTGTTTGATAAAATGCTTCTTTTTTTTTTGCTGTTGTATTGATTTCACTATTTTTTTTTATGGTTGCAGTGAACATCATCTAAATCAAACCACTTTTTGCAACATCATCTAAATCAAACCACTTTTCTTGAACCTCCGCCTTTGGTTAGTCGTCAACTTTTTACTCTTTCAATTCTTTCTGATTCATTCTTTGTTTGTTTTGCCCCAAATGCTTCATTCTGCCTTGTTTAGTTTTGTTGTTGCTACCACTAGGATCTGCGTAACTTGACATGTTTAGCTATCTGGAGTTTTTTCAAGATTTGGTAATACAAAATTATGACCTGTCTTTGTGGACACTTGTTTCATGCCTCTTGCTTTCTCACGTTCTGTTATGATCTACGTATATTTTAGACATTTTAATTGGAAAAAGAAAATCATTCTGGGCGCATCTTTTTGCGTATCAGTCATCACTTTGTTCATTTAACTAGTTGAAAATTATGTATTCCTCTAATTTCATTTGCTAGTTATTTGGTTACAAGTGAGTAGAAAACTGTTACACACACTTGAGGCTTCTTTCTAGGGAATTCATCATCTGACTAATATTAGACGACGTTAAGTTTGCAAACCAAATTGGGTAGCTGCCTGCTTGGTTTTGTGACTGGGTTCTCATAATGAATTTTATACCCCTATTTTGTAACTTGTAACAACTAGTTGGGCACATAAAAGTCGATGAGTCTTAATTTGCAATGAGGGATTATTTCTATAATTTTTCATAGTTTTGACAGACATATGGTAAGTGGGGTTTTGTTACAGATTAAATTTCTCAAGGAAGAAACGCCCCAATCCTTCTTAAACCCAAGCATCAATGATTCCACTGACATGAAAGCAAGTGTTCCGTATAAAACTAGTCCCATCGGAAAAGTAACTTATGGATAGAATAAACAATGAGTATATGCCTAAGACCCAATCTTATTATGTAGTTTATTTTCAGCTGAATTTTCTTAAATACATTTTAACCAACAGAATTTCCTTTGATACATTTTAACCACCAAATTGCATTGATCTCCACACGCAGACTCATTCTTACTCATGCTAAACTTATATCATCATCATCATATTAGCTTCTTGTTTAGTTGTTGTATTGATTCATTATTTTGCTGGTACAATGCAGATTTGGAAGGTGATCCAAACTAAAAAACTTTTAAGATCTTTGTTAAATTACCGAACAAGATCAAAAACACCAATAGAAGCCTCTAGTTAGTCGCCTAACTCAACTCTTTATGAGAATTCACTTATCATTATTTTTCTTTAAACCTATTTGTTGATGCTGTTAAATTAATTGTGCATTATCTCTGCTATCGTCTTGATTTTTTTATACCTTTTCTAAGTTTTGATGACTGTGGTAATCAACCGAAATGTATATGTTAATCTTTTTGATTTGCGTATCAGCAGCGATAGTTGATCTAGGATTTGCGTTTTATGGTTATTTAACTTGAGTATGTGGGAATCATGTTTTGCTATTTGGACGTTTTTTTAAGATTCATTTTCTGGTCTCTAAAAGACAAAAAAATCATACAAAATTATAACTAGTTTTATGACTTGATCAATGTCTTTTAAGGAACTTGCATTAATTTTTTGTTGTGTTTTAATAAAATGCAGAGATGAAAGATTTAAACCCAAAAAAAAAAGATCCACAACACGAATAGCCTCTGGTTAGTCGTCTAACTCGACTTCATTTATCTTTAAACTTATTTGCTGATTATATTATTTTGTTTTGATAAAATGATGCAAGGTCTAAACAAGTACAACGGCTTATTGAGAACCACCACCACTCAAGAAGAAGAACAACCCTTGGTTAGTCAACAAAGCGTCAAAGTTCGAGTTCGACCTATCTTTTTGTAGAGGCTTTGGAACCATTAGGGCCCGAGAGGCGAAAAATGTTGGAAGATACCCCATTCCACAAACTCTTGGTCATGGATTAGAATATCCAAAATAATGTTTCATAAAAAATATGGCTACCATGTTTAACACACAAGACCCCTGTATCGAACTTAATGGTGAAAGGCATTTAGCACAGCTCAAGATGTCACTGAAATACTGGGAATTGAAGATGGGGAGGAGGAGATTAAAATGCCTTAGAGAGGTCAAAGAAACACTTGTATCAACTAAGCTCAAGAAAGACTTTGTAAAGATAAGACACAAAGGGATCTGCATGGAAAAGGTTAAGACAAAATTGAGGGAGAGCTTAGATGAGGATACTGTGAAACGTGCTTACATGTTATTAGCCTTGCGATACATCGTTTATCCACCATCAGATCGTGACTACTTGCCGGAATCCTATTTAGATCTTGTGCGAGATGTTAACAAAATGGGCAACGTTTGTCATTACAAGTGTCGTGAATGGAATTGAAAAATACAACTACAATGGAAACAAAGAGATACTTATAGGGGGATGCGCTCTTTCTTACAGGTTATTTGACTAGTTTTATTTATGGTAGAATTGTATATTAGTCGATTGATTAATATGTATTCTCTATTTTGGTAAATTTTTTTTATATAGCTTTATGCCACCAAAGGATCTATCACCACACCAAAGGGAAATCTAACTCTGTAATGTGATAAGCGCCGGAGACGGTCATCACATTACAAAGGTAGATTTCGCTTTAGTGTTGTTATAGATCCACTGGTGGCATAAAGCTACATAAAAGAAAAAATAACCAAATTAGATAATACATATTAATCAATCTACTAATATACAATTCTACTATAAATAAAACTAGTCAAATAACCTGTAAGAAAAGAGCGCATCCCCTTATAAATATTTCTTTGTTTCCCTCATAGTTTTGTATTTTTCAATTTCATTCACGAGACTTGTATGACAAACGTGCCCATCTTTTTCTTGTTAACATCTCGCACAAGATCTAAACATGATTCCGATAAGTAGTTGGAATCTGTTGGTTGATAAATGTATCGCATAATAACATGTAAAAACACTTTCACGTATCTCTCTCCCTCAATTTTGTCTTGACCTTGCAGATCCCTTTCTATCTTTACAAAGTATTTCTTGCTTAGTGGTACAAGTGTTTTTACCTCTGTCATCTTAATCTCCTCCTCCCCATCTTCAATTCGTATTTCAGTGACATCTTTGAGCTCTACACGCCTTTCACCCTTAAGTTCGATACTACGGTCTTGTGTGTGAAACATGGTAGGCAAATTTTTTATGATAAAATTATTTTGGATATTTCGATCCATGACCAAGAGTTTGTGGAATGGAGTATCTTCCAACATTTTTCGCCTCTCGGGCCCTAATGGTTCCAAAGCCTCTACAAAATAATAGGTCGAACCCCGAACTCGAACTTTGACGCTTTGTTGACTAACCAAAAGTTGTTCTTCTTCTTGAGTGGTGGTGGTTCTCAATAAGTCGTTGTACTTGTTTAGACCTCGCATCATTTTATCAAAAGAAAATAATATAATCAGTAAATAAGTTTAAAGATAAACTTATTTAAGTCGAGTTAGACGACTAACCAGAGGATGTTCCTGTTCCTATTCGTGTTGTGGATCATGTTCTTTTTCGGTTTAAATCTTTCATCTCTGCATTTTATCAAACAAAACAAAAAATCAATACAAGTTCTTTCAAAGACACTGATCAAGTCATCAAACCAATTATAATTTTGTATGATTTTTTTGTCTTTTGAGACCAGAAAATGAAACCCAAAATCTTAAAAAAAAATGTCCAAATAGCAAAACATGATTCCACATACTCAAGTTAAATAACCATAAAACGCAGATCCTAGATCAACTTTTGCTGCTGTTACGCAAATCAAAAAGAGTAACAAGTGTGTTTACGTTAGAAAGCTAGCAACAACTATGACACGCAAAACTGAGATCATCGTCAACATAATCTCATAAAAATTAATCACGCAAAACAGACTTAATTGAAATTGAATCAGATACGTCGATTACCACAAAAAAATGACGCCATACAGTAACAGAAATCAGAATTAACAAAAAGAGCTCTAATTCATCAAAACATGAAGCAACAGAATTAAGCGCGATAATGATGCCATACAGTAACAGAAATCAGAAACGTATAAAAATCAAGACGATAGCAGCGATAATGCACAATTCATAAAAGCTTGTATAAAATTTAACAGCATCAACAAATAGGTTTAAAGAAAAATAATGATGACAAGTGAATTCTCATAAAGAGTTAAGGCGACTAACCAGAGGAGGTTTCTGTTGGTGTTTTTGATCTTGTTCAGTAGTGATGCGA
Source organism: Chrysanthemum makinoi (assembly GCA_910596185.1). NCBI lineage: Eukaryota > Viridiplantae > Streptophyta > Magnoliopsida > Asterales > Asteraceae > Chrysanthemum > Chrysanthemum makinoi. The sequence goes on from OU343222.1 coordinate 351,977,524, forward strand.
CATCTTAAAAAGTTGTTTGGTTTGGATCACCTTCCAAATCTGCATTTTATCAGCAAAATAATGAAATCAATACAACTAAACAAGAAGAAGCTACTATGATGATGATGATATAAGTTTAGCATGAGTAAGAATGAGTCTGTGTGTGGAGATCAATGCAGTAAGCTGCTGAGTTTTATTAAGCCATTTTGATGCAAGATAAATTAAATGCACCTCTTGTTTTGATGAATTTAAATCCATTTTGCTATACTTATCGTGATACATACTTAATCCAAGGATGAATTTTTAGACCAATTCACACCTATTGGTTAAAATGTATCAAATAAAATTCAGCTGAAAATAAACTAAATAATAAGATTAGTCTTAGGCATAGACTCATTGTTTATTCTATCCATAAGTTACTTTTCCGATGGGACTACTTTTATGTGAAAACTTGCTTTGTTGGTAGCTAAACAATGTCAATGGAATCGTTGATGCCACGTATGCTTGGCTTTAAGAAGGATTGAGGTATCGTTGTATTACAAAATGGGGCGTTCCTTGAGAGATTTGATCTATAACCAAACCCCACTTACCATATGTCTGTCAAAACTATGAAAAATTGCAGAACTAATCCCTCTCATTGCAAATTAAGCCTTAGCGGCTATTATGTGCCCAGCTAGTTCTTACAAGCTACAAGATAGGGATATAAAACTCATTATGAGAACCCAGTCACAAAACCAAGCAGGTAGCTACCCAATTTGGTTTGCAAACTTAACGTCGTCTAATATAAGTCAGATGATCAATTCCCTAGAAAGAAGCCTACTCGATTGTAACCAAATAACTAGTAAATGAAAGTAGAGGAATACATAATTTTCAACTAGTTAAATGAACAAAGTGATGACTCATATGGGCTATGATAATGTATGAGTTATGAAACTCGTAGAATGATCGTGAGTAAGCAAGAGGCATGAAACAAGTGTCCACAAAGACAAGTTTGTATTACCAAAACTCCCGATACCTAAAGATGTCAAGTTACGCAGATCCTAATGGTAGGATATGATTTCAAGAACACAAGTCAGTCGACCATCGTTACAAGGCTATAATTATCTATATGTTGTAGACCAAGTGTGAGTCACTCAGGCGAGGCGCATAGTTAGATTTTACTAGTGTAAACATAAATAACAAAGTGCAGTGTAAAGAGTTGACGACTAACCAAAGGCGGAGTTGTTTAGTAAATGTTTTGGTTTAGATGATGTCCAAATCTGCAACAAAAAAAATGAAATCAGTACAACAAACAACTAAACAAGATATAATAAGTTTGATTGAGGAGGCATTTTATCAAACAATTGGAGGGAGGGCAAAACATTTTATCACAACAAATATTTCAATCACTTCATAAAATGACTATAGGAGAGACTTGTCATTCACGCTTTAACAAATTTCATTAAATAAATAAATGTGGAACACAAAAAATAATGTATATATTTTTGGCCCCATCAAAAAAAGTTGAGATGGTGAAATATAAAAAGTTCAGTGTAAAAAGTTGTAACACAATAAATGATGTGTTGTGAAGAAATGAATGGGTTATAAAGGGACTAATTGGGCCTCTTTTGTTACTTAGCCCATTAGGCCCTTCTTCTTCTTCTTGTTAGTTTAGGCTATTTTAATCAAGGTCTTGTTGTGGTTTTCGATGGCCTTTTACCATACAGAAAAGTATATACAACTCTTACTATTGAAAACAGAAATCACAAGAACAAATTATAAAAAATAGAGCTCTTGTTATTCCTCATAATTTGCTAATAAATCACTTAATAACAAAAGTATGAAATGTCACCGCAGTTTGGATTAAAAAAGCCTAGTCCTAAAGTATACATACATAAAATACGTGATCGATCGAGTATGGGTTGTCTAACTAGCTAGCTTGTATACAGTTTCACTAGACTTTATGCCATTCATTGCTTGTACGATTAGTAATATATTGTCTTAAACCTATATATGTGTTCCATTAATGTAAGAGTTGCTTTCTTTTTTATCAACAACTCTACATACTTATGTGGAACAAGAAACTTTTATCTTTCTAACTCGACACACAATCGCTTTAGATTTGTATACATTGACCCATTTGAACTTTATGACCACATAGCTTGAAAACATCAACATTTATAGATTAAGCTTGAATCAATAACCGATAAAATTTTATACTACGTACTCATTACTTACCCACGCTATGATAAACCGAAATGAAGGAACCTTCTTGTAAATTTATCTGATAGATCTGCAAGGTGCTAACTGTTGAATCGTAGAAGGTGAACATCCCATCAAGCACGTCATGTTGCAAATTTATCTCTACAACGTGATCTGCTAATTCCTGCAAATCAAGAATAAGACTGTAAGAGACTGTCTGAATAAAGAAAACAAAAAGTAATTGAACTCCATAGTCGATACCTTCTTTAATGCTGTGATGAATGCACTGTCCTTTGAGAGAAAAGGTGCTACTCGAGGTGTTCTGGACATAAGGTCAAGCCAAGATCGTATGTAAAAAGGATTGACTGCCAAACTACTGTTGTCGGCAAATATATTGGTATTCTTTCCTTGTTGACCATAAATATGCCTCTGCGCAACACAATTTAGATGATCAAGTCCACATTACATGCGAAAGAATGAAAGTTATATGCATGTGTACACAATAATAGATTGATTTTGAATAGAATCCAGGTTCCAAAAAATAAAGAATATCAGTCTTACCGCTAGACTCTAAGCAACCACTTTTACACTCTTTAACAACTGCGGCTTCGTTGACAAACTCTCTGATGCAAAGGCAAAAAGTAACACAAAAAGCAAAATGATTTCCCTAATCATCATGTGATTTATCTAGATGTAAAAATATGAGAACTCACCTGTTATCAAAAAGACCTCCAGTAGTTTACGGTAAATCCGGTGGAGCTGAAAGTCCAGAAAGTGTTGCTGCAGTAACTCTTAAACTCGAAAACTGTTCATGCTCCCAAGCTACCTGCATGTTTTAGCATAAAGCAACTGACTTTCTAAACTCTGATAAGTCAATGTAATATTTCTACGTTTACAACATTCGTGGTGACAATTTGGTGTTGTCTTAATCATATTACAAGATGAAGAAATGAATCATAAGTTTACTTACTCGGGAATTGGAGACACTTATTTTCTTGTGTTTTAGCCCAACTGTAACCCCTAATTCCTTTGCTACAGTAGATAACCCCTGCACACAAGAACGATAAGACAGGAATATAGAGGTGGCTTTCAATGAGATGATTTGGGTTGTTTTATCTAGCAGAGGTCAAGTCAACGTTAGCTTTTGAGGAACAGGTCAACCGGGTTAAAAGTAGCCCAAAATTTATGTTAGTTGCATACAACCTCCTAACGCATTAATGGTTCAAAAATTAAGAATTATTGCAGAAATGACGTTGTTTCTGCAATCCTGATTAACAGATAATTAACTTAAATTATAAATGGGAGCCTGGACAAAAAGTGTTTGTTGGTGAACCCAACCCGTCCTAGACCATTTTGAATCATAGTAAAACCTAAACGAATTACGCCCAATCTGCCCATTCTGGTTACCTCTAGTGTCGCTTATCATGTTTCAATCACTTACCTCAAATATTTTCTTTACATACGCATTCTCTGGAGGTTGGGAAACATGAAGCCATAACTCGTTTTCCCCTGAGCCAAGACTATTCAAGCAGATAGAATAATCAATACTTTCTATAGCAACGCTGATCAAAATTTCTAAGCCACTGCAGAAAAAATAAAGCATACTGAGTGACCAACTTCAGAAAGAAAAGAGTTAAGAGTGGATATGAAGTCTAAAGAGGAACACACCTTCTGAGTTCCATTGTAGTTATAAGGCCCTCCAGATGTCAACCCAAAGAGAATATTGTACCTTCCAATAGATAATGCCACAACACCACTGCCATTGCTATCACTTCCAATAGATAATGCCTATAAGAGAGAATGAAAGACGAAATTCAGTACAAGTCCATCGTTTAGGAAGTAACTCAAAGGGTAAGATGGTTAAACTACCGGAGATGCACCAAATATATCATATGATGCAACAATGGCGATAGTTTGAAGCTGGTTTGAATTGCCATCAGCTTTAGATCCAGGCAACCATCCCCTGTGAAAAGTTAAATCGATATCAGAAATCACCCAGCAAACACTTTCTTGTCCATTTTCTAAGATACAAGCAACGCGTTATATACGATTACTAGACACTTTGAGCTACTTTCAGCTTGTTTGACCAACTTCCTTTTGGCCAAAGTAACTTGTTCAGCTTATGTGACCCATTTGAAACAAAGCACAACCCAAATCAAATCCATTTATAAGCAAAGGGTCGAAATCTTCACCTCTACGATCTGTACGTCTATTATCCAGATATGGAAATTTTGTATTCAAAAGCGGGTTGTTTTATGATCTGCATTAATCAAAAGTATATGTATTTCAGCTATTTGTCCCTCAATATATATAAATATATAAAATTGAATATCTCCATCATTGAATGATTAGAATACTTGTATGCTTATGTTGCTTTAGAATTAACTTATTATTACTTCGTTGTCAAGCTGAGTTGCAACTGATCATTTAGAGTTATTTCCGTGCTTCCTATGCCATATAATGGTCATTTGGCTATAGTTAGATTTCGGCCCCTCTTGAAAAAAACTCAAGTTCCACCATTGTTTATCATGTTTCTTCTTCAAGCGCTTATGGCACAATCTTCATTCGAAAGGTAGATTTCCCTTTGGTACGGTGATAGATAACATCTTCAAGGCATAATGCTACAAAAAAAAAGTAACTAAATTAGAGAAGACATAATTAATCTAGTATTGTAGAATTCTACCATAAACAAAACTAGTTAAATAACCTGTAAGAAAAAACAATGCATCCCTCTAAATATATTTCTTTGGATCCCTTGCCATTCTTGCAAGTTTCAATGCCGACCGTCAATGGCAAATGTTGTCCATCTTTTCTTCTTAAGGCCACTAACATCTCACATAATATCTAAATAGGAGCGGCTCAAGTGACCTTGTGGTGGTTCACAAACGATATATCGCAGACTAATAAAGTATATGCTCGTTTCACGCTATCCTCATTTATGCTCCCACTCAATTGTTTCATAACCTTTTTCATGGTGAGCTTCACGTTCCATTCTTCGAAAAGTCTTGCTTGAGTTTGAGAAGCTTTCCGAGCCATCTAATCTCCTCCTCAACATCTTCAATTCCCATTATTTTGGTGTAATCGTCGGCTGTGACTACATACTTGGCACCCTTAAGTTCGAGACTCTTATCTTTTGTGTCAAACATAGATGTTAACTTCTTGATCATATATCATTATCTTGAATATCGCGCTTCATCACCAAAAGTTTGTGAAAGGAACTATCTTCCGACATTGTTCGCCTCTCGGACCATAATCTACTTTGAAGAAATTAGGATCCGAGAGGCAAAAATGCTAAAAGGAAAGCCTCTTTCACAAACTTTTAGAGATGAAGTACGATATTCAAGATAATGAGACAAGAGTCTCGAACTTGAGGGTGAAAGTATGTAGTCACTACTAATGATTTCACGAAAATAATGGGGTGGAAAAAGATGGTGAGGAGGAGATTAAGATGGATGGGATAGCTCCAACTCCGCTCAAGCAAGTCTTTTCAAAGAAGGTAAAAGCTCACTAAAAAAGGTCGTGAAACAATTGAGTGAGAGCATAGATGTGGGTAACATGAAACGAGCTTACCCTTTATTAGCCTTGCGCTATATAATTTATGCACCGGCACAAGGTCACTTGATCCGCTCCTTTTTAGAAATTGTGCAAGATGTTAGTGGCCTTAAGAAAAAATAAGCAACGTTTGCCATTGAGAGTCTTGTAAAGGGCATGAAAAGAGGATCCAAAGAGATATATATAGGGGGATACAATATTTTCCTACATGTTATATATCAACTAGTTTTGTTTATGGTACAGTTCTACCATTATAGATTGTTTATGTCATCTCTAATTTGGTTATTTTATGAAGCTTTATGCTATGAACATGATGTATATCACCGTACCAAAGGAAAATATACCTTTCGAATCAAGATTGTGTCATAAGCACCCGAAGAAGACACATGATAAGGTTAGTGGATGTTAAAATGTGAACTTTACACAAACTCGATAAGCAAACGTTTAAGACATGTTTTACTATTAGGTAAGGTAAACGGTTTTGTTGTACAATTTAATCAAGAATAAGGCTCGAAAACCGATTAGGCAGACCATTCATTCACGATTTTAGTCAAGAAACAATTTAATCATAAAAAAAATGTCTGTCACAAAAAATGACTAACGTAATCTCTAGTCAATAAACCGACCTAAACTAACAACTAACATCACCATCAGCAACTTCACCAATTTAATCACAACATCAGAACCACCGATTTCTAAACAAACATATATAATAACTACTCGCTCATGGAAAAATCTACACTAATAGCAACAATAAATAATATTAAACTAAACATGTCAAGCAACAAATAGAAATATATGAATAAGAGAGTAAAGGATAAAACCCACTAATTGCTCGGAATGACAAAAGGCTAATAGCGATTTACACCAACTGTTTTAGAACTATATATGATATGTTTGACAAAAATAGATATTGTTTGTGATGATGTTGTTGCTAAAAAAAATTAAACTTGCATTTTTTTTTTAGTGGTGTTTAGCAAACTAACTAGCTGTACTTTTAGATTAAAAGTGTAAAATGAAAATATGTGAAAAATAATCTACATAATCTTTTAAAAGCCGGTTTTAGAAACTCATTTTTTAGAAACTTATTTTTTTAAAATGATCTACAAATCTTCTATCACCCAAATAAATTATTTTTTCACCAAAGCTTATTTTTCAACAAAATAATCTTTAAGCCTCAATAATCTTAAAGAATGTCTCGCGCCAAACATGACCCTAATATATAAAAACTAATTTTATAAATAAATCTAAAACCACCCAAGTTGAAATAAACAACAAAAAAAAAAAAAAAAAAAAAAAAAAAAAAAAAAAAAAAAGTGTACTTTTATCTAAATTAAGCTTGGGATATTTTAAGGTTTAAGATTTACAAATACTTTAGCAAATACACAATTATAAAATAAGGATATAAACTTTTAACAACTAGAAACTTTTTTAAAAATTAAAATAATTATAAAACCTTCAAAATAAATTCCGAAAATATATTAGAACTTAGTAAATAATAACTTTTACAAAATAACAACAGAATTTTTAAAACTTGACCTTAATAAAAGATAAATTTTTTGAAAACAAAAACAGAATTTTAAACTTTTCAAAAAAATAAATAAATAAAAATAAAAAATAAAAAAAAGTTAAAAACAAAAACTGCTTTTAAATCTAAATTAAATACTAACGAAGATCTAATAATTCAATAAAACTACCTAGCCACAAAAAACTACTTATGAGATGACAGAAATTCGAAAAATAAATTTTCTAAAAGTTAAGCTATTTTTTAAACTAATACGAAAAACTGCAAAAAAACGTTTTAAAAAATTTTAAAATACTAAAACGCAAAAAATAAACCTTGTAAAATTTATGACCGACAGAAAAAAAAATTAGAGATTTCTAAAAACAAAATACGAATTTTTATTTTTTAATATTTTTAAACTAATGAAAACTAGATATAACTACAACTTTTTATCAAAATTAAATATGAAAGATAAGTGTGTAAAAACACATACAAAAGTGACGGTTAGAAAGAAAGATACTGGTACCCTAACTCTTGATACTCATCCATTTTATAGTCCATGAAACCCTAGAAAAGGACACTTGTCCAAATCCACCAAAATAAAATTTTGATTAACTACTTGTAGTTTATCATGTATTTCACTTTCAGCCCAATTTTTTTAAAAACTTTTGGGTTTGGACCAAGACTGAAACATCTCTTTTGCGTTTGGTCCAAATTTACGTTAGATGCTCCTTGTGGTCTGTCACGTTAACGGAAATAGTCTCTAAACTTTCTTTTTAACGGATCTTCTCCCTATGGTTGCGACCCATATCTGGTTTGGTCTTTTGACCAATAATTACGTTAATTTGATCGTCAAACTTACAAAAATGGATAAGATCCATGTGGTTTGTGGGGTATCACGAATATAGTCCCTAATTTTTTTATTACATTTTCGTTGGTTTTCATACATTTTTATCCGTTTTCGTCTGTTTTTTTACATTTTCAATTGTTTATATTTTTGTCATTTATTGCATTTTTTTATTATTCTTTCATTTCTCATTTCATTATAACACAAATCTATTCATTATGTGGGTAAATTATTAGGGGCAATTTCATATCTCCTCTCCTTTTTGTTGAAAATTTCATATATACCCAAACATGCATAAAAAACATTGTACATTATGCATTCAATACTTGCACTTTGGGTATATATAAAATTTATCTTGAAAGTAGGGTGATATATGAAATTAATCCAAATTATTAATCCAGCTTCTTTACTCAGATTTCTTCATTATCTTTGACAAGATAACACATCATTTATCAAACACAATTTATATAGTATATATGGCACAAGGGTCCTTCAATCTATTGTATTTTATTCATTATATATCTTGGTTGGGCTGTTATTTAGCCTCATTGTGAGGTTCGATGGATCTAATGAGCCTAGCTATGAGTGGTGTTTTGTGGCCCAATATTCACAGACTAATTAAAAAAATCCATCTTGATAGGTGTCACTTAGGCTATGCACAGAGGCGACCTAGTTCGTCGCCGCCACATCAGCTTTCTCTCTCCGACGACCTGACGACGACCTAGTTGCCACAGTGGTGACCTGAGATTTTTTTTTTTTTTAATTCAAATATTTTTAAACACAAAATTAAAATTCATTAATAAAAATACTTAACATTACAACAATAATTAAAAACTTAAAGTAATAAAACGTAGACGTTACAATACTTATTAAAAACAGAAAACATCACAAAAAATCTTCATCGTCAGTTCGGTCTTCGTCACTTTCGTCTTCGGCTTCAATCTCTTGATTGTCTGCATTTCCACGGTTTCTCCAAATGTGTTCGACCAAATCAGATTTTATGTTTAGATGAGTTGATCGATCCGTTAACTCGGAGTAACTACTAAGGATTACGTGATCTTAGGATCATGATCACGGTGGCCCTCTTGTGGAAACCATGTAGGACAAATCGGCATTCTTGTGTTTGATGATCATATTATGTAATATGATGCATGTATACACAATATCTTCAAGATCACGTTTCGCAGCCCTCGGCCGGAACTTTAAGCATTTTCCATAACCTTCAACACACGGCTTCGTTCCACATCTTTCCTTCTTTGCCCCGTGCTTCTCTATGCAGCATTCTTTTTCATCACGGTAGGAGGATTTGAAATGGACTTAATAAGAACGGACCATTCGGGATATATCCGTCGGTGAATAATATCCCTTTTTTTAAGTAAGTAACATCGTTAGCCTCGAATTCAAGTTCATTTGCTCTCCCGGTTTGATATCATTAGCAGGGAGCGATATAAAAGCGTTATATCGTTATTCATCCAGACACCAAAGCGCATGCCAATCCATAAATCTTGGGGGCGATTTCCAATAAAATGAATGGATGTGGCGTGATCACCAGCATGTTGACCTCTCAACTATTTGGGCGGTTCTCCCAAGGCGCTTTGTACAATCAATGCTTCCCATCATCCCAAGAAACCCATGCTTATGCTCGTGATGAGCATATAATCTTTCAAGGTCGAATCGTGGGCTTTCAAATACTCGGCACCATACAACTCCATGATAACAGTGCAAAAGTTCTGCGGAGACAATCGCGTCTTTGTTGTTGCAGCCCTACTGCGGATACTACGTCAAGAGAATCAGGAAGCTGGCGTATCCCAATTGGCGAATTGCCGCGTACCCTTGACCAATGGAGAAATACCAAGTAAACCTCTACAATCGGGGAGTTTGTTGAAAATAAGGAGAATGATTGGTTACCTCTTGCGCACAATTTGGTGAATAGGTCTCGGGGCATCCGGAACCGTGACGAAATGTTTTTAGTTATACAAGCGGTTCTTGAAGTGGCGGAAACTAAACAATTATGAGCACCTACATGATCTCTATCCGTGTGGTTTCGTTAGAGCCTTTGGCGGGCGCTTGGTAAGTGTCCCAAAGCATCTTTGCGTATACTCCATGAACTCAGTAAACTTCGCTCATAACTTCTTCCTCGGGAAGGCGAAGAATTAAAAATAACTTCGTATGACATAATTATCAAAATGTGTTTGAAAGTGTTTATGATAAGTTGTTTGAAATTGTGTGTTTAAAAATGTGTTTGAGTTTGGTATTTATAATGTTGTAAAAGTGGTAAAGTTTAAATTTTTTTTTTTTAATAGGAGCGTTGCTTTTTTGGATATACTTTGGACCAAAACTCGGTTGAAACCACAACCTTCTTCCTCCCTTTTCTTCCCCAATAGAACACAACTTTCCACGGCCGCAATGGCTCGACCGACCATAGCAAACATAGCAAGGCCGACCCTCGACCACCCTCTGCTAGCGTAGCCAGAAAGAGCAGGTGCTACGTGTCTCTCAAAAAAACATATACCGGTGATTCATCTGTCCATTAATCTATTTCACCTAAAAAATTTCGCCGCCCTAATAAATCACACATAGCGGCTTTCCAACCGCTGAATTTATACAAAAATGGGAGAGCGGTAGACACACTGCGCGAACATTATAAATCACGGTGAGGCAATTTTCTTTCAATTTGCTTATTAATTTGTTTATGCTTTTATAAACTTTTCGATTTTATTTTCGGTCCTTTTTTTTTTTTTAATTGGTATGTTGTTGTTTAGGATCCGAGTCTTAATTGGGTTCTAATTGGTTGTGATGAGGTTTTGGTGGCGTGGGAGGGAACATCGTGGAGGGTTAGAGTGAAGGTGGTGGCATAGGAGTAATTAAGTCACTTTGCTTTGGTGTATGTTGGTTGAAGGATTTTTTGTTGATGTTGTCTTTGGGTTTGCACTAATTGTTTGTCATTGTGATATTGACAGTTGGTTTTAAGGTTGGCTTCATTATAGCGATTAAATGGTTCAAATAATCGCGAGGTAGGTTTTTTTTTAACCAAATTTATGTGTATTTAGCTAATTAGCCTTTAATTTGATTATATATTACTGTTAAAATTTGTAGGTTTGTTTTAAAGCCAGCACACTTGGCGAGGTTCAAGCGAAATTGCGAGTTCGTTAAAGTTTTAGCGGTATCTGTATAATCTTTGCTGACATCGGTCACCAATTTGTTAATCATTTTACTTTATTATCATAATAGGCTCACACGGTTCACAAGGCTGGGGTTCACGACCACTTGAAGAACCATCAAATGTTCAGCTGCATGACAGCGTTAGTGACACCGTTTCTGTTTTTATGAATCAACATATGCTCTTTAAGATTGTTTAATTTGGTTATCAAGATTGTTAGTTAAAGAGGTGTCTGATATCAAGTGAACACTTATCACGTCTCTTATTTTACCTAGCACCTTATTGTAACTATTGAATGAAGTGATTATGAATGCTTCTTAAAAGTTATGTTTTTGTTCATGTCATTTGTTATTATGGTACTTTTTGCTTATAAGATACTATCACTTTGTTTCTCAGTTCCACATGTGCTTTTTACATGGTTACTTGAATCTTTACATATTGAATAGTAGGAACAACAGCTTACCGAAGAAATGCCCAAAACCAACCATCACAAAAAAAGTTATCGGAACACCTCGCCGCAGCGCGGCGGGTTCCGAATACTTGTTTTATAGATGTGTCAACAAACAAATCTGCAACTTAAAAAAATAAATAAATAAAAAATAATAATTTTAACTTATTCAACCATAGTCTCAACACTTAAGCTACAAGTCTACAACTTTTATAACTCAAACCAAACATCTTAACATGACATGAAACACAAAACAAACAACACGTTGTTTAAAAAATTACCACACAACCAAACAATAGATTTTTATAAACATAAGCAAAAGTCTCGGGATCTACAACAAACAAACTAAATCCTTATAATCAAAATGAAACAAATGAACTTGTACTCAATATTTAAGAAAGTAAACTTAAACTAAAAACTATCCTTTAGGTAGATAATCATAAATTTTGGTAGTTCAAAAGTGAGACAAAATTGGTGACTTTTAATTTTTTTGTCATAAAGTTGGTAAACTTTTATTTTTATGTCATAAAATTGGTTGGTGACTTTAATTGTTATGTGATAAAGTTTTAAAATCTCACACTCATTACTTACCCACTGACCACTATTTTATGATAAACCGAAATGTAGAAACCTTGTAACATATGGACTACTTGACCATTCAAGTCTTTATGTACGACTACGAGCTTAAGCTTGATTATCATTCACGAACCTTTAAAAGAAAACGTTTAACATGATTATGTGTTTTAGAATATACTACACATATTTATAATCCATCCTCAATTTGTTTAAAACTACATGTATATATATTAAACACGTTTCGATTCGGGTAACCGCTGATTTTTAAAAATAAAAAACTGAAATCGAACCGCGATAAGATGGTTTATCCGATTGCTAATTTTTTCCGATTCGAGTTCTTAGTTATAGTTTTTTGATGTGGATTGAGCAGGTCGGCTCGGTTTGTCGGTTTCATAGATTTTTTTAAACACTAATATCCATAAAACTTAGCTTTATATGAATCAAATAGATATTTTGAATGACGAAAAAATATTGCACACTAAAATATTTATTATCACAATTGTATAATAAAAAACATTGTCATTAGTTAAAGAGTTAAAATACGTCACATGAACTTCTTGATATCGATAAATTTATTGTCAAAAAGAACATAATAAACTAAAATATATGATTCATCGGAAATTTTTATTTCAAGATACTCGCCCTTGTCTTTCGAATAACGTGCTAGTATTATATGGAGTAGTGGGTAGAAGTGGTGTATGAATGCAAGTTGATATTTGAAATGAAGTAGTTGGAGCATTTATAATTGTCATATTCTTTGTGTATGAATGCAAGTTAATATTTGAAATGAAGTAGCTGGAGTATTTATATTGGTCATATTTTTTGTGTATGAATGCAAGTTAATATTTGAAATGAAGTAGTTGGAGTATTTATATTGGTTATATTCTTTGTGTATGAATGCAAGTTAATATTTGAAATGAAGTAGCATCTTAGGGTTTCTAATCCAATTAAAACATTAGTTAACAAAACCTAATTAGGGCACAAAATAAAAAACGCCCCCCCTCAAATTAGGGTTTAGGTTAAGCAAACCCTAGATCTAAGCATACAAGTAATAACACATTCATGTTTATTTTAATTATGTGTTTCAGTAATTAATTACTTGTTATACAATTTCATTGATGCTTGTTGAGTTTATGATATATATAAAATACAATAAAAAGACATAAAGACATCAAGAGTACTGAAGACTTAAGATCATAACAAATAAATTAATTAAGCCTTAAAGTATGCGTAACGTTACCTCTTACTTAATGTCAAATCCCTCGAGTAAAGCAAAACAACCCTCAAGCAAAGCAAAACAAAGAAGTACTTATTGGTGTAAGAATAATGTCTTACAACCACGTTCTTGTAATAACGAATTAACCAAACGAATCAAGCGATTGCTAGATCTAACACAAGTCCTCGTTTAAGAAAAGCGAAACCAAACTCCCTTACTTGGGGTGCTCGGCCGAATAATGGACTAGAGAGAGGAGAGATCTAGGGTTAATTCAATGCACAAGTGTATGAAACCCTAGAACCTACCCTCCTTATATACTAGTAGGTAAACTTAGGGAACAAGTTAGGGGATTAGGCTTTGTAAAGCCCTGTGGCCGGCCATGAAGGAAAGCCCAAAGCCAAACCCATAACTTTTCCAAGTTTTCCATTTCTAGTCCTTCTCTTTTCCATTTAACGGTCGTTAGTCATTTTTCCGTTAAATACTTAACGATCGTTAACCGGACTTAATGTGTAATAATTAATCGTAAACATAAACATTAATTATTAACTTTAATTCTCATTCGCTAATGTGTGCAATCCCGTGGTCGCGAGTTCGAATCCGGACATTCACATGTTTGTAAATATATACATTTCCAACAACTTCCCACTTGGATATGTTTACAAAGCGTGAAATGACATTGGTTAGCGTCTAGCAACAGCATGCCCCGTACAACTCATGTATGGTTTTCTGGAGAAAAAACCAAGTTTGATGATTCATCATCATATTCATCCTTTAGTTTCTAATACCATGTTAATAAGAATATGGATCTCACTCATTTCTTAATTTAACTATTACGTTTCTCGCTTTATATGATTGAGTAAGATTACCAATTCTTACGAGCAGAAGACCTTGGGTATGGCCATACAAACATCTTAACAATACTACGAGGGCCCGATAGTATTATACTTCAAAATAAATTTGAAGGAAACAAATCCCATTTTGACTACAAGCGAGATTCATAAATTTCAACACTTACGAAAACAACCCTTATAACTACGATTCGTGTAGCGTTAGATTGCTTCACAAAAAAAATGCACTACATCCATGACATATCTCTTGTATCTCAAAGTCGGAGGATAAATATTCATGATATACTTAATGACAAAGATCCATAAAGTATTATCATGCGGTGGGATAAGTCCTATACTCAATTCATTGAATATCATCCGAAATTAGTCATGCTACGCATCAATATACTTTCAAGTATATTCTAACTAATACTCAGATTTGTCTTAATTCAATATCATTCCCATGTTATTGATTGACAACGGACTATTTAGAATAACTTAAGTTATTCATGGATTTAAACATGCAAATATAGGACACAATATTATAAATGAAATTAAACGTATACCGTACTTTAATTCATTATAAATAATAATTGTTTAACATCCTTTATCCAAATACTAAATAGATCAATGCATGATAATTCTTAGTTAATGAATTTTTCCTCAAGTCATGATAATCATGCTTGTTGACAAGGCATAATTTCAATTAACTTTGATCTATAGGAATTTTGAGAATACTTATTTCAATAATTCAATAAGTGAATTTCTTGTATATGTTTACACATATCTTGATATTGTCATATCATTCCATAAGGTGCGTGATAACCTGAACCACCCTTTTATGACAATCATCTTTCAAAACTTTAAAGTTTTAAAGTATTCTTTATTCTTTAATGTATAATGCAACTATGCTCTTAGTTGAGCATAACTAGTCAACATGGTCATCATCAAGAATACAATGACTAGAATTGAGTGTCATCTCAATTATACTAGCATCATTGTATACAACAATATGCTCTTTAAACATCCGTAAACTGTGAACAGTTATAGTGTAATGTTGGTGCCTACCAAAACTCAAGTTTGTTGGCAATGACAATTATGAAACAATTGCCATATTTTCATCCATAGAATCTTGGAGCATCTCCGGGTGTGGAATGTGATTCTTAATCCAAACATATTCCTTTTAAAATATTTATTACACTAACAACTTTCAATGTTGTCAAATCATCTTGTCATCAAGCATGACACAACAATCTTACAACATGATGTTCATGATGAATCTTCAAGTTAGACTTTAAGATCTCATTATATATCCATCATGTTCTATTAGACTCATTGATTTACCACATATGTTTATAGTAATAAACATATATTCCAAGGTTGTATGTCTTATTTCCAAATCTTACAAACAAAGTTTCATTCCCAATTAAAACTTAATTTAGGTGGAATGTAGTTGCCCATACAACATATAAGATTTAAGAAAATAAAAATAATACTCCCACTAGCTTTCGGGAATACTTATGAGCTATCTTATTTTTATTTATTAAATCAAACATTGATTTAATATTAAACATAAGAATCATCTCATAGATGCATGCATATATCCATTCATGGATTCTTGCAGTTTGTACATATTCAAAGATTATTTGAATTCATAAAACTACTTTGTATTACTTATCGTCCTCGCAAAAGTAATTCCACAACAAAGAGTTATGACATTTATTGTCAAAATTTCATATCAATGAAACTAAGTATGACAATTATAATCTTTATACATCTATTTAATGTATCTAGTAAAGAATATTCAATCATAGTTAATTGCTTAAATATGATTAATATTATTATCACTAGACATGCATTAAATATGTGTACAATATTGTCCATATGATTTCTACATGAAGATTTAAACCACTAGGGTTTTCATCCTTTGAAGAAACTCATATTCATTATTAAGATAAACCAAGTATCTAAAGTTGATTATCTTTATGGACAACATCTCTACATTCATAGTATGATTGATTTTCCACAATTCAACATTTGGTAAATTTATCATTATGATTAACAGGCTTACCATGATCCTGTAACTCATATTCCTCAGCATATAAAATATCTGAGATATCCTTACGGATCTATGAATGACAATTCCATCATATTGAGGTCTATCATATACATGTTTAGCCTCATCATGATATTTGCTAGTGCATTTTAGAAGATTGTGTATTTTGTAATTCAATCTTTCAAGATCTAAACAAAACTCCCACTTGCCTTTAATAATTTAAAGATTGCCTTTAAATAGTTTAGCAAGTAGAGCAACAATACATTGTTCTCTTTTGGGATATTACAAAAACATTGGCAGTTCACGACATTTTTTTGTTACAACTCACTCTATAAGTAGTTTAACAAATTAAGAACTTCATTTATAAGACTTAATGTGATTCATCACATTCCATAAACAAATGGTGTCTTATTAATCTTCTAGGTTGGAGTCATATTGAGTATATTCAATCTATACTCAATCTACTAACCTTGATAACTTTTGGAAGAAACTATAGTTATCTTGAATCAAACAATACCAATAAATTTTGATTTTAACTGAACATACCATAAAACTATGGTATTTCCTTAGAATTAATATTGTAAGATTAATCTAACAATATTTAAGATAACCATCTACCTTTTGGTTTATCCTATTTACCAACAAAGTAAAACTTAATGGTACAATAGAATTACCAAATCAATTGCATGCATTATAAATATTCTTGACCAAGTCAAAAGACATACCAGTTATAATCCCACTATACGTTATAAGTCATTGATCAACTCATTGACTTCATGCAAATGTCTTAAAACATAGCAAGTTAACGTCTTACTTTATATTGTAAGTCTTTAAAAGACTTTATGTTTGTGACTTTACAAAATCATAAACATTTATAATTAAAGTAATTATGAACACCACCTCGGGTTTCAATTAATATTTCAAGTTAATAATTACTACATATATTTAAGTCATTCAACGAATACTCAAATTCAAAGTAGTATTAGATTACTTCATTTAATTATGTCATTCCATGAAATGTTCCATGTAAGAAACCTGAGAATCATCCATGCTCTCTACGACGCATGGATATTTTACCTTGGGCTACAATCTAGTTCCGTTCTCCACGTAACATAAATTTTAACTACAAGTGTTTCTTAAATATTGAATGACATAAATATTTAAAATAAAGTAGTCTTTGTTATCATCTTGACACATGTTCTTAATAGGGCAATCATACATATTTAAATGTATACTTCCTATTAGAACGTTATTCTCTTACTTTACAGTCAAGAGAATCCTTTTAAATCATATTAATATGTGTTGTACCTTGCACACAATAAGATTTCTCCCACTTGTGCATGGAACAACATCATGTAGCAGATAAACAACACGATACACGTTCGTTTATTTGATTAATATGATTTGTGTCATAGGTATAACTAGTAGATATAGGACTATATTGATTTGTAAGGAAACGCACATGACAATCCTTAAAAAACATAAGTGCCTACAATTGAAAAGTAATTATCTTTGAAGATAATCTGAGTTACTACACAGGAAATAAGGCTTGTAGCTCCCATGATTAGAAATCATTATAACAACTTCTTATTCAGTAATGCAACACAAATGCTCCCACTGAATCTGACAACATTGTAAGTGTTGCATAACCAGTGAAAACAACTTGCTTGCTTTTTACTTTCCTACACCTTTAAAGAACCATACGTAATCATTACTAAGGTACTAAAAGGTGTATTATACTCTTTGAATGATGGGTTATCCATCAATGTTATTAACTTGAAAAATTGGGTATGCAATTTCTTCCTTAACAGGTCTACCATCCTCATACTGGTATGTAGCACCTTTAAAGGTTAAAGTAAACCAACTAGATAAATTAATGCTAGTTTTCCTTTTACCAATTTTCGCGGTAATTAGTCTAGCTTCTAATTTAGTAACTCATATACATGTTTTCCAGTTAACCAACATTCATGTTTGTTACAAAAGGATTCATTCACCTAATGAAGGTAATGAAATCTTTATGGAAAATATGACGTGCAATTCCTTGCTATGAGTTACATTAGAATTTAGACAATTCAAACGTTCCTATTATACCTTTCTCATTCATGAAAAGGAATAGGATTGAGTCTAATGTTTCTCCCATGGAGACTTCGTTTGTCTTTTCAAAATTATTCTCGATCAAACATTTGTTTGAAAGCGAATGGTGCAATTTCTTGATCAAAGACTAAACTTTGTTTATGGTTAAATGTTGCAATTATACATTCAAAAGAATTACAAAATTCAATTTTAGTATTTTCGATAATTAACCTTTTTCAAGAAAATTAATGACCCATGGTTCATAAGCATATAACCATTTAATTTCCACTGAAAAACTAGGATCCAAATTGTCATAATCTCATCACATCAGTTGATCTGCTAGTAATGAACCTTATACAAAATGGTAGAGCTTTTGCTCAATTGCCAATTTCAATTGCAATTCCTAGATTTATGGGATTTACATATAGCCAATTTCAATTGCCATGTAAACATGTTTTATCCCATCTTATGCCTTGAGTTGCCAGTTCTCCCTACAAAACTCAATTAAGTTGTCCAACTTAAGAAACTGCAAAATCGTCCATGCCCGTTCTCACGACACGTGGACATTTTACCCTTTGATTAAGATCTAAGTCACGTTCTCACGCAAATAGAAAGTAATCTTAGGTGTTTGCATTTCGTTGGATGGCATATAACTTAAATTAAAGGGTAATAGTTTTGATGTTAAATCAAATATGTACAAAGATGTCATGCATTCATCTTTGTAGCATAGTTTTTATTAAAACATTTATCTCTTGTTTTAATGTATAAGCTTTTCATCATCAAACTTTAATTGAGGTATTGGGTTCACCAATCAAGGAATTAGTGTTAATTATCATCCATTATACCGTACTTTTGCATAAGTGTAAACACTTAGTGTTTCGGATAATTACCACCTAAGTGGCATGGAATCAATACTAATTCGCCCTTAAGATGAGCTTGCACATTTAATGACTTACTAAGTAGCTCCACTTGAACTTAGGCGAGGACCGTGCGTGCTAAAGCACAACCTTAGACATCCATTCGTGATGGTATGCGCACTTCTTTAAACCCCTTTTATTAGTTCATTCTCATGGGTGAGCCTTTCAGTCATTTGTACCAAAGTCATCAATCAATTAAACGATTATGATTACTATTCTAAAAAATACATGTTTCACCATTGTTTAGATCGGTTTATTTTTCTTGTAAAAATACCCTTGTTACAAAACACAAACAAGCAAGTATTTAAAAAAATAAACAAATAAACAATAAATGCATAACAAATAAAGTCATGCATATCAAATAGCCACATGCAAACGGTTTAGATAAATCCTATTAATTAACCAATTAATATATATTGAGGTCTTCCCCAATTTTAGATCTATCAAAATTAGTGTATATCACTTAACCACGAAAGAAATACAATAAAAGCAGATCCATGATAAAACATGCATGTAATTATCATGGACATAAAATTACACTTAACAATTAATGCAATTAAATCAAAGTTACGAATATACACATAAAGTTGCATGCATCTTAGGGTTTCTAATCCAATTAAAACATTAGTTTACAAAACCTAATTAGGGCACAAAATAAAAACGCCTCAAATTAGGGTTTAGGTTAAGCAAACCCTAGATCTAAGCATACAAGTAATAACACATTCATGTTTATTTTAATTATGTGTTTGATAATTAATTACTTGTTATACAAGGATCGTGATGCCACTGTTGAGTTTATGATATATAAAATACAATAAAACATAAAGACATCAAGAGTAACAACGGAAGACTTAAGATCATAACAAATAAATTAATTAAAGTATGCGTAACGCACTCTTACGAATGTCAAATCCCTCGAGCAAAGCAAAACAACCCTCGAGCAAAGCAAAACAAAAAAGTACTTATTGGTGTAAGAATAATGTCTTACAACCACGTTCTTGTACACACCTAACCAAACGAATCAAGCGATTGCTAGATCTAACACAAGTCCTCGTTTAAGAAAAAGGAAACCAAACTCCCTTACTTGGGGTGTTCGGCCAATAATGGACTAGAGAGGAGAGAGAGATCTAGGGTTAATTCAATGCAAAGTGTGATGAAACCCTGAACCCCCCTTATATACTAGTAGGTAAACTTAGGGAACAAGTTAGGGGATTAGGCTTTGTAAAGCCCTGTGGCCGGCCATGAAGGAAAGCCCAAAGCCAAACCCATAACTTTTCCAAGTTTTCCATTTCTAGTCCTTTCTTTCCATTTAACGGTCGTTAGTCATTTTTCCGTTAAATACTTAACGATCGTTAACCGACTTAATGTGCAATAATTAATCGTAAACATAAACATTAATTATTAACTTTAATTCTCATTAAGTGTGCAATCCCGTGGTCACGAGATCGAATCCGGACATTCACATGTTTGTAAATATATACATTTGACTTTTTCAGCCTATTTCACCAAATATAGCTTTTATCTTCCAGTTTTCCACTTTCCTAATTCCAGTTTTCCCTTTCCCTTATCATATGCAATTTGGCTTCATCATCATTAAGATGTTTGTAGAATAAGGTTATTGATACTATGTAAAAAGTAACCTTTTTATTACTAAAAATATAATGTGGACAATTATTTTGAGACATCTCAAAAGGGAAATATGAACAATAAATTTGAGACGGAGGTAGTAATAAGCTAGTGGCTCATATAAATATGAACCCCACATATATTTATAAGTCTCTTAGTCTAAATTGAAAAAGAAACACACCCTTGCCATTCATTGCTTGTATATACTAGCAGACATGTGCGTTGGTTATCTTGAAAATAAAATTTATCGATGAATTATGTATTTTTTTTTTTATATTTTTGATAATAAATTTAATACAGATACCAAGAATTTCATGTGATGTATTTCAACTTTTTAACTAATAATAATGGTTTTTATTATACAATTGTGGTGACCAACTAGGCTAACTCAGTTGGCCACCAAAATTCCTTAAGGGCTTGGGGGAAGTCACTCTCAACACTTAACTAGATGTTTTGACAAAAAACTAAGCATTTGGATAGTGGTGGTTGACTCATATTTGATTATAAAACGCAAGACTTGACCATGACATCATGACGCGCCTCATATCAGTTATAAATTTGCTTATATTTGATTTGTTTACATTTAAAAGGATACTCATATTTGATCACTAAGGGTCCGCTTGGTTCAAAGTGGGGAAAGGAAGGAAAAGGGAAAGGGAAAGGAATGCAAAGGAATGAGTGAGGTGGGTAATCAATACCTTACCCCCAATTTACTCTATAATGGTTCATTACCCACTACGGGGTAATCAAACCCTTACCCCTCCCCAACCAAGCATCAATTTATTTGATGGCTTTTGAATACTTTACCCATTCCCCACCCCCCTTAACCCCTAACCAAGCACGCCCTAAATGTATCCAGCTAGGTGAGCTACTTTGGTTGTTGATATGAACGTGCGATATAATGAAAAGAATGATGGACCTCCTTTATTACAAGACCTTCTCATGATTTTTCTCGATTTTTTATTTTATTTTTATAATTTTATTTATATTATAAAACTATAAAACATAAATTACAAAATATAAAGTTTAATAAGTCAAAAATATTAAATTGTGATAAAAAAAACTGTGTTATACTGTAAACATGAATGAATCATGGATAAAAAATTTAAAAAGTACATCAAAATATGGGCTTTCAATATTTATGGTTTTGTTAGGCTAGTGGGCTGTAAAAAGTCAGTCAAAAGAATATGGTGACTGACATTGACATCGGTCGATCTCTTTGTGGAGTATGGGTTAAATGTCGGTCGCCGGAAAAAAACACAATCGGTCTAAATTTCGACCGATACTTTCAAACACATAAATGCAAAAAAAAATATTACCATTTGATATTTAAGGAAAAAAACCTTGGAATCATCTGTGGCAACTTGATCGTGTCTGTCAGAGGGAGAGAGAAAGTTGATGCTTGGCTCAAGTTACGAAAGGGTGTGCGTACCAGGTGTAGTTAAAGAAAATGTGTAGTTCTTTAAGAGCTTTCAATATTTAACAGACATTTGAAAGTACAATAGTTTAGCCATATTACAACATCTTACAAAATTTCAAACCTTGTTTAGCCATATTGTTTGTCGTGTATGTGTGTTTGGACATCAAAGATGATTTGAGGTACTAAAATTTTATGCAAAAAGCTTGGTTTGAGGTACTAAAGTTTTAGAAATTGAATTAATTACGAATACAAGTATATCTTTTGAAACAAACTTGTTATACGGTGTTATAGATAATTGCTCGACATTGGAGTATGATGAGTGACACGTTGAGTCGTTTTCATGGCTAAATCACATGTATTTATAATTGTGGCCGTTGCGTCATTTGAGAAGTGGGCGATCCATAAACGGTTGCTTCTCCTGAATGGCATGTTACACTACGGGTAAAAGTTGTAGTACGGTGTGTGACGAAAACTTTTTAGATAAATGTTGGAAGATAGTCAATTTCACACATTCTTGGTGATGAAGCCCGATATTAAAGATAATGAGATGATCAAGAAGTTATAAGCATATATGTTTAACACGAAAGACAAGAGTCTCCTCGAACTTTAGGGTGCCAATTAAGTGGTAATTATGTTATTGAAAACCATCCCCTGAAAGTTATAATCAAGAACCCTAAGCGTTAGCGAAAGATAATGAGATGATCAAGAAGTTATAATCATCGGATTCGTAACAATGCAATTAAGTACTCCGTCCCCTGAAATAGTTGTGCAAAAGTAAAACCATGAAGAATCACATTTGAAACCTTGTACAAAATTTGGTTTATATGTACAAACAAACAAGAGATCAGATGTGTTCATTGTAGTTACTAACTTACTATAAACTTAAGTCAAAGTCACTTTGCAAAAGTTCATCCCCTTTTTAGGAGAAACAAAAACACAATTTTATAACTATGTCAAAAAAAAATCTTAACCAACCATAGTCACTCTCAACACTTAACTAGATGTTTTGACAGAAACTAAGCTTTTGGATAGCGGTGGTTGGCTCATATTTGATTATAAACGCAGACTTGACCATGCCATCATGACACACCTCACATCAGTTATAAATTTGCATATATTTGATTTGTTTACATTTAAAAGGATACTCATATTTGATCACTAAATGTATCCAGGTAAGTGAGCTACTTTGATTGTTGGTATGAACGCTCGATATAATGAGAAGAATGATGGACCCCCTTTATTACAAGACCCTCTCATGATTTTTTCGATTTTTTATATTATTTTTACAATTTTATTTATATTATAAAACTATAAAACAGAAATTACAAAATATAAAATATAAAGTATAATAAGTCAAAAATATTAAATTAACAGAAAATACGAAACATATCGGATAAAAAAAAACTGGTTTTGTTAGGTGTAGTTAAAAAAAATGTGTAGTTCTTTAAGAGCTTTCAATATTTAACAGATATTTGAAAGTAGAATAGCTTTTCACTTATTCTTATCTCACCTAACTTCTTCAGTGAACCTTTATGCATCTTCTGTCGAATATTATTTTTGAAGAGCTTGTTTTCTGGAAAAAGAATACACTTAATAAACTTTGGACAAACTTATTTCAACTTCAGTTCTATTTGTTTTTAGTATATTGTTCATTTAGAAATTCATTAGCATTTATAAAGAATATATTGAGGTATGTAATAAAGTTTAAGAAATGTTAGACTCGCATAACTTTTACAAAAAAAAAATTTACATAAATATGTGTCATTTGATTATGAAGAGTAAAAAGCAAAAATAAATATCCTAAAATACTTGATTAAAAAATAATTTTTTTGGTTTGACTCATTTTAGGAAAAAGACAAAAAAATCGCCCAAAGTACATTATAGGTTTTAACTTTAGTTTTTAATTAAGTCATTTTAATTTTAGTTTGACTATAAAAATCACTCAAAGTTTCAATAGTGTTTCACGGTTTGTGTAATTTTTATTGACTTGAACGAAACAATTATCAAACTTGAATATTATTTTGTGGTTTTGAATATGTTTAGTCATGCATTAACGGATTGTATACAAAGTTTGTTAGAATTAGTTAAATTCAAAGGGTGGTAGAATTAAAGTACAATATGTTAATGAATATATGTATATTTTAAGCACACTAATTTTAAAAAAGTTACACGAGAATAAAACAATTTCGAAACTTGGATGGTTTTTATAGTTGATATAAAATTTGAGTGACCAAATTAGAATACTCACGAAACTGGTTACTATTCCATTCTTAAAATATAAATCACTGTCTTCTAGCATGTACAGTCTGCAAGAGGCAAGCTAAGCTGATAACATGTAGAAAACGAAAATAACCATTCCTTACAGCAAAAACCTTGAACGCATAGGCATCCTTCAACCTTTATCACACATTTCCATAACACTAAATTCTCCTTTAACCCAACTCCCAAGAAACAGATATGATATGTAAAACACGAAACCAGAATGTAAGCATTCCGAATGCAGTAACTGAATTGCTTTTCTTTTGACACAATTTGCTTTTAACATATTCAAATGTCTAAAAAGGAGTCATAGTGATCAGATCCACTCATCCAACAATTTCCAATCATCCACCCATCTCAGAACCATGATTTCTGCAAGCGGTGATACACGTTGGGAGCGCCGACAATTCTTTTTAATCTTTACTTTTTCATCCCTTTCAAAATCCTCGCTCATAACTATCCTCAACTTCTTGAGCACCGGTGCCTTGGCCAAGATAAGCTTTACAAACTTCATGTCATGTCGCATGTTACCAAAATTTCTAATCTCCAATTCCTTCAAATGCTCCAACCAAATATCAGAACAATCTTTGAGTGCATCTGACCGTAACTCATTTCTCGTAAACTCACATTCATATTCACTAATCTACAAGTAGTATTGGTATTCTCGTGTCAGTGTAACTTGGTAGTACTAGAAACAAAACAATTAGTACTTGTGATAGATTAAGGATATTTACCTTTAGCTCAATTTTTTCCAAGTTTGGGGAGCTTCTCATCACAAGAATAAGGAACTGTAACCCAAATGTGTCGAGGAACCACATATCAGACAAACGGAAGCGTTTAAGGTGGACTAATGCAACTGGAAGCTCTGGTGGAACATGAGAATCCTAAAATTATAGTAAAATAAGAGATGATTAGAAACAATACAAGTTAATAATATATCAAATAGATATCATGTGGATAAATATTACCTCAACTATAGATTGACAAATAGACAAATCTTCAATCACAGGTAAGCACTTGAATAGCTCAACAATGTTGATATAACCCCTATTACGGCTCGGCTCTAACAGCTACACACAGCAGCTTACGATACTCAGATAAGTAATGAAAACCCCATTTATATCGATAATTATTGTGTAAAAAATAAGTTACCAATTCGAGTTTCTTGAGTAGTGGACAAATGGCTAAGAGATGTAAAAGCGGTTTTCCTGAGAAGCCACCATTCCGAAAGAATAAGCTTGTAAGGCTACCAAATCTGGCTAAAGTTGGAACAACGTCTAACATACAGTTTTCTATATGGAGGTCTGTCAGATTACGCAACAAGAAGATAGATCTCGGTAACTCAAAGTGGCTGGAATCACCGTCTTCCTTACTTGTAACTGCCAATGTGAATTTCTTAACATTGTTGTTGGTCCTCGCCAAATGAAGTATTATTTGTTCGATTTCAGTACATGTGTCATCATCCGGCTCCACCATTGAAAAGCTAAACTCAAGGATTGGACCTCGATGCATGCATAGAACTTGGTGTATAGCAAAGAATTGCTTACACCTCAACATCAACTCTTTTGTTTCACTTGACCAATCTCCAAACAATTGCTCTTCCAGCTCATCGTCATAAACCATATCCTCCAAATCAAACACAAGTTTAGGAATTTTGGTCCAATGGTACCTCCAATTCCTGGAAAGGATACTCGTCCTCACTGCATCTTTGATCGGCACAAGAGATAGGATATGTTCTATGATGGATGAAGGGATGTTGTTGAATGCATCCAAATCATCATTAGCTATACGTTTGGCTTCCATCATTGCTGCAAAAATATAGGTTTATTGTATAAATAAATGTAAGAAAAACAATGTTGCCTGATACAACATTTGGATGAATAAAATACTTGGAATATTGTGAGCTACTAATTGAACATTTCAAAGTGATAAATCATCAGCTTATAGTGTTTGAGACTTGAGTAATCAACTATTGCTGCTGATACGCGAAATCAAAAGAGTAACAAGTGTGTTTACGTTAGAAAGCCAGCAATAACTATGACACAAAAAATGAGATCATCTTCAACATAATCTCATAAAAATTAATCACGCAAAACGGACTTAATTGAAATCGAAACAGATACATTTCACTCAATTAAGCGCGATAATGACGCCATACAGTAACAGAAATCAGTAAACGTATAAAAATCAAGACGATAGTAGCGATAATGCACAATTCACAAAAGCTTTTTAGTACAAAAGTTAACAGCATCAGCAAATAGGTTTAAAGATAAAGATGACAAGTGAATTCTCATAAAGAGCTAAGTTAGACGACTAACCAGAGGAGGTTCCTGTTGTTGATCTTGTTCGGTAGTGGCGCGACATCTCAATAAATTGTTTGGTTTAGATCACCTTCCAAATCTGCATTTTATCAACAAAATAATAAAAATCAATACAACAACTAAACAAGATGAAGAAGCTATGATGATGATGATATAAGTTTAGCATGAGTAAGAATGAGTCTGCGCTGCGGGAGATCAATGTAGGCTGTTGAGTCTTATTAAGCCATTTTGATGCAAGATAAATTAAATGCACCTCTTGTTTTAATGAATTTAAATCCATTTTGCTAGACACTTATCGTGATACATACGTAATCCAAGGATGAGTTTTTAGACCAATTCACGCCTGTTGGTTAAAATGTATCAAATAAAATTCAGCTGAAAATAAACTACATAATAAGATTGGGTCTTAGGCATAGACTCATTGCTTATTCTATCCATAAGTTACTTTTCCGATGGGACTACTTTTATGTGAAAACTTTCTTTCATTCTCTTTTTCTGTTTCCCCTGTGTACCAAAATTTTGTTCAGGTCTGCACGTGATACAGAACACTTGTTTCTAGAACTTCCTTTGTTGGAAGCTAAACAATGTGAGTGGAATCATTGATGCCACGTATAGCTTGGCTTTAAGAAGGATTGAGGCATCGTTGTATTACAAAATGGAGCGTTCCTTGAGAGATTTGATCTGTAACAAACCCCACTCACCATATGTCTGTCAAAACTATGAAAATTTGAAGAACTAATCCCTCTCATGGTAAATTAAGACTCAGCGCCTATTATGTGCCCAGCTAGTTCTTACAAGCTACAAGATAGGGGTATAAAAGTCATTATGAGAACCCAGTCAGAAAGGCAAGCAGGCAGCTACCCAATTTGGTTTGCAAACTTAACGTAAGCCTAATATTAGTCAGATGATGAAAGAAGCCTCAAGTGTGTGTAACCAAATAAAATATGTCTAAAATATACGTACCAGAATGTGAGTAAGCAAGAGGCATGAAACAAGTGTAGACAAAGACAGGTCATAATTTTGTATTACAAAATCTTCTAGATAGCTAAACATGGCAGTTGAGCAAGTGTGAGGCGCATAGTTAGTTTTTACGCAGACGCAGCAGTAACAACAAAAGGCAGAAAGAATTGAAAGAGTAAAAAGTGGTTTGGTTTAGATGATGATGATGTTCCCAATCTGCAACAAAAAATAATAATAATGAAATCAGTACAGCAACAACTAAACAACAAGAAGCAGCATTTTATCAAACAGTTGGAGAGCAAGTTATAAGTGGTTTTTATAACAATAATAATTCAAAGATGGATCGAGCAGGTGAGTTAATAATAATTTTTCAAAAAACCTAACTTTAACCACAACAAACAAACAAATTACTGTATATAAAAATCACAATTCATAACTAGTAAATCTATCTTACTAATAATTCAAATACTTAAGTTGAATTTGACTGACTACCTTAAAGCAAGCTAAGTACTGTACTAGTTTAAAAACACATACAGTAGATAAAAGTGGTTGGGTTGTGTTTTGTGTTGACTTGTGTTGTTATTTATAATGAAATGTAAGGGTCCGTTTGGTTTGTAAGTGGGTTTAGGATTTGGATTTGGTTTTGATTAGGTGAGAGAAAAAATTATATTAAATTAAAAATATTGTTTTGAATTATAAGTGAGGAATTAAAATAAATTTTTGTTATACCATAAAAAAATATATGTGGGTGATATAAAGAAACATTTGTAGTGGGACCTACAAAAAATAAGTAAACCCATGTTTTTTATACAAGATTCGTAATAGTGTGCTGTCAATGGTATTAAAACCATATATATTTACTTTCAAAAAGTAAACAAACAAGTATATTAATGGTTAAAGTCATATCCTACCCTTAAAAACCACCAAGCAAACGGGCCCTAAATCTTTTATATTAATCTCTTAAAAACAAATTTCGTTCAAAAAATCTCTTAAAAACAAATGTTTAAGAAAATAATGGTAAACCGCAAATTTTGTCCCTAACTTTTGCATTTTTGAGTTATGTCTGGAGAAAACAAAAAATGGCGAGTTTTGTCTCTAACCTTTGATTTTTCATGAGTTTGCCCCTCGGAGGCGCATCGTTCATGCAAAATCGTCTTTTTGGCCAACTGCTACTTTCTTCCTGCTAATTAGTCCAAGATCGCGTGAGGGTATTTTCGTCAAAACATGTTTGACGCCGTTAACACTCTTCAGCTACACCCCTAGCACAAAATCCGAAGAGGACATTTTTTGCAAATTACATTTATACAAAACCAAATCACACTAACACATAGCAGCGGTGTTGGAGGCTGAGTGTAATCAAACAACATACATACATACTAGGTAATAATTTTTCCTTTTTTTGATTTCATTCAAACGTCATTTCTATTAATCTTAATCGTTAATGCAGTAAGAATGTACGGCAATCAATTTGTGTGCTGGCTGGATGAGTTGAGTCATGTTGTTCAGATCCTTGTTTTTATGAATTCGAGTATAATAAAGTGTTTAAAGAACTTGAAGATGCTAGATTATTGCTTTTAGGCTATAAAGAGGGTTTGAAATCTGTAGAGGCTAGATTAGAATTCTTTAAATCTAATGAAATTGTTTCGTGTTAGAAAATTAGAACATTATAAGTTGAGGTGTATCTAAGAAATCAAACCATTGATGAGCTTAAAACAAAAATTGACAAGATTCAAATAGAGAAAGATAGTATTGAGTTTAATGTTAACAGATATGAATATCAATCTAAAGAAGTTAACAAGATGCTAGACTGTCAGATTTATAATAAGATGAAAGGAATAGGTATCATGTCGTTGCACCTCATGTAATGGAAATTTTCTCCCTATGCCCGATTTGTCTTTTTACAGGTGAAGAAAAGGTTGTTGAAACACCTAGAGATAATGTATCTGTTAGAGTATAGTCTGAAGAGGATAAAAGGAAGTATGATGCCCCACTAATAGAGGACTGGGTGTCAGATGATGAGGATCAAGTTGTGGTCACACCTAGAGTTCAAAATAAAACTGCAGTCTCAACTGCTGCTAGGGAATATGTAGAAACATTATAGCTTTGTAATAAGAACACTTCTAGTCATAAAGAGAATCAAAGAAATTGGAACAATTTGATGTCTAATAGACTAGGGACTGATTTTGTTATGAATAATAAAGCTTGTTTTATTTGTGGTAGTTTTGATCACTTGCAATCTCATTGTAATCATAATATAAAAGAAAAAGTGATAAAACATGTATGGAACTATGCACAAAGGGTGAATCATACTAAATTTGCTAATAAAACTCACCCTCATGCTCAAAAGTCTCTAGTTCCAAGAGCGTCTTAATGAGATCGCTTAAAAACTGGCATTACTGTTAGATCTGCATTACTGCCACAAAACCTTCGTTAATGTTGCCCATTCAAAGTCATGTTTTTCAAAAGGGGCACATTCAACTGTTTATAGACTCATTCAAAAGAGAACAACATTAATAAATAACAGGGATAAACAAAAGGTAAATACTGCTTTCAGAAAACCTGTAACTACTGCTTGGCAAAAAGTAACTGTTGTTAAGCCAAAGTCAACTACTAATGTTGTTATGGGTAAAGAGGTTAAAGCTGTAAAGGCCTCAGCTTGTGGGGTTTGGAGACCAAAGATACCATTTTTAGACCATGTTTTAGACCATGTCTCCAAAGACAACAATGCATCTTATGTACTTAAGAGATTTGATTACATGGATGCACAAGGCAGATCCAAGTCTATAATAGCTTGGGTCCCCAAGAGAAACTAATTCTCTTACTTTATGTGCAGGGCAATCCACATGTGGACTTATTGGAAAGAGGTGTTGTTGACAGTGGATGCTCTAGGTATATAATGGAGACATGTCCTATCTTTCTAAATTTGTGCCTATTGATGGAGGATATGTTGCCTTTGGAAGCAACCCAAAGGGTGGTAAGATCACGAGGAAATGGAAAATTAAAACCGTACTCGGATTTCAAGGATGTGTATTTTGTCAAAGAACTCAAGTTTAATATTCTTAGTGTGTCACACATGTGTGACAAAAAATAGTGTTCTTTCATCGACACGAGCGTATAATATTATCTCCAAACTTTAAGCTGATTGATGAAAGTCATATCTTGCTTAGAGTTCCTAGAACAGATAATATATAAAGTGTTGACCTAAAGAACATGGTTCCTAAGGGTGGTTTGACTTGCCTATTTGCAAAGGCCACATCTGATGAGTCTAGACTTTAGCATAGAAGGCTTGGTCATTTGAATTTTAAAACTATGAACAAACTTGTGAAGGGACATCTTGTGAGAGGATTACCTTCCAAGCTTTTTGACTTTAATGAAACCTGTGTTGCTTGTCAGAACGGAAAGCAGCACAAAGCCTCTTGTAAGATCAAGACTGTGAGCTCTATCGTACTTACAGGTTTTTCATATGGACTTATTTGGACCAACTTTTGTTAAGAGCTTAATGAAGAAGATGTATTGCCTAGTTGTCACAGATGACTTCAGATTCACTTGGTTTTCATTTTATCATCTAAGGATGAAACTAATGGGATCCTTAAGGCATTCATAACCAAAATATAAAATATGTGACAATGGGACTGAGTTTAAGAATAAAGAGATGAACCAGTTCTGTAAAGTGAAAGGTATTATGAGCAGCTTTAGTGTAGCTAGGACCTCAACAAAATGGAGTGGTGAGGAGGAGGAATAGGACACTTATTGAGGTGCTAGGACTATGCTTGCTGATTCAAAATTACCAACTAATTTTTGTGAGAAGCGTTAACACTTCTTGTTATGTGCAGAATATAGTTTTAATAGTAAAGCCTCACAACAAGACCCCCCACCCTAATGAGTTATTTCATGGTAGAACCCCTACCCTAGATTTTATGAAACCATTTAGGTTTCCTGTCACTATCCTTAATACCATAGATCACCTAGGCAAGTTTGATGGGAAGGTCGATGAGGATTCTTTGTTTGGTACTCACTAAATAGCGAAGCTTTTAGGGTATTTAATAGTAGAACAAGGAGGGTTGATGAGAATCTACATATTAGTTTTAATGAAAATTCACCTAATGTTGTAGGAAGAGGTCCGATTGGTGCTTTTTGATATTGATGTGCTAACAAAACTATGAATTATGAGTCGGTTGTTGTAGGAACCGGTCTAACAAAAGTGCAGGTACAAAAGACAATGATGTTGCAGATCAACCTAGGGTGGAGAAAGAATCATGGTGCACTACATTTGCTGCCTATTTGACCTGATGACACATCTCTCCCATTTCAAAGTCTTCACATGATGATGTTGAGAAACCTTCCGATGATGATGATGTGGTTACTAAAGATCCAGGGAACAAGAATACAGTTGTTGGAGAAGTTCCTAGTACATATATCGGAAAGGAAGATCCTAAGAAGGAATATTTTGTGTAAGTTGATAACACTAGCGCTAAGTATCGAACTTGTGTTAAGTCCGGTGTTAATGCTGCTGGAGCCACTCTCAATGACTATGAATCTGATGACTCCATGCCTCCATTGGTAGGTATGTATGCTGACACTGATGAAGATATATTTGGTGAATTTGGTAAAGAGGCTGACATGACCAACTTAGCAGATGACATTCTGTCATCCTATTGCTACTACCAAAATTCACAAAGATCTTCCAAAGAGCAAATAATTGGAGAGTTGTGTATGTTGTTCAAACCAGAACTAAGTATAAGGGTTTGAAGGACGTAACATATAAAAGTTTCTTTGCTAGATCCCTTCATCAAAGGAACAATCATAAAGATCTCCAAAATTGACAATTTGCCTGTTTCTTATCACAAATAGAGCCCAAGAAAGTACATCAAGCATTGGCAGAATCAAGTTGGGTTGAAGCCGTGCAGGAAGAGTTGTTGTAATTTAAATTGCAACAGTGCGGACTTTAGGGGACGTTTTGGTGCGATGGAATGGAAAGCTGAGAAACGGAATGGAGAAGCATTCTCATGTTTGTTTGTGTTGAGAATGGAATCGATGAATCAATATTTGATTCTCTTTCCATTCTCCGCATTCTCTTAAAATAGTGAAGAAATGAGAGAATTGGTGAACAAAAGGGAAGACATTCTATGGTTGATTCTTTCGTATAATAAAAAGAATTGATTTCAATCATCGTCTTCAAATGTTTTGTTTCATTTATTTATTTATTTATTTTTGAAATACAAAAATTAATAGGTTGATATCAAATCTTCATATCAACGTTTGTATTTTACCATTTTCTTATAAAACCAGTTATTCAAATGCTAATATCAATTATGTTTGGGTTTCTTCAAAATTCACCAGAACTATTATAAATAAATATTATTAGAATTAATTTTCAATTGTGCACATTATTACGAGAGTAAATTACATAATTGGTCCTTGTGCTTTGTCGGATCTTGCAGAGAATGTCCCTGAACTTTTTTTTTGACGGGTCATGTCCTCGTGGTATGCAAAAGTTACGGGTTTGGTCCTTTGACGGTCATGTTGTTAGTTGACCGTTAACTCCGTTAACTTGGCAAACCGAGGATCGATTTATGTACCAAAAAAAAACATTTAAAAAATATATACAAAAATCGTATTCGTCCGCTTTTTGTCCGGTTTACCGTTTTGGTCCGTTTTTACTTTTACTGCTTTTTACGCTTTTTGTCCGTTTTTACGCTCGTCCGCTATCTATCCGTTTTAATGTTTTCGTCCATTTTTACGTTACTTGGTTTTACGCTTTGCACGTTTGTACCGCCGTTTTAATATGTTCGTCCCCGCTTTTATCCGTAAAAGGCGAGAACAAAAGACAAAACGTAAAACGGAGCAAAACGTATATAAACGCTTTTTGTCCATTTTATGCTTCGTTTACGTTGGCCCCGTTTTTTACGCTTTTGTCTTTTGTTCTCGTCCCTTACGGATAAAAGGACGAACATATTAAAACAAGAAAACAAGTACAAACGCATAAAAACGTAAAACCGAGTAACGTAAAAAATGGATCTAAAACATTAAAACGGATAGATAGCGGACGGAACGAAAACGGACAAAAACGAAAACAGCTTAAAACGTAAAAATCCGACCAAAACGGGTAAAACCGACAAAACCATCAATACTGATTTTGTATATATTTTTTAAATGTTTTTTCAGCACATAAATCGCCCCTGGTGGTGCCAAGGTTAGCGGAGTTAACGGTCAACTAACAACATGACCCGTCAAAGGACCAAACCCGTAACTTTTGCATACCACGAGGACATGACCCGTCAAAAAAAAAGTTCAGGGACATTCTCTGCAAGATCCGACAAAGCACAAGGACCAATTATGTAATTTACTCTTATTACGAATTGCACCCAACAAAAGATCCTCTAATATTGTTTTTGCGATAGAAGTTTAGCATATACTCGGTGTATTTAAGGTAGCAATTTAAATAATCGTATTATTTTAATGATGATTTAAGTAATCAAATGTTTAAAACGAAAATTTAAATGATAAAATTCATTTTTATTCATGTATTATATACAATAACCAAACAAGAGAATGCTCTATATCACACGCATTTTTTATTTGTACCAAACAGTAGAATCGTTATTCTTTCTCAAACATGATTCACTTTCTCTACAATTCCATTCTCTATTACGATTCCATTCTATGGCATTCTCTCATACCAAACGTGCCCTTAGTGTATTTACCCAATGGAAAAACTTCTATTGGTACAAAGTGGGTGTTCATAAACAAGAAAGATGAAGAGGAATTGTAGTCAACAAGGAAAGATTAGTTTCTCAAGGATATACACAAGCGAAGGTCTTAATTATGATGAACTGTTAACTCTCGGTTGCAAGGATTGAAGCTATTAGATTGTTCTTAGCATATGCTTCTTTCAAGGACTTTCTAGTATATTAGATGGATGTTAAAAGTGCCTTCTTGTATGGGAAGATAGAGGAGGAAGTTTATGCTTGTCACCTCCCCGGTTTTGAAGATCTTGATTTCCCGCACGAGTTTACAAGGTAGAAAAGGCAATGTATGGTCTACACCAAGCTCCAAGAGCCTGGTATGAAGCCTTGTCCACTTACTTTGTTTATCTTAGGATCAAGAGGTGATATATTACTGGTGCAGATTTATGTTGATGCCATCATCTTTGGGTCTACTAACAAGAAGTTGTGTGTAGAGTTTGAGAAGCTTATGGAAGGAGGGTATTTTTATCAGGCAAGAGAAGTATGTGGTTGAGATTTTGAAGAAGTTTGGGTTTAAAGATGTCAAGAGTGCAAGCACACATATGGAAAGACATAAGCCATTTCCCCCAGATGTTGATAGTGAAGCTGTGGATGTTCATCTACAGCCCATGATTGGGCGCCGCAGTGGATGGTTCTTTTCATTCTCCGAATGGCATGCTGCTTCGCTTGGCCAGTCTCAAAACCTCTCATACCGTTACTTGGGAAGAGTACAAAAGAAGCAAAAGAAGACGAGCTTAAGAAAGGCGAAGTTAAGTCGACAAAGATAGAATGATGCGTGAATACCATGCTCAACTTGATGTTGAACGCACTGCCAAGCTTGCCCATGGCAGGAACCACACCAAAACCAAATCCAAATCTTCTTCTTCATCTACACGCACCAAGGATGATAATAAAGATCTCAAGAAGCATCACTCCAACAAAAAGAGGAAGGTGCACGCGCTTCTTCTTTTCCCTTTTATATATGTTTCATTCTCAAACCCGCCCTTTTTAGGATTGAGTTTAATTCCACTATTAAC
Organism: Chrysanthemum makinoi; assembly: GCA_910596185.1. Lineage (NCBI taxonomy): Eukaryota > Viridiplantae > Streptophyta > Magnoliopsida > Asterales > Asteraceae > Chrysanthemum > Chrysanthemum makinoi. The sequence continues at coordinate 352,013,208 of OU343222.1, forward strand.
TTCCATACTTTGAAATTCAATTAACAAAATGATCCTATGAGCCTTGAATACATGAGAGATTTGAGTTACCAAAATATATCTATATGCTTGTCTTAAGTGCACACATGGGCGGAGATATGGAGGCGTCCCGGGGGTCACGTACCGCCCTAGCAAAAACAATTGTAGTGTAAAGTGTAAAATTTTTAAAATATATGGATTTTTTTGTAATTTGCCCCCTTTAATAACCATTTTGTAATGTAGTTTCTAAAATTATCCAAATGTGACCCTTCGAGCAAAATTTTCTGGCTCCGCCCCTGAGTGCACACCAACGCCTTTTTAGATTTGTTGCTTACATCAGCAGCAACACGTTTGAAAGACAGATTCAAAGAAGTGAATGTTTGTAGTACTTTACAAATGGATTGTTTGTACCGCCACGCGTGTTGAGTTTAATAAAATATTACAAATGGACCCTTTAAGTTTGGCTTATTTACATGTTCATCCTCTTTTACTCGCATATTCATATGTGCTATGACTATCGTTTCTTTTCCTTGTCTTGTTTTATCTTCGAAGGAAAATAATGTTGTTATCTTGTTTATGTTTCCTTTTGTTAATCTACTCTTAGTTAGAGTACTGTTCATTAAATTAGAGGTTTCTTTAGTCAAACAAAGTCAAAACGTAAGGACTAAAAGAAAATGAGCCGATTATAAATAGGGGTGTCAATACTAGGATCATAATTTTACAACCTATCTTTATGTCCTGGCCTCTCCTTAACCAACTCAACAAGTAATTCCTTGGACTAATCAACCAAAAACATTCTTATCAAACTTTTTTCCTCCAATACTGTTTTCAATGGTGTCTTTGATACTCAACATCAACCAATTTATCTTATCTACGCATCTCAAAACATGCCCAAACTAACAACACCGGGTATCTTACCGAAACGATTCATCCCGTTTTGAAAACCGATATCAGGTTTTGCTTAATTACGGCGTAACTAACAACACCATGTATCTTCTCAGAGCATTACGGCGTAATCCCATGCAATGGTTACGCCGTAGCTACACTCCTGTAGCGCCTTGTGTTTTGCTTAATTATGTCACACCCCCAAATTACCTGTTTTGCAGCGGAATGGAATTCCTGGGGGATGACGATCATAGCATCAAAGTTACGCTTATATCGAATCGACCTAAAGTGTAGTTTTGAAAATATCGCTTGATTCAAGAAAATAATCGAGTTTACAAAACATAGGCCCCAATAGATTTCCAAGATACCAAAATAAGTTTGTTACAATCAAACGATAGTTAAGTGCAAAAATGTAGTGAGACGCCACGACACCGCGACTCTATGATAAGTCCACATGCATGCCATGAAGTGAATGCCTTAGATACCGAGATAAAACATGCTAAAAGTGTCAACACAATGGTTGAGTGAGTTCATAGAGTTTGGTTAACAAGTAAAGCTTTTAAAGAGCGTTCATGCAAAGAAAGGCAAAGTTTTGGTCATTTAGAATAGTCCACAAAAGCAAAGGCATTGCAAATCCACTCAGCCCAAGTTCACCATGTTAAAACTTGCAACCTGTGTGTTCACAACCCACTGCCAAAATATGTCTAGTTTATGTTCGAGCACACGAGGTTAAATGAGTTCTCAAAGCAAAGGCATTGTAATCCACTCCGCCCAAGTTCCTACCATACAAAACTTGCAACCTGTGTGTTCACAACCCATTGCACAAAATATAATGTGTCTAATAGTCGAGTATAAGTGGTCATAATAATTCACAATATTGCACTACGTGATATAATAATTCGTGGATGTCTCAACATGGGAGACTTTGCACCGCTCCAACAAGGGAGACTTTGTAATGATGCTTCTGATAAAACCAAATTATGCTGGGTGCCACTACCCAAAGTTATGTTGGGTGCCCCTTCCCAAAGATATACCGGTGCCTCTTCCCAAAGATATACCGGTGCCTCTTCCCAAAGATATACCGGGTGCCTCTTCCCAAAGATACACCAACACGGGAGACTTTATAGTGATGTTCAACATGGGAGACTTTATAGTGATGCTCGAACATAGGAGACTTTATAGTGATGTTCAACTTAGGAGACTTTATAGTGATGCTCGAACTTAGAGACTTTAGGTCAAGGTCATAACATGTACGGTTCAATAAGTTCAAACAAGTCATAAGTTTGTATTTAAGTTCAAGAGTTCCGTTCAAAAGTTCATAATTAAGTTCAAAGATTTAAGTCGAGTTCAAAAGTTCGAATCAGTCAAAGAGCTTGAAACATATCAAAAGGTTCAAGATAGTCGAAGCGTTCAAAATTATGTCAAACAAGTTTAAAATATATCAAAAGGGTTCTTTACAGGTTAAAAGAGTTCAATTATATGTCAAAAGTTCAAATCAAGTCCAAAGTGTTCACTTATATGTTAAAGGGTCCGAATCAATTTAAAAGAGTTCAAATATACATGTCGAAGGGTTCAAAATCAAGGAAAGTGTTTCAACTAATAGCGTTCATAACATAGTGATCAATTTAGTTCGGCATAATCTACTTACGCACACATAGAGTGAAACAAAGGATATTTAAGTTCATATAAATGTAAAGTAGAAACAAGTAGTTGAGCATGTATCTCCCCCGAAGAGTTTGTAAAACAATTAAACGAGTAAAAGTGGGGCTACGAACTCACCTGATGCAATGATTATGGTGACAAAAGTAGATACACTGAAGTGAGGTGCGATCTCTATCCGCAACCTAATATGAATGATATGCTCTAATATAAGTCATGAAACAATGTCGTGCATGCAACTCCATATGATATCCATACCACTTGTACGTTTTGGAAATAATGTTTATCGTCAAAATATATGTTTATGACATCTCGTCATATTATAAAATACTTTACAAGTATTTACGTTGAAATGATATCCCACGATAGTCATTTAATGATTTATTGTGAAATTATAACTTTTCGTCGTAAAATAATGTCGTTGAAATTTTCATGAAAGTGACTAAAATGGCCTTGAAAAGTTAGTCAAAATGGTGCACGCCGAGGGTTAGGAAATGAACTCAACGGTTTTGGGAAGCTTGTATCATTATCTCAAAGTTTTAGTGTTTAAGTTTCCATCCTAGAGGTCTCGATCACCAAGAAAAATATAGGTTAAGTATTGTACTTTAGTCCAAAAATATAGTTTGAAAAGATGGTTTTCGGAAAAGTTTGAGTGACTATATGTTATTCGTTACAACCTCGCCAACAAACGGTTGGACATTTTGAAAAATATGCTAGGCTAACTTACTTTTACTAGAAGACATCACGTTATAAAAAGTTCTACATCATTGTTAAAAACGTCCGCCAACATGGTCCTTTAGTTGCCGTAGTATGTTTTAATAGAGAATATATTAATTTTGCTAATAGAATTAAGTTACGGCAACTTGGTTTATCGCGTGTAATTTAATCGTTACAAGTCCGTTTTCTACGCTTACATCCTTAGATTCATATCAAAGTATACTAATATATTTTTGATAAGTCGACACAATTTACAAAGCTTAAGACTCATTTTTGACTCGTAAAGAGTGACATTTTAAATGCTGAAATTTCTGAAATTAATAGTTTTCCTCGTCAAACTTGAAAAATTCATAACTTCTTCGTTATAGCTCGCTTTTAACCGCTCAAGCGCCACGCTGCTTTAAAGTGTATTTTCTAAATATCTAGCCCAAAGATATTTACCTACTGTCGGATTTTCCCAGAATTCAAAATACGGACAGACCCTATTTAAAATGTGTCGAAATGAGTTTTTCTCGCGCCAAATCTATTCTAACCCATTCAAAACAACTCCGAAGCTATTCTAATCCTACCATACACCTTCTTAGGGTGTCATGGGTTCCTAGGCATCACCAAAAGTAATATATAACATGGAATAATTATAGGATGACTTATATAATCATAATTCTTGAAAATCAATGAAAAAGTGTACAACATCATATGACTTGCATGTTTTCTCAATAATGATGAAATGAATATGAGAATGAATATGAAATATGATGATGAAAATAAAAAGCTTACAAGTAATTTGATGAGGTTAATAGAACAAAAGGGTTTATCCTAATCACCCAAGGTTTTTATTTCAAAACCTATACAAAGAGTGATACTAGTGTATAATAATCTTGTCTAGAAAATTTTTGGGATGATCCTCCCATGATCCATATGGCTGCCGGTTTTGGAAGAGAGAAAACAAGAGAAGTTTGATCTTTCACTTTGCAAAAACAAGTTGTATGTGTTTGAGATATTTACTAGTATAATACATTAAGTGTATGAGATATTTTGTAAACATAGGTGAGTCACCCAAGTGTGTCGACATGTATGGAAGAAAAAGAAAGATTAGTTAAGTTTTGATGTAATTAATTACTTGTATGTATAAATAGAAGTGTAGTTTGTTAAGAATTTTTAGTAACTTGTATATTTATTTAAGCATTTAGGGTAGCGTTAGATAAAAATAACTTTTCACGGGTCAAGATAAAATATATTGAGGTCATAAAAATTATAAAAATACATTTCTTGAAAGATTTGAGTGAATAATTATTTATTGGGTTGAATTTAAGAAAACCGCCGCAATTTATATAAACTTAACAATTTATATACTAAATAAATTTAAAACACCGGGTAAACTAATAATAATATTTTTATAAACTTAATATGAGTATAAAAATATATTGTGATAAATTTTGGAAGTGTCGGATCAATTGGTCAAAATAATGTTTACGCGATAACGTTTATTTAATAAGAAAATAAACGTTTAATGTAAAATGCAAAACCATGTATAAATTGATATGAAATGATGAATATGAAGTTTGAGAAATGACCGGAAATTGAGAATTGTGACATTCTTCCCATGTCACGAATCACGCCCTCGTGATTCGATTAATGATACAATAGTTGGAATCTCGACAAGAGTTCTAAAAGTTTATGCTTGTGTATGGTTTAAATGATTATGTCAATGCTCATGCATATGAGTTACTCGTCCCTAAATACATGCTTTCTTATGATTAGGCTCGATGAGACAAGCTTTCCCATTCTCGAGCAAAATTTTCAAAAGACTTTTTGGTAACCGATTTTACTTAATCCCACAACTCATCAAACAAGAACTCGCATACGATTAGGCTAAATCTGTTTAGGTAACGACTTGTTTCTAGCTCGATCTTTGCAACTCATCAAACAAGAACTGCCACTGGATCAAACCGAAACAAGTGGTTTGAAGAAAATCTTTTGAAAATTTGGCTCGATTAATTGTTACACATATGAGACTACTACTCCCTTCATTGCATGATTCTTCCCTAATTAGACATAGGTGATCAGGCTATGTATAATTTAGGAGTAACTATGCAATGCTTGGACTAATCGCTCATATGATGTTTGGTGTTGAGTCATAAGTTCGCATGTATAAGGAGTATGCACTTATAATGATATGATGAGATGCTATGATGATGTAGTTATAGTCTAGGGTCAATGATAAAACCTAGTTCTCTATAATCAAGCTCGATACCAACTGTCACACCCCCAAATTACTGTTTTGCAAATGAATGGAATTCCTGGGATGACGATCATAGCATCAAAGTTACGCTTATATCGAATCGACCTAAAGTGTAGTTTTGAAAATATCGCTTGATTCAAGAAAATAATCGAGTTTACAAAACATAGGCCCCAATAGATTTCCAAGATACCAAAATAAGTTTGTTACAATCAAACGATAGTTAAGTGCAAAAATGTAGGTGAGACGCGTCGACACCGCGACTCTATGATAAGTCCACATGCATGCCATGAAGTGAATGCCTTAGATACCCGAGATAAAACATGCTAAAAGTGTCAACACAATGGTTGAGTGAGTTCATAGAGTTTGGTTAACAAGTAAAGCTTTTAAAGAGCGTTCATGCAAAGAAAGGCAAAGTTTTTTGGTCATTTAGAATAGTCCACAAAAGCAAAGGCATTGCAAATCCACTCCGCCCAAGTTCCTACCATACAAAACTTGCAACCTGTGTTCACAACCCACTGCCAAAATATGTCTAGTTTATGTTCGAGCACACGAGGTTAAATGAGTTCTCAAAGCAAAGGCATTGTAATCCACTCGCCCAAGTTCGCCCATACAAAACTTGCAACCTGTGTGTTCACAACCCATTGCACAAAATATAATGTGTCTAATAGTCGAGTATAAGTGGTCATAATAATTCACAATATTGCACTACGTATATAATAATTCGTGGATGCTCCAACATGGGAGACTTTGCACCGCTCCAACAAGGGAGACTTTGTAATGATGCTTCGATAAAACCAAATTATGCCGGGTGCCACTACCCAAAGTTATGTTAGGTGCCCCTTCCCAAAGATATACCGGGTGCCTCTTCCCAAAGATATACCGGTGCCTCTTCCCAAAGATATCTTGGGTGCCTCTTCCCAAAGATACACCAACACGAGACTTTATAGTGATGTTCAACATGGGAGACTTTATAGTGATGTTCTAACATAGGAGACTTTATAGTGATGCTCAACTTAGGAGACTTTATAGTGATGTTCAACTTAGGAGACTTTAGGTCAAGGTCATAACATGTACGGTTCAATAAGTTCAAACAAGTCATAAGTTTGTATTTAAGTTCAAGAGTTCCGTTCAAAAGTTCGTAATTAAGTTCAAAGATTTAAGTCGAGTTCAAAAGTTCGAATACCAAAGAGCTTGAAACATATCAAAAGGTTCAAGATAGTCGGCGCTTCAAAATTATGTCAAACAAGTTTAAAATATATCAAAAGGGTTCTTACGGTGTTAAAAGAGTTCAACTATATGTCAACAAGTTCAAATCAAGTCCAAAGTGTTCACTTATATGTTAAAGGGTCCGAATCAATTTAAAAGAGTTCAAATATACATGTCAAAGGGTTCAAAATCAAGGAAAGTGTTTCAACTAATAGCGTTCATAACATAGTGATCAATTTAGTTCGGGCATAATCTACTTACGCACACATAGAGTGAAACAAAGGATATTTAAGTTCATATAAATGTAAAGTAAAAACAAGTAGTTGAGCATGTATCTCCCCCAAAGAGTTTGTAAAACAATTAAACGAGTAAAAGTGGGGCTACGAACTCACCTGATGCAATGATTATGGTGACAAAAGTAGATACATGAAGTGAGGTGCGATCTCTGTCCGCAACCTAATATGAATGATATGCTCTAATATAAGTCATGAAACAATGTCGCATGCAACTCCATATGATATCCATACCACTTGTACGCTTTGGAAATAATGTTTATCGTCAAAATATATGTTTATGACATCTCGTCATATTATAAAATACTTTACAAGTATTTACGCTTGAAATGATATCCCACGATAGTCATTTAATGATTTATTGTGAAATTATAACTTTTCGTCATAAAATAATGTCGTTGAAATTTTCATGAAAGTGACTAAAATGGCCTTGAAAAGTTAGTCGTAAAATGGTGCACGTCGAGGGTTAGGAAATGAACTCAACGGTTTTGGGAAGCTTGTATCATTATCTCAAAGTTTTAGTGTTTAAGTTTCCATCCTAGAGGTCTCGATCACCAAGAAAAATATAGGTTAAGTATTGTACTTTAGTCCAAAAATATAGTTTGAAAAGATGGTTTTCGGCAAAGTTTGAGTGACTATATGTTATTCGTTACAACTCCGCTCAACAAACGGTTGGACATTTTGGAAAATATGCTAGGCGAACTTACTTTTACTAGAAGACATCACGTTATAAAAAGTTCTACATCATTGTTAAAAACGTCCGCCAACATGGTCCTTTAGTTGCCGTTGTATGTTTTTAATAAAGAATATATTAATTTTGCTAATAGAATTAAGTTACGGCAACTTGGTTTATCGCGTGTAATTTAATCGTTACAAGTCCGTTTTCTACGCTTTCTACATCCTTAGATTCGTGTCAAAGTATACTAATATATTTTTGATAAGTCGACACAATTTATAAAGCTTAAGACTCATTTTTGACTCATAAAGAGTGACATTTTAAATGCTGAAATTTCTGAAATTAATAGTTTTCCTCGACAAACTTGAAAAATTCATAACTTCTTCGTTATAGCTCCGTTTTAATCCGTTCAAGCGGCCACGGTTTCGTTTTAAAGTATATTTTCTAAATATCTAGCCCAAAAATACTTACCTACTGTCGGATTTTCCCAGAATTCAAAATACGGACAGACCCTATTTAAAATGTGTCGAAATGAGTTTTTCTCGCGCCAAATCTATTCTAACCCATTCAAAACAACTCCGAAGTTATTCTAATCCTACCATACACCTTCTTAGGGTGTAATGGGTTCCTAGGCATCACCAAAAGTAATATATAACATGGAATAATTATAGGATGACTTATATAATCATAATTCTTGAAAATCAATGAAAAAGTGGTACAACATCATATGACTTGCATGTTTTCTCAATAATGATGAAATGAATATGAGAATGAATATGAAATATGATGATGAAAATAAAAAGCTTACAAGTAATTTGATGAGGTTAATAGAACAAAAGGGTTTATCCTAATCACCCAAGGTTTTTATTTCAAAACCTATACAAAGAGTGATACTAGTGTATAATAATCTTGTCTAGAAAATTTTTGGGATGATCCTCCCATGATCCATATGGCTGCCGGTTTTGGAAGAGAGAAAACAAGAGAAGTTTGATCTTTCACTTTGCAAAAACAAGTTGTATGTGTTTGAGATATTTACTAGTATAATACATTAAGTGTATGAGATATTTTGTAAACATAGGTGAGTCACCCAAGTGTGTCGACATGTATGGAAGAAAAAGAAAGATTAGTTAAGTTTTGATGTAATTAATTACTTGTATGTATAAATAGAAGTGTAGTTTGTTAAGAATTTTTAGTAACTTGTATATTTATTTAAGCATTTAGGGTAGCGTTAGATAAAAATAACTTTTCACGGGTCAAGATAAAATATATTGAGGTCATAAAAATTATAAAAATACATTTCTTGAAAGATTTGAGTGAATAATTATTTATTGGGTTGAATTTAAGAAAACCGCCGCAATTTATATAAACTTAACAATTTATATACTAAATAAATTTAAAACACCGGGTAAACTAATAATAATATTTTTATAAACTTAATATGAGTATAAAAATATATTGTGATAAATTTTGGAAGTGTCGGATCAATTGGTCAAAATAATGTTTACGCGATAACGTTTATTTAATAAGAAAATAAACGTTTAATGTAAAATGCAAAACCATGTATAAATTGATATGAAATGATGAATATGAAGTTTGAGAAATGACCGGAAATTGAGAATTGTGACAAATTACGGCGTAACTCCTTATAAGAGTTACGACGTAACTATCCTCAGTAACACTTCTTTCTTTTTAAACACAATAACCTTGTATTAGTTTTTAAATAAACTTTGTGGGTATGTTCCCTGTAAGCCCTCACAAGACTACACTCGTCCACTTGGGAATCCAAGTGGTTTAAAAGGCTTGTTGCATACGCTAAATGCAGTCATGATTCCTACGAAAGTAAGTTAGGTTTCTTTTTCATTTTTCTTTTTCTTTTTTAGAATTATGCTTGTCGGTAGTGTGATTTCAGGGATTGAAGTTTGCTCGTGGATGCTTATGCGAAGGCACGATTCTTTTTGTTGACCTTCTTTCTTTTTGGAGCAAATTTCAGGGAAGTTCTCGCTCTAATTCTACTTTTCTCTTCACATTTATTTAACACTTAGTACAAAAGGGACTTTGTACATTTCAAGTGGGGGGACGGGCGTAGAATTGTCTATTGAACTTTATTTTGCCCTCGTTTTTCTAGTTTATTTTAAAAAATTATGACATATTTAAAATTTTGACATGTTTTTCTTACCCTAACTAGATTAGACCTTAGCCGAGCACATTATAACCCTTGATATTATATGGTGAGATTAGCCTTATCCGTTTCTAAATTTTTACCCCAAATCCACCAAATTATGAGTGTGCCAGTAGCTTGTAAACTTTAGAACTTGGCCTTTGCATCATTTCGAGACCATAGACGAGGTATGTTGAGTTAGCTCGATGTATTTGGACTTTTCAGTTTAAGAAGGCAGTATTATAGGATTATCACCCAAATAGCCTATCATTGTGTGTCTATCGATTAGTCACCTCGACTTCTCGACCTCATGTTAAACCCTTTGTTGCACTCACCTTTAGTGCAAGATACCCGTAGATACACCCATCTGAGTCATTCCTTTCATTTTTGTTCACCCAAAATATTGATTCGTTACACCCTTACACCTTAGCCTAC
>OU343222.1:352023575-352063875 GCA_910596185.1 Chrysanthemum makinoi
CCTGTAGTCTTTATTTGTAATCGGAAAGTCATTGTTTGCCTAAGTTCAAGGTTCAAGTGGAAAGGTTCAGAAATCACGCTTTCGTCGACGACATATTCTTGAAGATCATTGAAGACCCCCCAAATTCTCATATTTTTCATCTCAAGTTGGGGGGATGTTATGTTTAGTAGTTATGTTTGTTGAAAAAAAAAGTTATTGTTATTTATTTGATTGTAAAGTGCGAAGTTATAAGCACTATGTTATGAGCTTATTATAGATTTAGTATCGAGGAGGCCACCTCGGTCACATTTTGAAGATACATCGTATTATCGTGATCCGGTTTCTTAACTTCAAAACTTGAACTTTGGACGAACGGTAAGTGGTGATGACTTGGTTGTAGATTTAGACTATTTGCTTGATTTTATTTTACACCAATTTTATCCCATGTCTATTCCTACCCTTTAGTCATGAAGCGTATCTAGGTGATGCAGCGAGCAATTTTTGGTGTCTTGGTCATTAATTTGGTCATGTATCATTGATTTTTTCCACTTCGCCGTGACATGTTAGTAATGACAACTCACCCTTAACCTTTGTCGTGTCTACCCGTATTTCATTCAAGAATTGTTTAGCCCTTAACTCTAGCGGTGGAGATTTGTGTAACCGCCAAGCTTATGATAGAATACATGCTATGACTGTGCAATGAGTGATCACCCCGAAATTGACACTTGGAATAGTTGAGAGATTTGAGTGTTTTGTTCCCATTTCGTGATGTGTTCGGCTTTATTTTATTCTAGCATAAGGGATTTGTAAACTTATATTTTCCAGGATATGGGAGATATCTTTTTAAGAATCTATCTAATAAGGTCTACTTGAGGGCAAGTAGAGTTCAAGTGGGGGGATATTTGATAACATCAAATAGTCTTGAATATTAAGTGTCAATTTCCCCCGATAATGCTCGTATTTTATATCATTTATATGGATTTACGCTTATTTTCCTCTATATTTCACTTTCGTGTAAATTACGAGCATTGGAGCTAATCAGAAGCGGATTTGGAGAGTTTATTGAAGATATATGATAGTATGCTCAATTTGAAGATGTTACTGCAAGTAACTCTCCTCTCACATTACTGCATGTAAGAGTGACCGTAAAACCAACTCAACCGAAGTTTACTGCAACTCCATCCTAAGATTACGCCGTAACTAATTAGGTTAAATAAGGTTCCGCCGCAAGTTATGACGTAACTAATTCCACAATTACGCGTAATCACGATTTATTGAAGATACGTATGCGTAACTCATTCTGATGTTACGCCGTAACCAGCTTTTCCAGAGCAAATTACGAAGAAATGGATGTTACGGCATAACTATTAACTTAAGTTACGCCGTAACCAGATCTGGCCTATAAATGCCGCCCAAATTCCAGTTTTTCTAATCATTCACTTCACACAACAATTCAAAGAACGTGGGTAGAAGGTTGAAGGCAGATCTTAGGGAGCATACAGAGCCATCTCCAAGGGAGAAATCACTCCCCTACGATAAGCATTAGCATTTTATCATTTATTTACTTTCAATTCATGTATTTCGTAATGTTAAACATTGAATCGATTGTTTTAGTTAATATGAGTGGCTAAGCACCTCTGGTGCTAGCCTAGTTATGATTCCTTGATTGTTTTGTTTATGTTTACATTGCTTCCGTATAATTATTTCTAGTGTATGCATGCATAGTTTGTTGGTAGCTAACCTTGTTTCGGTAGTTTTGAATGGCGGTAGTGGCTAGTTACTTAGGAGATATGACCAACTGTCCCTAAGTAGTTAGACTGGGTGGGAAGGGTAAGAATTGACCAACTGACCCTTCTTCGCTTGTGCGATTTGACCAATTGATCACCTACCGTTTGGATGAACTTAAGAAGTTATGGATGAGTGTTTAAGATGCTAGCGCTCGGGCACTCATTGTTACAAATCTTGTATGTAACGGAACTTAATGACTTGACTTAGGGGACTAAAAACAACTGGACTTTCAAGGGGTCACCCAAGATCTCCGGTGGAAACCTTTGCTGATAGGTTAAGACGAACTGACCAAATGCTGTCCTAGCGACTTTTACCCCCACTTGAAGCAATTGGAAGTAATTAAACGTGAACTTAACATGATAGGATGACTAACTAGGTTAGCACACTTCTCCTCTATTGATCACAACCTTCACCTTTATTAGCTTTCTTTATTTTCTTGTCTTTAGTTATTAATTAATCATTTCAACATTAAAATCTGTGACACCTAGACTTAGTTAAAACCCGCCCACATAGCTCTTGGGATGACCTCAGTTTTACCGAATACTACACTACACACGACCGGATACACTGCCAGTTAGTGCATTAGGGTAGACCAAAGGTATAAAATTAAGCTCGATATAAGCAATAAGCTATAAGCAGTAAAAAGTTTTCGTGTTCGTTTGTACATCTAAGTTTTTTCTTTAGAGCTTTAGGTTACTTTTCGGCTTGTTTTCTTTTGAGGATTATTTAAGAATTGGTAGTGATTGAAAGAGGAAAATATTGAGGATATTAATGTTTGTGGAGATGACCGGAGGAGGTGGTGGCGGTGTGGTGAAATGGTTGTGGGTATGTTGGTGATGAGTGTTGGAGGTTGAATATGAGTGGTGAGCTACAAGAATAGGGTGTTCGGGTTAATGTTGTAGAGTGTTAAAAAAGACATTAATCGAGGTGTTTGGACAAGAAAGGCTAAAAAGACGAAAGGGCCCTTACAGCAAACAAGAAAAGTAACGAGCGTTATCAAAATAGGTAATGAAAAAGTTTGAGACTAAACTTGCAAATTTTAAAAGTTTAGGACCAAATGGTGTGAGAAAAAATGAGTTTTGACCCAAACACACACTAAAGTTATCTAAGAAAACACAGACACTTCTTGATATTGGAAGGGCAGGGGTTTGGTTGGTTTTGAGGACAAACACAGACAGTTGAAATCTTGATAGATAGAGGAGGGAGGGAGGGAGATGGGTAAGAATCAAGCATACAAGGCGATGCAGAGATCCAGGGTGGGGTCCACTTCCGGCGGCCCTGATGACGTCGAGGACGGCATGGTTTGTACCCTTCCTTCCATTCTTATTATTAGGTTTTACCATCTGGGTTAGGGTTAGGATTATCTTTAGATGCATAAAGTCTGCAACTTTATTGAAATCTTGGTTTTCTTGAAATGCCATGTGATTGGGTTATCTTAGTTTACATAAATCTTTGTTGGTATGGTATGGTTTCTGATTGGGTGCGTCGCAGGTGGATGGTTCTTTTCATTCTCCAGAATGGCATGCTGCTCGTTTGGCCAGTCTCAAAACTTCTCATACCGTTACTTGGGAAGAGTACAAAAAGAAGCAAAAAGAAGACGAGCTTAAGAAAGGCGAGTTAGAAGCTGACAAAGATAGAATGATGCGTGAATACCGCGCTCAACTTGACGCTGAACGCGCTGCCAAGCTTGCCCATGGCAGGAACCACTCCAAAACCAAATCCAAATCTTCTTCATCTACACGCACCAAGGATAATACTAATAATAATAAAGATCTCAAGAAGCACCGCTCCAACAAAAAGAGGAAGGTGCACGCTCTTCTTCTTTTTCCTATTTATATATGTTTCATTCTCAAACCCTCCCCGCCCTTTTTAGGATTCAGTTTAATTCCACTATTAACTTCCATACTTTGAAATTCAATTAACAAAATGATCCTATGAGCTTCAATACATGAGAGATTTGAGTTACCTAAATATATCTATATGCTTGTCTTAAGTGCACACATGGGCGGAGATAGGGAAGGAATCGTAGTGTAAAAATATTTGGATTTTTTTGTAATTCGCCCCCTTTAATAACCATTTTGTAATGTAGTTTCTAAAATGAGTAGTGATTTGGGAGCCTAAAAGATATGCCTAAACCTGCGTGGCATAATCCTGATGGCTGCAGTCAGGGGACCCACTTTTTCACAAACCATCAGGATCATGCCACGTATGTTTAGGCATGTTTTTAGACACATAATTAGGTCTCCAAATCATTTTCCTTCTAAAATTATCAAAATGTGCCCCTTCGAGAGCAAAATTTTTCGCTCCTACCGAAAGTGCACACCAACGCCTTTTTAGATTCGTTGCTTACATCAGCAGCAACACGTTTGGAAGACAGATTCAAAGAAGTGAATGTTTCTAGTACTTTACAAATGGATTGTCTGTACCGCCGCGCGTGTTGAGTTTAATAAAATATTACAAATGGCCCCCTTAAGTTTGGTTTATTTACATGCTCATCCTCTTGTACTCGCATATTCATATGTGCTACTACTATCGTTTCTTTTCCTTGTCTTGTTTTATCTTCGAAGGAAAACGATGTTGTTATCTTGTTTATGTTTCTTTTTGTTAATTTACTCTTACTTAGAGTACTGGTCATTAAATTAGAGGTTTCTTTAGTCAAAGAAAGTCAAAACGTAAGGACTAAAAGAAAATGAGCCGATTATAAATAGGGGTGTCAATACTAGGATCGTAATTTTACAACCTATCTTTATGTCCTAGCCTCTCCTTAACCTACTCAACAAGTAATTCCTTGGACTAATCAACCAAAAACATTCTTATCAAACTTTTTTCCTCCAATACTGTTTTCAATGGTGTCTTTGATACTCAACATCAACCAATTTATCTTATCTACGCATCTCAAAACATGCCCAAACTAACAACACCCGGTATCTTACCGAAACGATTCATCCATTTTCAAAACCGATATCGGAAACAATAACAAAAAAACTCATCATACAACGCATGCAACTAGTTCACCCAATTAAACCCGATCGAATTCGTACCATCAATCACAAGCTTCTCCTTATAAGTCAAATGATTGATCATTTCAGTTAAACGACTCGAATGTGAATTCAGTTCCTCATATTCTTGTTGCATGTGACCCAACTAGACCTCGGTTCTCCGTCCCACCAAACGTGAAGCGTGGGCTAAACCGACCCAATTAACCAAGCATTTTAGAGTTTCTTTTTGACCATTCATGGTGGATTTTGAGTGTGTTATAGTTGATGAAACTAGGGTTTTAGAGAAAGAAGATGTGTGTGTGAGAGTTGTTTAATTAGAGCGTGAAAGATAACTAGAGAGTATATTAATAGTACTTTTAAAATCGGATCATTTTCTTTTAGTCCTTACATTTTGACTTTTTTTGACTAAATACTCTAACTAAGAGTAAATTAACATAAACAAGATAACAACATTGTTTTCCTTCAAAGATAAGACAAGGAAAAGAAACGATAGTAGTAGCACATATGAGTATGCGAGTACAAGAGGATGAACATGTAAATAAACTACATTTGTAATATTTTGTTAAACTCAACGCGTGTGGTGGTACCGACAATCCATTTGTAAAGTACTACAAACATTCACTTTTTTGAATGTCTTCGAAAAAGACTTGTACTTTTTAGTATGAGTCTCAGTTGGTCAAATAGCCATTTTCTAACGAGCAACATTTTTGCCACCAATTGGAACACGCTTGCCACTTTTTAAAACTTTCTACTCGCTACTTGGAAACAGCCTCTTCTTTAATAATTAAAGCACTGCTGATACAGCAGGACCGAGATGAAAGCCGAGAGGCATTGTTAATGCGCAGAGCATTACCTTTTATTATAGGAAATGCCTCTTGTATACGTAACGACTTTGCTTTCTGCTAACATTATAAAATAAACTCCCAATCTTTTGGTGTTGTGTTATGCTTTTGGAGCAGACCAACACCGCTGTGATTAGTTAATACCTTGTTATTGAAGCTGTACTTTTCACATATAACTACCCTGACTTACAATAGCTGCTGTATTATTTGACCAACAACAAAACTAACCTCGATCATCTTTTGCTTTTCTCATATATATAGTATTCAAGGAAATCTTCCGAGTATAGTTCTTCAAGTTCATCATCTGAATCATCAAGTAGTGATGATGATTCTAGAGAATCAAAAAGGTCAAAGTCAAGATCTAGGAAGAGGAAAGACAAAAGACACAGGTCAAAATCCAAGCGTTTGAGCGGTGATGAGGAGGCAGATGGACCTTTGCCACTTTCCAGATTCTTTGGGAGCACAAAAAGCTGACGTTTGTCCCAAGTCTCACAGCAATGATGTAGTACCCGTTTCTGACCCTTTAATACAGGATATGTTTATGTTTTACGGTGGTGTAGCATCCATCCTGTAATTGTGAATTGCCCCAAGTGTGATACTTTTGTGGTTGTAGACTTATATTTTAAATCGTTTTATTGAGGTCAGGCATAATTGCGTTCCCTCAGTACAGGATAGAACAGGACACAGGGCACTTGAATGTTATGAGAGGGTATTTCTGTTTCTAATTGTGTTCCCTGTATATACATATACCAAGTAGAAAATGTTTGTGTATATGCACATGGGGTCGAGAACAGTGTTATGAAGGAGGTGAATTCTTTGATGAAGAAGTAGTTATGCAGTTTTGGTTTCACATCAATAGTTATCATGTCATGCAAGAAACATAATAAAAGAGCATCTGTAATGAGTTGCTGTCATGATAGATTGGCTAATCAAAATCATGCATTATTCAGATGGTACAGCTCTGGAGCTACCTAGTCATGGATGTGTTCCTCTCTCGAGGCATTTTTGCTGCATTTTGGCTTGTTTTTATTTGTCAAATAAATGCATCTGCTGCTAATATAAAAATGGCAATTAGCAAACTATTGTTGTCTTACGCATACACCAAAGGTGGTTCATCTGGAATGGTTACAAGGCGGATGTAACATGTCTAGATCATGTCATCACAAATTCGTAAGAAACAATGATCTAAGTTAAAGGAATGAAAGAGGGGATGTTTGTATCTATTTTTAACGAAATGATGAATGTTTTTTTTTGAACGAAATGATGAATGTAGCTTGCTTATTTGTCTCTCTACGCATAAAAAGCCTTATCTGAAAATTTTGACGTATGCACTTTGAGATTTACGTGTGACAAGAAGCAAATGAGCTTTGAATTAAAACCTATAAAAAATTATGAGTGATTTAATAGAAAAAGACAAAACAACTTATTAACTATAATTACCAGAAAAGATAAACAAATGAAAATGGAAAGCACTGAATATGATGAATCTTATTATAATCTTGATAAAGATGGACACATTTTCTTCTGTCAAGCGATTCAGTTTGCTGGTTCATTGATGGGTTTCCCTTTCTCTCTTAGTTTAGCTATTTCCTCTTTCATTGCTTCCTTCCTCTTCTTGCTCGCTAGGACTTTAGCCAAAACACCGCTTACGTTTGGGTCTTTTTTCTCTGTCGGGGGAGGCGGTGGAGGCCGTCTTGCTGCTGCATCTGCTGCACTCCTATCATTAATAATGCTCAGCCCAAATACTGCACCACCCAACAAGACATCCCTGCATGCATTATCAAATCAATCACAAATTTAACGTAAAATCTGTTTTCTTCTGACCAAACATGTACATTAAATCTTGATCAGAGAGCAGAAATTAAACAGCACCTGCGAGGTAGGACATGCCGATGAGAAGTCAAAATCTTTTCATTTGGAGTACTGATGGGTGCAACAGCAACAGCAACAGCAGGAGTGTGGGTTATTAGTGAATGGGTCATGATTGCTATGTTATCAATTCAAATGAATTGACCTTCTTTTTCAAGTCCACATTTGTCATGTGTTGATTTTGGATAAGATGTAAATACAAGTGGATGGACCTCATTTTCTCTATTATCCATAATGCTAAGTATATTCCACAAACAAAAGTAACATCATCCCTTTACAATTCAAAAGACAAAACTTGACAACCATCCTCAGGTCTTCATCTCTTAATTGGCATCCACCAATTGCGCAAAGCAAAGTAAACTCGACAAGTATACCAAATCAGAACATAAATATACATTACTACTAAAATGGTAAATTTCAAATAACTGAAAAGTAATTACAGATTTGTTCATTTGGACTTTATTACATAACTTGCATGTAGAGTAGCACGTAATGCACAAACTTTCCGTGTATACTATGCAAACACCGCAAGGATTCAAGAATACAACCCATTCACTCAACTCACCACCACAAGGTCCCGGGGTAGTACATAGAAAAAAACATTCATATAAAAATTCTACACATGATTGATTACAACAATGAATGAATCTACAAAATCCTTTAGCAAAGTATCTAAATAGCAGAAAGACTGGCCCATTTCCCAAGCTCATATGGATCAGCGTAATAATATAATTTAATCTTGTTTGATAAAGAGAGTCCGGTGGCCAATGGCCTGCCTCGCAAGTCCGAGTCATCCTGATCTGCCGGTTCATCTGCAAATGATGCCACATCTCCAAGTAGTCTAAAAGATACTCTGCGAGTGGTTACTGGTCTTGGAAAATCAAAGTACATAGGTGTCCCAGCCTTCACCTCCGGTAACCGGTATTCTTCAACCACCACCATGTTACCATTATCCTGCAAGTAGGTAGGTACTTATTATATAATAGCAAGTTGATAAAAACAAAAAAATGTCCTCTTTAAGATGTTTCCACATGATTTTTACCTGTAAAACAGATACTTGAATATACAGTACAGCCGCAGATATGAATCTATCCTCCCAAACCACTGATGTATTTAAATGAGAAGGTGAAGGTGAATGGGTAACACGAGGTTTTATTGCACTAAACCCGTCAAGCCGGAATCCTTCCAGCATTGGTGAAGCTTGAGATAGATATTGCTCCAACATAAGCTCATTGTCAAACAATCTCTCAGCCTCAACTGGTACCTGAGGGAAAAATACACAAGTATATAATTATGTATTGATAAACAAAAGTAAAGGGAGTTACTCACAGCAGAATTACCTTGAATCTGTTGAGGGGTGGAGCTTTCTCCAACCAGTTTTTTATGCTACTACGGTCAGAGTTTTGTGCTGCTGGTGTATCAATCTTCACAGGATTTCCAACTACAATTATTCTCTTTGCATGCAAACATGGATCAGCTTCCACTGGTAAAGACAAACTCCTGGAGAAAGGGTTTTCATCCAAGGATAGAAGATCAAAATCGTCACTAAAACTTGCAGAAGAGCCAGCTTTCTGGATGCTCATTTTAATCCAGATAATGCGACAACAAACAGGATTTCGGAAAGAAAAGTTGATGTGCCTCGGATTTCCAGGTTTTTCAGGCCCACAAAACTCGGGGGAAGATGTGATGATTGATCCAACATCCCATTTACCCATGATTGTTCTTTCTGCCTTGTCTACTTTATTGCTTGCCCATACTTGCACCTTCATAATAAGTAGACCAAAATCTTATCCTCATGTTACACAAGAGCATTAAAGCGTATACAAGTTGACCAACAAATTAAACATAAAATTAAACACTAATGCCAGGATAATTTTTTCAGAAAAAAGTATTTACTAGCTCTATTTTGCAATCCTACAGACAATTGCACACCACAAGCTCGAATAATAAAGACTACAACTAAGAGCGCTAACAATCTTTCAGAGTTTTAGACAGGTTTTTCCCTGTTCAGGTAGGTTACCCGGCGAGGGGGAGTCTTTGACTCAGATGTATGTGGTCTAACCGGGTATCCCCGTGACCGTTTCCAACCCTTTCCCTGGCCACCCAAAGATGTGTAGCTAGTGAGGTTTGAACCTGAGACCTCTTGTGATGAATAAGGGTGCCTGACCACTCCATGGTGGTGGTTCACCCGAAATAACAGAAGCAGTTGGCTATTTTGCAATGATTATTCTGGGAACAGATAAGTAATTTAAACAATAAAGCTGTCCATATAAGAATTTTGCAGTTCTATGATGAGTATCCTGAAAATAAATTGTTTCAACTATTGTAAGATGAAAAAATATTTGGAGAACACATGTTGCAAAGTTAAAGCAGTTTTACTCACGATAATATGAAAGCTCCCTGATAATTTTGCACATTAAGCTTAAAGTATTATGATAACAAGTGTAACGCGCAAGAAAAACTGGACCTTTGCAACAAGATACTTACAGTAGGGGAATCAGACATGGAATAGCCACAGGGACTAAGAACAAGGACAACACCCGAGACATTGGAAAGATTGCCAAGAACAATTACAAACTCAGCAGAAGACGACGTAGGAGGAGCTTTCCAGTATGACTCTTGTGATAAAGAATCCAAAGGTGCAATCAACGACAAGAGCGGTGCTGAACCTGGAGCTGATTCAATCTAGCAATATTCAAAATGCAAATGGTTTAGAACAATGTTATTCATAACATAAACATATAAGGCAAGCTCTTTCCAGTAGGATTCTGTTATCTCCGGTAAGTGCATTAACAATCTAAGAAAATGATTCCATTGTGCATAAAGAAACTTCATTCCTAGCAAGAAATAATTTATATTTAGCTATTTAGCTCTGATACTAGTTCATCAGCCATATAAATCATGAAAATTTCACCGTGTCTTGCAATGTAATTGAAAACTTAATGCTCTATAACACAGATATTGCGTTCAATACCCGATACAGATAGAGAAACAAATACAATTTCTATACTCCCCTCAAAAACTAAACATTTAATACTGTATCATATGTTCCGAGCTACTACTGTGTCGGACTAACACTGCCACAAGAAAAAAAAAAGCAAACGAATAACTTAACAGCAAAAAATAATCAAAGGAAAGATATTACCGAGTGCAAAATGCTGCCAAATGGAAACTCGGCTAATGATTTCTGTCCTTTGAGTAATTGCTGGAAGAACTTAGCTCCATGTGAGTCAGAATAGTTGATCATTCTTGAAGGAAGATGATGCTTTGGTACCACTTGCTCCAAGGCTTTGTAAGCAGCAAGGTCACATCGAGTACTTCTTCGCTGGCTGACTAGAACCCTGATATAGTCCAGGATGAGTGCATCAAGAACAGTATCTTGACAGCACAATTTACATATTACCCCATCCGTCGTCACAGAACGACTTAAAGAGTCGCTATAACTTCCAAGAAGAAGAAGAAGAGCTCCTTTGCCGGCACAACAAACTCTGCACACTTTGCGTCGACACTCGGAGCAAGAGAACATGGATACCGAACTAGAGGTTGATGCTAAACTTTCGGCACGAACCTGACATGAACCCCCACAACAACCCTCGCCAATTTTGTTAATATTCCAGAAATCAATGTCGATATTATCATCAATAGAACCAAGACCGATAGCACCAGCTGTTGTATCTTCTAAGGATGTGTAGGCAAGAAGTGCTAGGGCATTCGCAGCCTTGCATAATGAACTTATGTAAGATTCTCCAAGCAGTGTGTGGGGATTTATAGTAGCTGGATCAATGCCAATAGACTGCAAAGCTCTATCACGTTCAGCAGCAGATAGGTTTAGATTAAGACGTTCTATTTCTAGTTTCATGGCTTCTACAAAGCCTAACTTTTTAGCCTGCAATAGTATATTCAAACCCCCAAAAAAAATCTTTTATTAAAAAAAAAAATAATAATAATAAAAAAAAACCTCATATATTTTGTCTATGAAAAGCATATCAAGAAAATTACATACCACATGTGAGGCAGTCAACATCGTAAAAGCACTTATATACTGCTGAGGACCACTTTCAGTTGGCAATGGATCCTGCAAAGAACCTTTAGGAGGATCATTTACTTCATCATCATGATGAAACGGGTTAAGAAATTGATCATGTAAAGCAGTTTCTGGCACTGGTTGTGAAATAGATCCTGACAGAATGTCGTCACCTGATAAAAGGTCTACTACCCACGTGCTGGTGGAATTTTGAGATTTTGCAGCAAAAGGCTTGTTATCTATTACATCAGATGGCAAAGAGTCGGTATCTCCATGTGCTGTGGAATTTTATTGACATGTTCCCAGAACCTCATGCCAGGGCCATCAGATGTAAAAAGGTCTCTCCATGGAAGAGAGATACCGAGTATCTCTACCTGTTGCATAATCCAATGAAGAGTAATCAGATAGAATTACATCAACTACCCCTATCATATTAACTTATATCCCATAAGATCAAGAAAGAAGCAAACAAGCACAAAAATATAAAGTAAATCAAATCAGAATCTAAACCGATCTAGTCATTTAAAAAAAATCATGAAGATAATAGCTTCTGGGAGGCTGGGATTCTGGTCTAATGCTTCACTTGGTCTCCTAAAGTTTATATAAACATATCATCAATAAATCAATCTAATACTTGTGCCAGAGGTTTCTTTCACTTTATTTACTTACAGCGAAGGTTTACGAAGTAAGATTTACAGCCACGGACGAAAATAACGTTTGGGTTATTAGTTTCCCAGACGGTAGTTTATGATTTAGAACTGCTGAAACTGCATATGAATTGCATGCCATTGAAAATAGCATTTCGCTTTACCCTTTTTCATTTAAGGTTCAAATATGAAGATCCAATCCATGTACGTCTATCAAGAAACTATTGCTCTTTTTGCAAACAAATTGTATACAGGTCGCAGGGGGAGTACAAAGTTGGTTTTAGAAAGACAAAAATGAAGTAGGTATACATACCAGTTTTGTAAAGAGATGATACTTGATTAAAATTTAAGAAAATAAACACCAACTCAATGAAAATTAATAAGCTAACACTAGCATTGAAGCTGTACTTTTAGATTCAATGTACCTCACCAAATGTGATCGGGGTTCTGGCCGACATAGAAGGATAGAAGGTGAGCACAACCACACGAGTAAGAAAGTCCAATTCACCTTCCAATTCTTCAAAATCATACAAAAATGGGAGATTGGTTTTATCTTGGACATGCAGGCGTGCACCAGCTCCTGTCACAGCCATATCCTCAGCACTAGTTGGTCCAGGTATGGGTATTGCGATGCTTGTCCCATTAGCACACTGGGGAATAGAAGCTCCCTGTAAGCAAACACAACTCGATTAAATTACTATAATCAGCCGAAAATCAGTGTATTGACTTAGCGAGCCTCTCCCCCTCAGAACACAATTGAGAGAAATGCATGATGAACTTTTCCAGCTCATGTTAGTGTATTGACTTTGCGAGCCTCTCCCCCTCAGAACACAACTGAGAGAAATGCATGATGAACTTTTCCAGCCAGCTCATGTTATCTAATATGCTTTTTACCTAACACCTTCCCCAACACACACACAAAACTAGTATCTGGATATACGCACAAAATGGAATACAAGACAACGAATCAACGTAGCAAAAAACAAAACACTAGTGTTGTGATGAAAGTTTGACCATGTATAATTTCTATGTAAAAACTTTGAACTTACAAGTTTAGAAGCCCAAATAGAAATAAGTTCAAAAAACTCATGTGCATTCATATAAGCTTTATCCTACCAAGTACCACCAACTAAATAAGTATGAGTCAGACCTCCAGAACAAGTTTGAGCCCATCTAGATCACGTCCAGTTCTCACGTCAACTCTCGATGGAAATGTTGAACTATCTGCACCATGTGAAATTGTGAGAAGAAGCTGACAAACATGACAAGGCTCCCCAAGATAGATAAAAAGTTCCATGACATCTGCATCCTGTGGGCAAACCTGTATAAACAAAAAATTATATTTTGTGCTTAGCAATTGCAGGCATGTGCATGTTTATTCCTACTAACCCTTATAAAAAAAAGAGATTATTTACCCAGATAAGGTCTTTCTGCTTAAAGCTAAGAAGACTGCTTCCATCATCAGAACTCGGCAATATGCTGGCAACTGGCTTAAGAAGGCAACCAAATGGTCTACTAGGCACCTATCATAATTCAGAAAAAGTTAGGTAATGCTCTATCGCAGATTTAACATAACATGAAGATGACTCATCATTGCAGTTAATAAGGTGGTATACCGAAGCCACAGAGTATGTAATTATCAGGCATCTAAAGCAGTAATTTTATATAATAGACTGAACTCGTAGATTTACGCTGAGAAACAAAATCTAGGAACTTTAATGGTGATTGAACCCAAAATAATAACGAAATGTATATTTTTGTTAGAGCCACGGTGTGTTTGGCAAAAAGAGAACTGATTCACGCAAGCAATTACGTACATGTAAGGGTTGAACCGGCAGGGATGGAAGATGCTTGAAAAGTCGTAGACCAAGAAACATTTCAAACTGTTTCTGACGGGAGCTATCAACAACTGCGTTTTTATATCTTCTCTGCAAAGTTATTTTCATATTTTGTGCCACAGAAAACTGCTTGAACTTGCCTGCTTCGTCACTGAATATGCTAAGAATCTGACTATGCATTGCTTTAGATCCAGTGTAGAGTGTTGCATGAATATCACCAGCTAACAAAAAGAGATCAGCGAGTTGGCATATAGGTGACAAAAGTGTAGACCTCTTAAAATCCTCAAAAGTCATGTCAAAACGCTTCCAAGGTTTATCTGGACATGGATGATTCCAGGTCGTGGTCCTCGTATTGTGATCAATGTAGTACGATTTTCCGGTAACATCATCAGATCTTTTCTCCCATCCTGGTGGCAAATGGACAGTATTTCCAGCATAATTATCAGCCGATTGATAACCGATAGCCAAGTCACTATCAAGAGATATTCCAAGCCTCCTGCACTGCTCTGTAAAAACTTGAAGGGCGCCAAAATAACTAGCAGCATTTGTCCGATCCAAAGAATCCGCACAGTTGAAACGTATGACTCCATTTTGATGTGCCCGTAAGCAGAACGCACCAACAACATCATCGGTATATATTACTTCACCTTGACAGTCCTTCATTCTCTGACGAGTGGGCAGGTAATCTCCTTCAGAAATGCCTATGGACACTGTTGGCACTTTTAGGAGGTGCCACAGTCCTTCAATGGTTCGCTGTTCACCATTTAATTTGATACTGGCATGCCAATCGTAATTTTTTAGAAGGACCTTAGTATCAGGAAGTTTACCAGTTGATCTTATGTGATTTATAGATTTATCAAAATGATGGACTAGAAGGGTTTCTGATTTTCCTTCTGCGTTACGTAGCAAGTTAATGCACACTATTGGAACAAACGTAGTTTTCTTTTGATTTGGACCAATTACATCTATGTTTCGTTTATCATATCTCTTACTTAATCTCTGATAATACTGTGCGCTTCCCTTATATGGATCACGTTCTGAAACATAAATTTCTGCTTCGGCGGCAGTCATCTTTAATTCTGCCCCCCACCAAATAGGAATAGTGCCTCGTCTCCATACATACGTGTTGAAAGGCACACTTTGACCAGCCCTTTTTGGAACCCATACAAGTTGCTCACACTCAACTTCATTTCCTGCCCAACATTAAAATTTGTAAACCTTGTAAATAAACATGAACCGTTGTAACAATTTGGATATTAACCGGAGACAACACCTAGGTCCTAGAAGTTGTTGACTGTTTAATGCATAGTTGTCATATGTAAGCATCGAAATATATTGACAAAAATGGCAGGCTACCTGTACTGTAACACGAATTTATTCCCCTTGCTAGGTATCGAGTGCCAGGGTGAAGCCTGCTTCGACGAGCTATAAGGGCAACAATTCCTTGTTTGCCAAAATTTCGACATTCTACAAAACCCTGAACATTCAAGCGCCAGGATTAGTTTCTATTACTAAATGAGTGGGCAGCTAATAATAATCAATCCGTAAGTAAGTATACCACCTACCTGCAGCAAAACGACACAGTGGTGTTCAAGACCAATTGCTTTAAAAGGAGTCGAAAACCATCCATTCCAAACAAACTCATGGTCAGGGTTCGTTACAGGCTCGCGGCTCGGAAAAGGCCTCGTGACATCCCTCGTTTCGCAAAAAAAGTACTTCCCGTCAATGTCAAGCTCAGCGAGCTCTTGAACGTTCTTCAACTCGCCTTTCCCTTGAGGCTGAGGATTCTGAAGCGCGACTCTGATCCACTGGCTTTCACTAACCGTATACACACAGCCATCGCCCCCAGGCAGACTCGGTACGCTAGAAGTGACCTTAGTGGCGACAAGCAGCAACGCGGAGCTCCCAAGCACGGCGTAGCCTAATACGGCTCTGGCGTGGACAATGCTCTTGCAAAGAGAGCGTGTGCCGTTGGTGAGGTAGTTTAGGGCGTGGTCTTGGGATGGAAAGACGTCGTAACCAGGCTTGGATTGGTGTCGGAGAGATCCGGTGGTTGGGTCGATGTAAATGACGCGAGTGTCGTCCCTAGAGGAGACGATGTAAAAGTCGTTGGAATCGAGAGTAAGGACGACAACGGAAGTAGGCCGTGGTGATTCCATTGACTTTAAAGTGTGGTGGTTACAATGCGATAGGTAAATAACAAGTGGATGAGTAATAATCTCTTATGGATCTAATCTTCTAAGTAATAATGAATTGAGATGAGGAGGAGAGGAGAGAAAGCTAACCAGTTAAAACCAAGTTGGTTGGTAAATCAAATCGTCTTGTTCGCTTCGTCGATCCAGTTCTTCTAATTGACCAGAATACCAGATACTTTTCTCCCCCCTTAACTTTCCCTCCTTTTACTTCTTCTTCTTTCTAAGGCCGGTCCCCGAGCATAGAGCTTTCTCTCTCCGACTACCAGACACGACCAAGTTGCAACAGTCGATTACCAAGTTTTTTTTTTATTAAATACCAAGTGGGACATATTTGTGTGTAAAATGTCAGTCGAGATTTAGCCCGATATTGCGTTTTCCCTTTGCCCAACCGATGTCATGCTCGATTTCTACATCCACATGCCTGATGTCCAAGTCGATTGTGGCACCCATTTTTTGACAACCAACCGATGTTAGACCCTCGATTGGGACCAGCCTAATAGAATAACTTTTGCCTTTTTTTTTTTATAACTTGTTCCTCAAATAGGTAGGTAAGTGATGACGTACCCTCCAATCAGGTCGAAGGACCCCTTCTAATTTGCATTACTTAAGACCCAAGTCTTTTTCATAAGTCATGGTGGCGTAAAACCATTCATCATTGACATGGTTACCGCATTGGGAATTCGCCACCCAAAGGCCTATGCCCTTCGTGTCTTCTCAAGATGCCAAGACAAAGAAGAACCTTGACTTGGTCTTCCCCCACGCTCCCACTATTTCCAGCTTCCCGCCAAGTCCGAGATAGTGGGGATGAAGCCCTAGCGTTACCACAAATCGTGACTTCCCCATGATCTCCTAAACGTGTGCTAACACTCTCCCAGCTATTTTCATCACCTATAAATAGGTTGGACGAGTCATTTCAATGGTATGTTCATTCAACACAATATTTCACATACTCCATATTATTTACAACACATATCACATACTTACTCTCACGCCGGAGGTGGTTCGCAGGCCCAACCTCACAAGAATCACTTAACGAAGTGTCTACTATTTCTTATTGCAGATTGGCTACAAGTTTAGCGCAAGCATATCTCCCCACATACCCTTCGATCACCATCGGCCCGGTCGTATCTAATTATTGTACAATCATGCGCCATCCGGGGACCCGCTACTATTGGTCTCGTATTCCAAACTTACACCCACCAATCACTCTCACTAGTTTTACGGCATGAATCAAGGAAGAGAAGATACACCCTCCGGGTTTCTCGACCTTGACACCAATCCCAGTCAATGATCCTAACAACCTTCCCAATATAACCGCATCCACCTTTACCACACGATCTCACCCTCAAATAACTCCCAACAACCATGCTTCAACCTCGCTAACCCCGAACCGTAATCAGCCCGCGTTTGTCGAAGCTAATATCGAGTTTTAGAATCTTTACTAGGGGCTCAAGGAGGCAAGCTTGGAGTGTGGAGATGCGTAGGGAGTTAGAATACTCAAGCGATGAGTATGACGAAGAATTGGAAATGGAGGCTAATCCCTGGCTCTTGGCTACACGCCAGTGCTAAGGATAGGGTCTCCGAAAGCAAATAAGGCCTAGTGGAAGGTCGGTTGGTTTCAAGATGTTCCGAGAGGTCTCACTAGAAGGGAAGGCACAATAGAAGGCTCCAATGGAAGGAGTCACCGAAAGGATACTACGGAGGTTAATTTTCCACCACTTTTGGCGGCTCACCTAGGAAGAACTAAGGCAGGGTTCAAGCAGCCTTCTCACGCCGTCCGTAGAAGGCAATCCATCTCAAATGAATGGGAGAGGAAGTCTTCCTCCTCATGGTATGTACCCTCCTTCTCGTGCTCAATCTTACCCTCGCGGGTCTATCCCCACCTAATGGACAGGCTAGCAACCCCGCTTTACTCAACCATACGGAAGCATGCCCTACGGGCAACCTATGGTATATCCTTCGTACTCGTCGGAAGTCACCCACCTTATATACCTACCGCTTACCCTCAATATGTTAACCAAAACCCTGTTGGAATGCCTCCAAATCATAACCCATACAATGCTGCCCCTACCTACATGCCACCTTATAATCGCTTTTATTCGAGCCCATGGGCTCTACAACACCCTTCGTAAGATGGATAGAATACTACCCTTTGCCTGATGGGTTGAAAATGCCCGCACATATTGGTACTTATGATGGGAAAGGGGATCCGGATAACTTTACACCGCTCGGCGGGCTATCGTGAATGCAGAAATGGGTTATGCCCGCTGTTGCCACATGTTTACATACACCCTACGAGACTCTGCCAGATATGGTGGAACGGGCAAAACCAGTAGCATTGTGAATTTGATGATCTCAAGGCCAAGTTCGATCACATTTCACCAACGTAAAAAGTTTACAAGAACGCACCTAACAAAGGCACAACATCAAGCGTAAGGAAAACGAGAGCACCAGGGCTTTCATTACCAGATACACCGATGACACCTTACGGATAATGGGCTTGCACGAAGACCAACGGATCTCGTGTTTCGTGCATGGCCTACTAAAAGAAGTTTGGTTGAATTCCTCTCACTCGATCTTCCCGCAACCTATAAGTGGTTTAGTGGAGAAGGCTTACACCTGGATCAAAGTCAAAGAAGTGTCTACCAATGGGGCTCCGGTCGAGAATAAAGAAAGTCACAGCAAAGCCCCAAGCATCCTCCGTGAAGGGTCAAAGAACGTACACAAAGGCGTGGACATGTTTACACCGCACCACAAAACATCAACCATGGGCTCTTGGCTAATCTGTCCAAGTCTCCAAGGGAGATACTTGCTACGAAAAGGTCGAAGACCTTTGATCCTCCTCCTCGCCAAGCAAACAGAGGAAGGCCCAAAGATACTTCCAAATACTGCTACTTCCATGACGATTACGGACACGACACCAAAAATTGTAGAGAGCTCAAGAAACAGATAAGAGGCCGAAGTCCGGCCAATGGGGACATTTGGTGAAGGGCATAAAGAAAGGTAAAGAAAAGGTCTCCGACACACAGTTGGGGAAAGACACCACACTCGCCAAGCACCCATCCTCATGGTATACAAGGATGACTCTGGTTTAAAGAGGAAAGAAGCGGAGGAAGCATTATGCGAAGTAGGAGATGTCACTTTTCCTTCAATCACAGGGAAAGTTCTTTCAAATGACTCCGTGGTCATCAAGGTCTTGATCTCCAACAGAAGTAAAGGGCCTACCTACACCGCGGTAGCTCCCGTGAAGTGATCTATGAACGCTGTTTTCTAAAGCTCAAGCCTTCGATAAGGTCGAAGAGAGTAGATTCAAGGTACCCTTAGTAGGTTCTCGGGGAACACTCATGGCCCTTGGGAGAAGTCCCTCTAGAGGTTATGATTGGAGAAGGAAGGCTAAAAGAACGAAACTCGGGTTTTCACGATCGTGAAGGTCCGAATCTCCCTATAACCTATTGATAGGGAGAACGGCAATGCATAAGATGGGCATCGTTGTCTCCACCATACATGCCGCGGTCAAATTCCAAACACCTTCGGTATTGGAACGGTTTTCTCCGCCTACAACGTAAGAAGCCTACGAAAGTAGGCAAAAGGATCAAATAGGTTTCGAAGAGCCTCAAAGATGTTCTCACCTGTATGACCTGAAGAACGCATTGTAGTAAATGATCTCTATCCTGATCAAACGGTGGTAATCGGAAAGCAGCTCCCAACCTCCTTTAAAGCAGATTTGGAAAAGGTACTACGGGCCAATGCAAATGTCTTCGCATGGACCTACTCTGACATGACGGGGTCCCTAACTCACCATAGACGGAAAGCCCTTCTAAGCATCAACACAAGCTCAATGAGTTCAAACATATTGAACCCATCAAGCAAAAGCGCCGAAGCCTCTTTTGAAAGAAATGCCTTGCCGCATGCAAAGAAGTGGATGAGCTTGTAGCGTTGGCATAATCGTGGAGGTGAAGTGTCAAACTTGGGTGGCCAATCCGGTGATGGTCAAGAAGCATGATGGAGGGTGGCGAATGTGCGCGGATTTCTCGATATTAACAAAGCCCGTCCGAAGGACTCGCTATCCTCTCGCCGAAATTGATTGGAAAGTAGAATCCTTGTCGGGTTTTGGTGAAGTGTTTTCTCGGATGCTTATAAGGGTTACCATCGATACAAATGGCGGAAGAGGACGAAGAGAAGACAACCTTTTCACAGAAAAGGCGTTTATTGTTACAAAAGATGCCTTTTGGTTTGAAAATGCAAAGCCACCTACTAACGTTTAGTGGACAAAGCCTTCCACAAGCGTATAGGTAGGAATCTAGAGGCGCACGAGACGATATGGTTATCAAGAGTAGAACGGAGGAGGATATGCTCTCCGACATCAAGGAAACCTTCAACCAGCTTCGCGCCATCAACATGAAGTTAAACCCCAAGAAATGTTCCTTCGTTGTGGAAGAAGGACAATTTTGGGGCATCCGATCACCAAGCAAGGTATTAAGGCCAATCCTTCGAAGGTTAAGGCCATCACGGACTTGCGGCCTCCTAAGTCCCTAAAGGAAGTGCAAAATCTCGAATGTAAAGCTAGTTCCCTCGTAAGGTTCTTATCGAAGGGTGTAGACGAACTTTGCCGCTCTTCAAGACACTCAAAGGATGCACCTAATAAAAAGACGTTTCAGGGAGTATAGATGCGTAGCGCCTTCCAAAAGCTCACGGATTTCATGGCTATTCTACCTACACTTACTGCCCCAATCAAAGGCGAAGTGTTGTTTATGTATATCGCAGCTTCCTTCTCAAAGCATCACTGTTATTGGTAAAGGGGAGAAGAAGCAAATTCCCATCTACTTTGTTAGTAGGGTTCTACAGGGAGCTTAGCTAAACTATCCAACATTGGAAAAGCTAATTTTGGCCTTGGTCCATGCTGCGAGACGCCTTCGAAGGTACTTCCAAGCTCACCCCATAATCTTACTTACCCATGACAAACCCATTAAGCGATACTTCGCCGGAGAAATCTAGAAGGATAGTTGTTGATACATAATCTGGCGCGGGCTAGATTCGACGACTCTCCTTGGCCGCTCCGCCTTCGAGCCCTAAGTAGACCTGTTAACAAAGAGAACTCCTTAGAGTGGACCCGAGGTCAGAGTCTCCGGGTCCATCTCCGACGGCAAGTTAGTATCGTGCATGATGTGATGAGTTAGGTTAGAGTAACTCGTCATCTTGTGTATTGTCACATATCATGTCCTCAAGGAGATCCAAATCCATGTATTTATAGGCATGGATTAGGGTTTAGTGTAGAGTACCGTCATTGCGAAGCCCGACCCATTCCTAGCTCCAACCGACTATACGCCCAATAGCAAATGGGCTATCGAGCTAGAGAGCACCGAAATTGAATACAAGGGTAGAAAATCGTCAAAGGGCAAATATTGGCGCATTCTTAGCGTAAACACCCTCAACCAAAGCATGACACAAAGGTTGTCAAAAGAAGCCCGATAAGGCGGTCGGGGTGGAACTTTATATCGGACGGAGCCTCCAGCCGACGGTTCTCGGGCGCAGTCTCATGCTTGTTGACCCCAAAGGGAAGGTTTACACTTATGCACTCCGCTTTGAATTCGATGCTACTAACAATGAAGGTAAACCAAGCCTTGCTAGCAGGCCCCATTGGCCAAGGACATGGAGGTAGAAGACTTGGCTATTTTCGCGACTCGCAACCGTGGCCAACCGATAAAAGGCTCCTACGAGGCGAGACAACTCCGTGATCAAGCAATACTTGGATAAGGCCAAGGAAATGCTCGAAGGGTTTACATCCTACAACATATAGCATGTTCGAGAAATCAAAACAAGAAGGCGGACGACTTAGCAACCGCATCAATGGCATTTACTCATTTAACTAAAGAAGTTCTGGTCGAAGTGTTGGCAGATAGGTCCATCGTCCGAAATGAGGTGTCTGACGTAATACATGAGGAAGACTCAAATTGGATGACTCCGATTAGAGAATATCTAATAAGTGGTATACCGAAGATCAAAAATTAGCTCGAAGGTCCGCATCAACGCATTCACATGCAGTAATCATGGGGAACTATCTATACCAAGATCCTTTCGTCCCCATGGCTTCGTTGTGTAGGACCTAGGCAAGCGGCTAACATCATTCAAGAAGTGCATGAAGGATCCTCGCGGCTTCATGCGGACCCCGCCCGCTGTTTCTAAAATCATGAGGATCGGATATTACCGGCCTTCGATGCACGACGCTGGACGCCGGCCAAATCATTCGAAGTGTGAAGCCTGCCAAGTTCACTCAAGGGTTCCAAGGTCGCCAAAACAAGATATGACCTATGTGACGTCCGCATGGCCCTTCAAACCAATGGGGATAGACATCGTGAGGTCCTTCGCCAATTGCTCCGTGAGGAGTAAAGTTCTTGGTTGTAGCCATCGACTACTTCACTAAATGGGTGGAAGCGAAGCCTTTGGCATCCATCATAGGAAGGCACATGGAAAAGTTTGTGTGGGAGCATATTATCCGCGGTTCCGAGTACCTCACATCATCATTTCGATAATGGGAAGCAGTCACCGAAGGGTATTCCCTGTTTTGCAGAGGCCTGAATATCAAACAATCCTTCACTCCGCCTACCATCCTCAAGGTAACGGACAAGTGGAAGTTACTAACAAGGACATCATACAAGGAATAGAACGAAGGCTGGATACAATACCACGGTTGGGTAGACGAACTACCTCAAGTACTTTGGGCTCACAGAACGCATACAAAGTCAAGTCACAAAGAGATACCTTTTAGCTTGACATATGGCACGAAGCCGCATCCCTTCGAAGTAAGTGTCGAAACCGAAAGGGTCATGAACTTCGGCCGCGATAACGAAGAAAGACTCGTAGCAACCTAGACCCACTCGAAGAACGAAGGAAATAGCCTCAATCGTGAGAGGCTATCCATAAGAAAAAGATTGAAAGGTACTACAACAATCGGTTCGGCCTTCACCTTCAAACTAAGGGAATACGTCCTCCCACTCAACAACGCAAGTAAAGCCGAGTACTGTGGTAAACTAGGACCTACATGGGAGGGGCCCTACATTATTAAGGAAGCATATGGCAACGGAGCCTACAAGCTGGAAACCTTGGATGGAGACACTATTGATAGAACTTGGAATGGCACTACCCTTCGTAAGTTCTATGTATGAAACTTACAATGTCTGAGGACATTTTTTATTTTTGCTTTCAATCAATGTATTTGCATTCTTCTCACTTGGGGAAAGAATCATTAATGGTAGGCGTCTAGTATTCATTTCTTAAAATGATGGAATCCTCCCTACCTACTTAATGATATAACACATTTCCCTCAAATCTCTTGTTTCGTTCAATACAACAAAGATTTGCCCACCAAGTCACTTTATAAGTTTCAATGTCGAATGGATGTACAAAGACTAACAACATGTATTGCTCATATGCATAACATCCATCTCAACTTCACATTAACTTTCCTATATGGCCTTAAGGTATTTTAAGCCTTTCGCTGCCCAAAGGATTAAGATAGAGTGGGTCGCGACACCTCCTGCCAGCTCAAATTATACGATTCCTAATATTCTTGGTGAAGTAACTACACACAATGAGGCTATGCATCTACCATATGCCTTAGGTTGTAATTTTTTTTACGCAAGTAAAATAAAAAGAGAAGAATCACACATGGCAAAATACAAGCCCTGGTGGCTTTAATGTAGATTAATGACTAGTTTAACTAGTCTAAACATGCCGTAGCCTTAACGATCCAACCAAACAAAAAATTGTCTTAGGCCGTAACCTACATCACACATACCAAATGTTAATTGTTTCATCGTGCACAAGCCCTGGAAAGGAACACAAACTAATTGTTTTAAACAGGGTACATACCACCCTGGGGATCAAATTACAACCACATGGTTGCCTTCATCAAACTTTGGAATGAGTGGGATCAGCTGAACTTGGGGAGGGAGCCTTCGGTGACGGAGTCCTCTTAGAAGGAGACGGAGGCTGGACTTTCCTTGGCTTCTTG
Organism: Chrysanthemum makinoi; assembly: GCA_910596185.1. Classification (NCBI taxonomy): domain Eukaryota; kingdom Viridiplantae; phylum Streptophyta; class Magnoliopsida; order Asterales; family Asteraceae; genus Chrysanthemum; species Chrysanthemum makinoi. The sequence goes on from OU343222.1 coordinate 352,047,768, forward strand.
GCCAGCAGGTCCTCAATAGAGGCCGCTGGGTCCTTCGTCACATATGTAAGGAAAGGGAACTTTAAAGCAGTTAAGTGATTACCTGCATCATCATACTCTTTCTCATGAGTTGCCCTGTAGTAAGGAACTTCCTCCAGCTTCACCTGCCTCCGTCGCAGCCTATCTCCTCCAAAGGGTACACTTGCCATGGAATATGGCGCTTTCACCAGTTCCCAATTGCAATCCCCACATCATCACTATGGTAAAGTTCCATAGCAACATAGGGGATCACCTTGGTTACCAAGTCCACCCTATCCTTCTTCAGATCTTCGCACGAAGGTTTAACCCATCTACCTTTTCTCCGAGCTTGATCTCTTGGTCCAAAGAATCTCTCTTGTTCGAGGCCTCCACACTTGGATGAAAGAACAGATATCCGCTTTTTATATCCTACGACCATTGAGCCTTCGACAGCTAGCCACTGATTCACCTCGCCGTTGCTAGTTGACCTTTGAGCTTTTCATTCTCAGCTCTGAGATCTTGCACCAAGGGGTTCTTGTCAAAATCCTCCAAGGCATCCTCACACTTCTTCTCAGTCTACATACTTCTGATCCCTAGCCTTCTCCCTTCTCAAAGATAACATCCATTTCTTCTGAGCTTTGGTGACAAAGCACGAGCAGTTCCCTTGTCCTAGCATTGAGTTGTTTATCTAGCATGCACCGCTCGGACATAACTTTTGTCATGAAGGTCGCAGAGCCTTTCTATGGACATGTTGTCCATCACCCCTTCCACTTGGGTGGGATTACATGGCTCACGAGTTGGTGACAAGCTAGGGGAGAGGGAAGTTCTTTCAGACGGGAAGTCCCGCAACATATATAAATTTGTTAATATATTATTACGGTATCTAATTTTTGTCACGTGCAAGAAACATTACCATGGATATCATCACCGCTGGCCCTTCGATGGTCGGAAATTCCACAGCCTTACCCCCGGGCACTCTTGCCGGTAGTTCGAGAGGGAGAGGAGGTAGGATGAGCTTCCTCTCGCGGACTTCACAGACGGCACTTTCTTCGCTCGACCCTCTCACCTATGCCGAGGGTCCTACGATGGCCAACCGTCCTTCGGAGACTCGGTTCATCAAAGTCAGCAACATTCTCCATAAGTTGGTCTTCCACATTTATGAGTTCTTTTGACGGAGGAGCAGAGGATACAGCTCGATGGGTCGGGCTTCCACATCATTGTTATTTATTGACACCGACGGAGAGTCCACGCCATAGCTCGCTCTTGGGATTCTTTGGAATGAAGCTCACCTCCTTTGCACCACCAGCTACCACAAAGTTCCTGAATGACATTTCTGCACGAAGGAGCAAATAAGATAAATATCAGAAATATAAGTTTTATTTCTTATTTTAATCAAAAAAATAAATACTTTCTCCATCACAAATAATCTCAGGTACCAAAAGAGATCCCTCCCATCTTTCAAAGAATGCCACCATGAAAAGAATTGGTTAAGGGAATGTTTGGCAATCAGCTGGATGACGAGCCAAACGCTGATACAAAGGGTTTCTTCTCACAAGATAGGCAAGGGATCGTTGAACCATTTTTCGTCATATTGAAATTCTGGGTTTAACAATGCAGAGTATGTCGGAGGGATAATGGTGTTGTGGATATAAAAGAATTTGCCTTTCCAGTTCCTGATGTTTGTAAACGGCCTATCTATGAGAATGGGCACATCCCTTTCACCCCTCTAAGCCAAGGTCAACCAATCTCCTCCAGGGTATAAATTCAGAAAACCCTAAGACAGTTCAATGATGGTTCGAACCCATAAGCTTTGCACATCACAATGTATGTCGTAAGCTTGGCTAGGCCAAAAGGGTTGAACCTAGAAATGTGTACCTCATAGTACCGGAGGAATTCTAAAATCAAAGGGTGCAACGGTATTCTAAGGTTGGAGGTGGTGAATGCATGGGTATACATGCCTACATAGTTTTCGGGGGCATCAATATCCCTTGATTTCTACTAGGTAACATGATTTTATGTTCTTTTGGAATTGGGTAATCGGTGAGGAACGCTTTGAGCTCCTCCTTTGTCAAGGTGCAACCTTGTTGTTTGATTACAAATTTTTATGGTAGACATTGATCCTTCTAAAATCCACAATAACGTATTTGAAAAATGACACGAAGGAACACTTTACCTTGTTTGATCGAAAGCTTGATTGAAAGAGGTTTTAGTAGGTGAAAAACTTGGGCGAAAGATAAAATTATGTTAGGGTTTTACTGTTTTTACGTTTTATATACCCCTACATATGTTAAATCTCGGCTCTACACGTGTCCTGACTTATTCCCTTACCACCGGATTTCAAACCTTTTTTAAAATTTGAAATGACGTTAACTTTTATCGAGGAAAAGGGAGTGGTTAGGATAAGTGCTTGCATTAATTACGGTCAATAAGCACAAGACTTTTCATCTTCGTTCGTTTTTGTGACGAAGAGGAGGTTTCATTTTTATTTCTGAGTCGTAAGCAATATTTCTTGTTCGTACATATCACTTTCGACTAGGGGCTTGATGACGCATCTCCGACGTCGAAGGACCCCTTCTCGGCCTCACCGAATCGAATTTGCATTACGAAGACCCAAGTCTTTTTCATAAGTCATTGGTGGCGAAACCATTCATCATTGACATGGTTACCAGTTGGGAATTCGCCAGCCGAAGGCCTATGCCCTTCGGTGTCTTCTCTTGAAGATGCCAAGACAAAGAAGAACCTTGACTTGGTCTTCCCCACGTTCCCACTATTTCCTTAGCTTCCCCGCCAAGTCCGAGATAGTGGGGATGAAGCCCTAGCGTTACCACAAATCGGGACGCCCCATGATCTCCTAAACGTGCTAACACTTCCAAGCTATTTTCATAACCTATAAATAGGTTGGACGAGTCATTTCAATGGTATGTTCATTCAACACAAAGATTTCACATACTCCACATTATTTACAACACATATCACATACTTACTCTCACGCCGGAGGTGGTTCGCAGGCCCAACCCCTCGCAAGAATTACTTAACGGTGTCTACTATTTCTTATTTCAGATTGGCTACAAGTTTGGCGCAAGCATATCACCCCTCATACCCTTCGATCACCATCGAAGGCCTGGTCGTACGAATTATTGTACAATCAGTAAGGTAAGCTTCTCACGGGCCTACTAGTACCAAATTCCCCCATGTGTTTGGTTACCGGGCTCATGTTTCAATAACAAAGCCCAACACAACAAACTATCATACTTTGCCTCCGGGTAAACCTAAAAGCTCCATCATTTAATGGGTATGTTTAGCAAAAGTAGTTGTAAGTTATATATTCTAAGTTGTAAGTTGTCAAATGTAAATTTGTTGATACGTGCAATAAGCTATATATTTTTTAAAATAAATGTGATTTGTAAGTTAGTTGTTAGATGTAATTATAAGATTTAAAATGATATAAAAGGACATATATATAACTTTAAGCAAATGTTTGAAGGATATATCAGTCATTTAAAGTTTTAGCAGCTCCAAAATATTTTAAAAACTTCATGAATCAGCTTCATTTAAGAGCTATTTGTTTGAAATACAAGCTTGAAGTTAATGTATTCAAACGAAGTTACTTATTTTATAGAAGATTATTTTTGCAACAAAACACCAACAACTCCTCAAAAAGCCTCTACCAGGCTCATTGTCAATTTTATATAAGTATGAATTGCGGTGGAAGTGTAAGAAGATGATGATGATGATTGGTTTAGATATTTTGTGGTGATTGGGAGTAATTTTATTGTGATAAGAGACGGAGTCAATGGGGAGCTGGAGGGTGCTCTAAGTGATTTTTTTTATCACATGTCATAGTATTTTGTAGTGGTGGAGGCGGAGAGAAGAAGATAGTGATAATGGTGGTATGTCGTGACGAAAAAAAGTTATTTTAAAGGAGTAACTTTATTAAAATGATTATTTGACTTTTAGTAGATAACGGATAAATATGTATGAATTTATTAAAATCGTTAGTTTCTAGAGATATAAGGCTAAACACACTAATAAGGGTCAATCATCCTCATTTTATCTGTCACATAAGCTTTCTCTCTCCGAAGACCTATAGGCGATTGGTTGCCACAGTAAAGGCGACCTTATTATTATTATTTTTTTAAACCCTTATCTTTTTATATTTTCAAAACAAACCGTATTCAATTTTATAATTCAATTTCATATTAAAGGTTACAGTACGAACGGGATAACCAAAATTCAAACTAAATGTTACAGTACAAGCGGGATGATTCAAAATTCAAATACAATTTCCATTTTAAATTCAAAATATTTCATATATATCCCCACACTCTGCTTTCTTTCTGACACACACAACTCTCACACACACACACACAACTTCTTATCACAAATTCTCAACAATGTCTCAAGAAAACTTCTCCCAATAATTTTCCAAAAAAAACAACTTCTCCCAACAATTTCCCAATGAAAAACATTTCTCCCAACAATTTCTCGAGAACAACTTCTCCCAACAATATCCCGAAAACAACTTCTCCCAACAATTTCCCGAAAACACGGTGACCACTCCACCAACAAATATCATTCCAGTTTACCCAACAGAAGAGGAACAACAACGACTACTTGCTCAGGATAAGAAGTATTAAGAGAAATGGAAGAAAACGCAGCAGAAAAAGAAGCTGCTCGTAAGGAACATGAAACAAGGGAAACGGAATACCGCAAAAACAACTTGTTTGACATCTTGTACAACGAGTGGGAAGAGAGCACATTGCAGAGGGGTATTCTTCTTACGACGAGGGTTATAACATAGACTTTTCATTGTAATTTGTATTTTCATTTCCGTATTGTAGTTTGTATTAATCTATAATTTGTATATTCAATTCAATGTTTAATATATTTTCACTTACGTATCAAATAGGATTTAAATATTTTAACATCACAATACCAAATTTATAAAACATTACAAGTTTTATAGTGTATGAATTTATGTTTATTGAAAAAAAAAGAAGTAAACCGAAAAAAAATAAAAAATAATAAAAAATGGACGAAATAAACACAAAACAAAAGTTGGACGATTTAGATCGCATAGACGACCCTTTTCTCCTAAAAGAGTGGCGATCGATTGATCGCCTTTTTCTCCCACAGTAGGAACAATCGAGATCGACCTTTATGGTGATCGATCGATTCCACACCACTGTGTTTAGCCTAATATGTCCGACTTTACTATCAATTATCGAATGATGATTACCGAAAATTTTTGACAAAAAGTTAAGTAATCTTGCATCAAAATGATCTCTCACTATTGTATCATAAATAAATAAATAAATAAATAACTTAAAACTTATTGTCACCACCAATGTTTTAAAAGGCTCAAGGCGCACTAAGGCGTGAAGGGGACCAAAAAGCCTCGAGGCGAGACGCATAGCAAGGCGCAGGATTCACGAATACGAGGTGCACTAAATACATTAAGTTTTTTTTATAATATATGTGACCATTTATGTTGCTTAAATAACACAAAATAACATTAAATACTTAATACATGACACATATAGCCATTATAAAGATTAAAATGGATCAGTTGTCACTTCTCAAACGGATTAACTATTTGGCTCGACGAACTACATATAGATTAAAATCCATATCAGACTAGATATGCTTGTGTCCTATACTTGCAGACTTACATCTAACAAAGCTCATAATTTAACCCAAAATATTAAGCAAGCAACATATTAATATTCAAGGCATAATGCCACATTTTCATGATAATATGTCATAAAAAAAATAATTAATGAAACATAGTAACTTGTTAAAAAATACTCATTCCGTCCCATATTAAATGTCATGTTTGAATTTTCAAAGTCTTTCTTTCTCAACTTTGACCATAAATATTTTTTGTTGTGTTATATAATATTTGATGCAAAATATATGAATAGATCGAGTTTTAAATGTATTTCCACTACGTATTATTTTTATCTAATACTATATAACACAAGCAAAAATATTTAAGGTCAAAATTGTAAAAGAAATATTTGAAAAGTCAAACATGAACATTTAATATGGGAGGGAGGGAGTAACAATCAATAAAATAAACATAAAATCAGTTCAATATTACAAATCATACAAATACTCACTCTATGACTGATGTGAAGATAAAATAAACTTATGATGTTATTTACAAATCAATAAGATAAACAATCAATAAAAATAAGTTCAAGATATAAACTTATGACATGAGAGAGATTACATATTTGTAAAATGATCAGAATCTATCGTTAACCACTTGATTGTGTGTTTTAGTTCTTTTCCAACTTAGGGTTATTAGATATAACTTAAAAGGCTCATGCATATAACTTATAAGGCCCGTGTATCTTATCTTAATATTTAGAAAAAAGCCCCAAAACCTGTTACATCTTTGAGGCGCAAAAAGCCCCAATGCGCTGCGCTTTTTATGGGATTCATGCATGTCATGAGCCTCGATCCGGAAAAATTTCCTAGAGTTTGAGCCTTGAGCCGAGTAATGCTTTTTAAAACTATGGTCACCACCACTTTTGCAAATAAACTATGTTAGTATTATTATTATTATTAGTTTTTTTAATTATAGGTAGGAATTATATAAAAAAATATACTACCCGAGAACGAAATCAAATTACCTTTTCTGAAAAGCTTTAAACCTTTTTATATGGGACATTACAAACTTTTTCTTTTTAATTTGAATTATTTAGGCAAAAGGTAAGATGCCAGTAATAATATACTCAATACAAAAACAAAATGACTATTAAAAGATATTGATGAAGAAATTTTCATTTTGATGTAATGTAGCCGTTGCACCATTTGATCTATCTCCATTTTCCAAATAAAAAATAGCCGTTGCAGATGGTAACGGTCCCAAAACAGGGCTGCTTGTTACTTTACTATATAAAACTATAAATATGCATTCAAAACTCATATCAATTCACATCTCATTCTCTCTTTGGCTTTCATTCTCTCTTAAGAAAATACTACTGATATATAATCAAAAATGGGTTTCTCATCCTCGGAGGATAGTAGCAAGACACATAAAGTGTTCATGTTTTGCAACTACGTCTTACTCGGTGCAGCGTCTAGTTGCATCTTCCTCACTCTCTCCCTCCGTCTCTTCCCTTCGTTAGCAGGCGCTTTTCTCATCCTCCTTCACATCATCACAATCGCTGGAGCAATCGCTGGCTGCAACGCTGCTGTGGCTGGCTCTACAAAATGGTACGCTGCCCACATGGTGGCTACTGTCTTGACTGCCATATTTCAGGGGTCTGTATCTGTTTTGATATTCACAACGACTTCAAACTTTCTCGGGGCGTTGAAATCGTATGTGAGGGAGGATGATGCAAGTGTGATATTGAAAATGGCGGGTGGGCTTTGCGTGCTGATGTTTTGCCTCGAGTGGTTGGTTTTGACACTTGCGTTCTTCTTGAGGTACTATGCAGCATTTGATGAAGGGGGACAGCGCGGTAGCATTGCTTCGATGAACAGAAAGTGCGCAAAAGTTCAAGATGAAGAGGACATGAAGAACTGGCCATGGCCATTCCAAGTCTAGTCTAGTTTTTAATACAATTGCATATCTACCTATTATTGCTTATTAAGATTACCTTATATGTAAATTTCATCTATTCAATTAATTAGTTTGTTTTCTTATTAAGATTGTTTTTGGTATGTGTTTGTTATGATGTTTTAGTACGCTTGCAACTCATTACATTATTAGTTCTTTAATGTAAAGAAATGAGACCCAAGGAGCTACTAGTTTAGTTAATGGTTTGATTTGGTTTTGATACATCTATATGGTTGTTGTAATCACTATGGATGTATCAAAAATGTTGATGTGGAGTTAGTCATACCAACACGATTACGTCTAGCATAAGTGTGCATATGTTTAGAAGGCTCCTCTGCTTCTTACACGTTCGTTTAGTCTGAATCAATGTTCCGCGCTTTGTAACAGTTTAGACGGCTCCACGGCTTCTTACACATTGACGTTCATTAGTTTATGTTCCAAGACGCGGGTTTTATAAGTTTTGTACATAGTTTCAGTCCCTTTTTCACTCGGGTCCAAATGGGTTTTTAAGTTTAAACGTTTTCCTATATTGTTGCTAGTCTCAAATGTTTAATTAAGTTTTAAGTTTGAGGTTTCTTCCATTGAAGTTGGCCAGATGCTTAAAAATTAGTATTTGTTAGTTGTCGATAAAAATTCAAAGAAGTTGACAGTGTCTCATATGTATACAGTGTATTTTTATGTCTATATTCATATGAGATAAGCTCACTAATAAAAGAGTCAATACTTAAAAATATCAAAAAGAGGTCCTAGCTAATGATTGAGACTTGAGAGGACCAAGCTTTATTAAAATGAAAAAGCACGTCTTTATCACTTGTGGCCTTGGCCTTTCCAACCTCCAAAGGCCCTATTTTTCCATTTAAAATGTCATGAGGGTTGAGTTCAAGAAATTTCACATAATCATAATCATGAAACACAAACTCACTATTGAAATGAAAAATAAAGCTTGTTATTAATTTTAAAGCTTTTTAATTAATTTGCACATTTTCATTTTTTATTAACACACTCTAAATTATGCATCACTTAACTTACCGTTACAGATGCGATATCAACAAGTAAAGTACCAGCTTTTTAAACGACATTCGAGTCAGTGAGATCCGACAAAGTCTCGCTGACTGAATATACTATCTCCGAGTTAGGCATGAATTATTGGGATAAAACTTTTTCAAGCAAAAAATAAATAACACATTTATGAGAAAGTCAATCAAGTATAAGAGTAGTTGATTAAAAACGAATAGCTTAGTAAACTATTCATGAAAGTATATTGAAAATTAAAGTCACATGTAGAAACATTAAATGAAAGATTTATTATTCACTAGTTGTTTGACACATAACACACCATAGCATGTGACTTCACATTATCATCTTATATAAACGAGTGTTGGTTGTTTACGTATGACACGTAAACGTGATTAAGACTGAGTTGAGATTGTTGTGTTGTCGGTTTCTCGGATTGAACAATAAAGACCAAAATATTATGATTAAGAATTGAGAGTTTGGGCAACACTCCCAAAGATTATGTTAAATCTCTTTTTTTTTTGTGAGTTGTATAAACCTATGTGGATGATCAACGGCTGTAGACATGCCATGTGTTGATCATCTAGCAAGTAGACAAGAATGACATGTGTTGTCATACGCCGACAGACATCTTAACCATGAGCGACATGGCATGGGGCCAAGTGCACGTGTGTATATAACACCTAATCGAGATGCTTCCCCATGTCATGGATGACGTGGGGTTTTGGCTAGGCCTATCAAGTGTTAACAATGGAAAATAATTTCAGACTTCCAAATTGACGACACTTTTAAGTTGTTTTGGACATATATACCCTTACAGAGTGAAAATATATAAAAGTGATATGAGAGTATAAATGTCAAAACACTCTGATTTAGAGTGTCTCAATTAATTTAGACAGTTCCCGTTAACAATGGGCAATTGGCAAGTATTGATAATGGGTTTGAATTTGGTGGTGTATAATTAGTGGGTTTTGGCCTTTAATAGTGATACACACACTATGATTAGTAAATAAAATAGAGAAAGTTAGATATTGTATGGTAGTGAAGTAGAAAGTGTGGTAAAAAAGAAGGGAGATTATTATATAAAAATCACTGTTTTAAAAGGTTTAAAAGTTCCTCGTGAAAGCGCTAAGCTGCATACGCCGCCACGCTTATGACACATGTTTTTGTAAACTCGATATTTATGAGTTATAATATAAATATATAAATATTTTCATACTTTTTGACTCCTTATAAACGCAAAAGGTTCGTCTTAGCCATGCCACGCCTCACGCTATTTGATAAAAACAAGTGAAGAGACAAAAGAGTCAAAGGAGGAGGGGATAATAGATAGAAAACAAACAAACAAAAGGAGGCGCTCATATCTCATATTTCATCCTTTCTTCTTGTTGTTGTTGTTGATCAATTAATTGAATCGTAATAGAAATGATAATATCATCAGGTAGTTTGATCCAGAAGCACCTGCTTCCAATTTGCAAAACCACCCCCAGTTATCACCAATTAACAACAACATTTAACAACAAGCCCTCTTTATCGTTTAACAACAACTACCATAAGAAGAAAACAATGAAGAAGATGGTATGTAAAGCTGTTTCAACAAAACAACCACAACAAGTCAACGCTGATGAAGAAGAAGGAGAAGATGGTCTCAACATCGCAGACGATGTTACTCAGGTCCACTTTTCATTTCATTAATTATTCAATGATTTATTAATGAATTGTCTACTAATAAGTAAATGAATTGGTAACATTGCAGCTGATAGGGAAGACACCAATGGTGTACTTGAACAAGATTGCCAAAGGATCCGTTGCGAATATCGCAGCTAAGCTTGAAATCATGGAGCCTTGCTGCAGCGTCAAAGACCGCATCGGTAACAGTATGATTTCCGATGCCGAAGAGAAAGGTCTCATCACACCCGGCAAGGTTTCAACTCTATACAACATAACTACTATCAAGACTAGTAAACTTTTATTACATTTCTGAAATACATATGGCAACAAGATAGATAGATACTGAGGAGGCATCATATTACTAACTTATTGTGCGCTTACACACCTTACTCAATATGAAAGTACGTAATTAATACTAGATAGCTTCTATATCAACCCATAATCACTACTTCCTCAAATGTTTTATCTTATTATTTTCCAGAGTATATTGGTTGAGCCTACAAGTGGGAACACTGGCATTGGGCTTGCATTCATAGCTGCTTCTAAAGGGTATAAGCTCATCTTGACTATGCCGGCTTCCATGAGTCTCGAGAGAAGGGTTCTTCTCAAAGCATTTGGAGCCGACCTTGTTCTAACCGACTCCTCAAAGGGCATGAAAGGAGCGGTTCAGAAAGCTGAAGAAATCGTCAACAGCACTCCCAACTCTTACATGCTTCAACAGTTTGATAATCCCGCCAACCCAAAGGTACTTACTGTTGAATATTACGTTACTTGCTAACTGTTTTCTGTCTCACATTTAAGCCATGCTGCTTCATATCATCGATATGCTAAAATACGAACTTACATCCAATTTCTTTACAGGTACATTATGAAACAACGGGCCCAGAGATCTGGGAAGACACCAATGGAAAAGTGGATATATTTGTTGCGGGAATTGGAACCGGTGGAACTATTTCTAGGGTCGGTCGCTTCCTCGAGAATCAAAATCCAGATGTCAAGGTACTTTCACTATCCAATTACTATCTTAAAATTCAGATACTTTTGGTTTATATTTGAACATGGTTGATATCAGGTCATTGGTGTAGAACCTACAGAGAGCAACATACTTTCTGGTGGAAAGCCTGGTAAGGTTCCTTAAAGACAAATTACGCAATAGGTTGTGATTTGAGATTGTGTATTTTTTGTTTCTAGCTTCTATTATGTGATAAGTGCAGGCCCTCACAAAATTCAAGGGATTGGGGCAGGTTTTGTACCCGGGAATTTGCATCAAGATGTGATGGATGAAGTAATTGAGGTCTGCTCCCTTTTCCCTCTTCTAACCACCCTCATTCATGTTACATTGGAATAGAGCCCTTAACTGGCACTTTCTTTTCGGTTTTGGGTTAGTGTTATCGAACTTAATTCTTAACAAAATGAAGTTAAAGAAGAGAACATATATCTTGAGAAAAACATGTGGTGGTTGTAAATAACAAGTATGGCATTTTAGGATTTACTATACACTGGCGATATGCTAAAACCAAGACACAACTCACAACTGGTATTATTATGTGATGAGTTTCTATGGTTTACTTTTTGAATTAGTAGACTCAAGTTATAAATAATGTGATCTGCACTACGAAGCTTTGCCATATATATTTAATTGGAATTGGCATGTATGTGGCTGGTAGCTGCACCTGTGTTCCTCAAATTGGAATACAGTATCATTTTGGCTATCTGCCATATAAATCTGCAATCATGTCCTAATTGAACTTTAACTTCCAGATTTCCAGTGATGAAGCTGTTGAGACTGCAAAGCAATTGGCACTCCAAGAAGGCTTGTTGGTAAGTGTTTTTTGTTGTTTTAAAACAAAGTTTATATTTATATGTTGCAGTATCATATAGCCAGTTAGCTGTATCCCTAGAATAATTGATTATGAACTATGGAAAACTTGTCTGCCTGGATTTCATACGCTACTATATCCTATTTCACTGAAAAGGCAGTGATTAATTTGTTGTAGCATATGGGAAAGTGTAGCTCATACAGTATGTTGTACACATGTTATGTTCCTACTGCAGGTGTTGACATGTTATATTGATTTTTGAATAGGTTGGCATATCCTCTGGAGCAGCAGCAGCTGCTGCTATCAAGGTTGGAAAGAGACCTGAGAATGCGGGAAAACTTATTGCGGTATGTTTTACTGTCTTAGCGCAGACACAATATGCATATTGATGTTGAAAAAACAAACCAGAGTGGATTATTATGCTGGAAGAGTAATTTGCTTATTGATTGGTAAAATGGTTGCAGGTTGTGTTTCCTAGCTTTGGTGAGCGATACTTGTCGACCATTCTTTTCCAGTCAATCCGGGAAGAGTGCGAGACAATGCAAGCTGAGTCGTGAAAATGTTGAGATTATTGGTTTTGCTTATTAATATTTTAGTGGCCATAGAAGCAAATAGTCGTCTACTCATCAATCATGCTGTGTTTTACCGTTCTTGGTAGGATCTGCAATAAAGCGTAGCCATAAAGAGGGGCTATGCACCGAACCTTTTTTATTATTTGGCTGTATTGTTGGTGCAATTCATAATGGTGATTAGTATGCCCTGTGCATTGTTTTAAGCACGAGATGAAGGATTTTTGGTTGGTAATTGAATATGTATTCTATTCATATTAATATATCCTAGGTAATTTTCGATCAAGATTGGTTGTTTAAGTAGAATGTGTGGTTCAAGTAAATACAAACTTGTCACAAAAGGCGTCTACCCTTAGGTTAAGCCCCCACATGAGTAGGGGTGTAATTGAGCTTCAATCGGTGTTCAATATTCCGACAATCGATAAAATTGGTCAAATCGGGCTTTAAATCAGCCAAATTTAACAAAAATTAGCCGATTAATTGGCGATTAACTGTCATCATTTTCACTAATCGGCCTTATTAATCGGTTTCGGTCAGCATATCGATTAATCGGATAAAAATCGGCAAAATCGGACAAAAATTGTATAAATCTAGCAACTCGGTTACGAATAGAAATCGACCGAATCAGGCATAAATTGGTCAAATCGATAAAAAATCAGCTAGATCGGCCAAATCGAATATATAGTTTCAAAATTTTATAACTTTATATATAGAAAATTCAATTCGATTAATCCTCGATAAATCACCGTCTAACCAATTAATTGTTAGATGGTACCCGGCCTCACCCAAGGCTTAGGATAAAACCTTAGAGCATTGCAGATCGCAGATACCAATAACACGTAACATGGTATTTAATAATTTTAAATACATCATACACCTTTCAATAACATACCAATCACTCAAACACCCCTCCCTCATAACACATCACTAACATGTTATTGGGTCTCACAAAATACCCCACTAAAAATATCCACTCACTCACAATACAATAAAAAGAATTAAAAATAACAAAGTACATTAATAATTTTTTGGCGTGAGCCAATCTAATGGCTCATTTCCCTTTGGCATGAATTTGGCTCACTTACATGATATGGTTTGGCATGTTATTGGTTCAAAAAATTTGCATTTGGCATGTTATAAAACAATCATACCCTTTGCTCTTAGTCATGGTACAAGTGTTTCTTGTGTAAGGAAAATACCGGAGAAAAAACTGAAAAAATATATAAGGACCAATTTTGCTTAAAAAATAAGCAAGGACCAAGTTGTAACCAAACCAGCAGCAAGCAAGGAGAAGAAGCAGAAGAATGGATTCATGCTCAAAGGTTTTATGTTCGTTCGTTGACACTTTCGTTGACTTTTGTGTCTCTGACGGAATCTTCCTACCACCACCTGTTAATAATAACAATAATGATGATGTTTTCCAAACTCAATACCCTCATTCGCCTGATCGTCTAATCGCACTGGGCGACCTCCACGGAGACCTCCCCAAGACAAAGGAGTCCCTCCGTCTCGCGGGCCTCATCGACTCCCAAAACAACTGGTGCGGGGGCTCCTCCACTCTCGTCCAAGTTGGCGATGTTCTAGACCGCGGTGGGCACGAGCTCAAAATCCTTTATTTCTTAGAGAAACTCAGAAGACAGTCTTCCAATCATGGTGGCAAGGTTATTACCATGAATGGGAACCATGAGATTATGAATGTGGATGCTGACTTTCGGTATGTTACCCCTGCGGCCCTTGACGAGTTTTCCAACTGGGCGTTTTGGTATAACGTTGGTGCCAATATTAAGAATGATAATCAACTAGATTTGTTTCATGGTATTCCTGAGGATTTGATTAATGTTAAGGCTGAGTATGTCCAAGGCTTTAGGTCCCGGATTGCTGCTTTGAGGCCTAACGGTCCCATTGCTAAACGGTTTTTGTCTAAGAACATGACTGTGCTTGTTGTTGGTGACTCCGTCTTTGTTCATGGGGGTATGTTGCCTTCTCATGTTGCTTACGGCTTGCAAAACATTAACCAAGAGGTTAAGGATTGATTTCCGAGTTAAGACCAAGGTCACGTCTAGTTTGGTTAGGGGAAGGAATTCCCTTGTTTGGTTGAGGATTTTCTCTAACGAGCTGGCTAAAGATTGCGACTGTAGTATGCTTCAGCACGTCCTTGAGACAATCCCGGGTGCTAGGAGGATGATCATGGGTCATACTATCCAAGAGACTGGTATCAATGGAGTCTGCGACAACAAAGCCATAAGGATTGATGTCGGCATGTCACAAGGTTGCATTAATGGATTGCCTGAGGTTCTAGAGATTACCAAAAACTCAGGCCTGCGAATCCTCACATCAAACCCGGTGTATCAGCAGAAGCAACAGCTGGATTCAGTTGCCGATGGTATGCTGATGCCTCTACCTCAACCAAAACAAGTGCAAGTTGAGGCGTAGATGGTAACTAATTAATTCAACAATTTTTGTTCATACCTGAAATCAAGGGACTGTGCAAGCATTTGTTTTTACAAGATTGTAATAGAATTAAAGACCCAATAGGGGTTGCTATCTCTGCTTAGTTACTGAATCCTTCTTTAGTTGGGAATACAAGTATTGGTTTTCATTATCTGCACAATGTGAGGGAGATTTCCCGTTTGTTTTTACTTTAAATACTAAGCAGCAGCTTCTTAGTCATAAATAAGGTATGAATCTTTGTTTGCTCAGTGTTTCTTTGTTTGCGTTTAGACCTTCCTTCAATTGATTGAACCATGTTAAGTCGAGAAGAGTATTAATATGCTGAAATAGGTAGAATTTGTTTGGTTTGAAGAAGCCGAAATTATATATAACAAATGAATAACAATCGTTATATCGTTAGTAGAAAGGTTCCGGTTTTACCCTTTGTGGGATTAGGAGAAGTGCCTATAAAACATTTCCTTTATTTTGTTGTAAATATAGCTCATATTTTAGGCTGCATAACTTAAAATGTATTGAAATCATGTTCGCCTACCAAACGAAAGTGAAGTATGAAGATTTCTATCTATTGCAGGTGCAACTTTCCCCAAAATCTTGATATAAAGGCTGTCAATTTGGACCTACCAGTCATCACACAAAATTTTCATCATCTTTTTATTACCACACACTAAATCTCTTACATCAATACATCATATATAGTATGTAATTAGTAGCACCATACACCCCTGTTAAAATAACCATCAATAAATAAAAAGAACACAAAAAACTGAGAAAAAAAAAAAATCACACAAATCTGTTAAACGGTTTCTCCCACCGAGGAAGACACAGATATGGAAGAATCCATGCTCATACTCCCCTACAGACGCTTGGAGACTTCTTCCACTTGTTACTGTTTGGTAAAAGGAAATGAAAACCTTCTTTTAGACGCCTCGCTACCTGGAGTGCTGGGGGGTAATCCCATCCCTGGGGTTACTACTAGTTGTTGGTCTTGCTTAGCTTTTGCTGATACTGTAGGG